>PEKF01000195.1:294292-773873 GCA_003073195.1 Ramalina intermedia | reverse complement strand
TATAAAAAAAAAAAAAAAATAAAAAAAAAAAATAAAAAAAAAAAAAAAATAAAAAAAAAAAAAAAAAAAAAAAAAAAAAAAAAGTGGCACCAGCGGGATTCGAACCCACGATCTTCTGGAGGTCCCGTTCATCTCCTCGTACTTGGACCAAATATGAGGAGATAACAGGATACGGACTAGACGCTATATTACTAAGCTATAGTACCATATAGGTTTTACTTTTATTAATAAATATAAATAATAAAATAAATAAATAAAAAAATACTGGAATTAATAAACTCCTATATATAAATGCCAAGCCCTTTAGGGCGACGCTAGTGCCCTGGTAGGCTTAACATACTTATTATTTTTCCGGATTATTGATTATTTAAAATATTTCTTAATAATATATTGATCAATTATGGCCGGAAAATAGTTATTCCGGCTTTATATAAGCTTATTAAAGGAATAAAGTCTTTCCGGATTTATACTTTTATATCCGGCCTTAATATTATTAATATGCAACTAAAAATCTAAAATATTAACTGTTAAAAAACTTTAACCCTTATCTATATACCGGAGTTATAGTCGGATTTTAGTAATTCCGGTACCGATCGAAAGCCCCGAGTTGGGCCTAAAAAGTTAAATTAACAGATTTTTTATAGTAATAAAGGTTATAAAAATAAGTATTAGCGCCGGGAAGCAGCGGGAAGCAAACTTAACCACCAACCACCAATAATATCCATATATTTATCTATATAAGGGCTTATCGGATTTACTTCGGAAGTAGCGGGATTTATAGGGCTTAGTCAGCTCTATAACTTTTATATATAAACCTAATAAATCTATAGAAAAAAATATGCTGATATAATTTGATTAAAAATTTAAATCATACCTGCTAGTAGCCCTATGGGATTTTGGTGAGGCGCAAATCATATCAGCCTGATATGAATTACTCCTGTTAGATAAGAATGAATTGGACGGCGTGAACATTGATTGGGAATATCCTGGCGCTAATGACATTACTGGCACTCCTCCAGGCCTACCATCAGACGGCGCGAATTATCTGAAATTCTTGAAGCATTTAAAGAGCAAACTTCCATCCGGCAAATCACTATCCATTGCTGCCCCAGCCTCATATTGGTATCTCCGCGAGTTCCCAATCAGTGACATGTCCGAGATCCTTGATTACATAGTATACATGACCTACGACCTACACGGTCAGTGGGACTATGGAAACCAGTATAGTCAAGATGGCTGCCCGGCAGGAAGCTGCCTTCGGAGCCATGTCAATCTGACAGAGACCAATCATGCTCTTGCAATGATCACAAAGGCTGGAGTCTCTGCAAGCAAGCTCAGTGTAGGTATTTCCAACTATGGTCGATCACTCAAAATGACCAAAGCTGGATGCACTGGGCCAATGTGCACCTTCACGGGACCCGATTCTGGCGCGGAGAAAGGTGTATGTACACACCAACGAGGATACATATCAAATAAAGAGATATATGATATACTCGCTGCCAATGAATCCAACACAAAGACGTGGTACGATTCAGACAGCAAATCCGACATTATCGTCTATGACAATACTGAATGGGTTGCATTCATGAGCCAGGACACCAGGGCATCCAGGACCAACTACTACAAAGACCTTCACTTCGGTGGCATTATAGACTGGGCTGTCGATCTTGGCGAGGACGTGGACGATGATGGTGATATCGATGGCGATGATAGTCTACCGCCTCCGCCTGATATTCCTTCTTGCGACAACGCTTACGACGCAATGGAGGATCTCGACGCCGCTGTTGGAAACATACCAGACGAATGCAAGCCTATTTATATTATGCGGACGCTCTCAAACGTACTCGGCGCCGCGGTCAAGTCCTATAATGATATACTGAGCGGCGGATATGACAAAAAATTTGATACTTACTCCCACGCTGTTGCTGACAGCGCCGGCAACACAATGCATGATTGGATCTACAAGAATGGTAACAGGTACTTCTCCTGTACAGTCACAGAGTTCACGATCTGCTGTGACGTGTGTAAGAGTAATCAAAAGCGACCGACCGAGTGCGACTACTGTTTTAAAGGAAGCTGCTATCACGATTGCATTCTAATGCGTGACATACCCGAGGATTTCAACTCTGTTGTTATGAATGGGCCGGTAAACTCCACTTTGCACAAGGTAGATTATACACAGCTCTCCGTTAGAGACAGGCCTCCGCCTGGCCAACAATGCCTGACCCCCGGTCCAAATCAAAACGCGAGCGAGCCTTGCCCGCCAGATTATACAAAACGCGGCGGGACCGATCCGTTTGACCAGTCAGTTTACTGGATGTTGAATTCGGATAAGTCAGATCAATTTTACGCTGATATACTTGATGATACCGGTATTCCTAAAAACAAGATCAAGCCTGGAAAGTACGATCGTGATAATGCCTGTCCTCCTAGTGCGAAGCCGGACGACCGCTGCTGGGGCTTGGGTCTGGACTACGACATCCCGGTACCCGACGGATACAAGGCCAGTGATGTTGCGAACCCGAAGACCCTTGTTCAAAAAGCCCTTGACAATTCAAAGGATCTCGCCGACCAAATGCAGTGGGCGGTGCTGGACTTACAGAATGACTGCTACGGCGGCGACCCCTCGGAGCTCGTCGACGCCGTCTCCCTGCCCGTCATCATGGTTTCCCAGGCCGTCGAAAGTATGGCAGAGGTCGCGGAGGTAGCCGAAAAGATCGATGAGGAAAAGCGGAAGGCGCTGATCCTGGCCTTTGTCGGCGCGATACTCTTCTTCGTGCCTATCGCTGGCGAAATCCTCGGCTCCGTCGCTGAGTTGGCCGATATTGCCAGTATTGTGTCTATTATGGGCACCGCCGGCAACGCCGCGTTCGACGCCTACAATGTTATCGACGATCCAAAAAACGCACCCCTCGCTATCTTCAGCCTAATCTTAGAGCCGCTCGCGCTGCTTGACGTGGTGAAGCTCCAGAAAGCGGCGAACGTTCGCCGTGGGATGTCAGATAGGGACGTTGGGAAGCTAGGAGGCAAGGTTGCGAGCCACATGGGAACGGTTAAAAAGCTTATCGGCGCGTGCCGTAAAGATAAATGATTGAACTTAGCACAATGGGGACCGAGGGGACAGTCTCAAACCTACATTTGTGATCATAAATACGTATCCAATCTCCCGGGAGCAGAGCCTGGCACTGTAGAGCATGAGCGGCGCAATATATATACTGTTCATTCTGGGGGGGCTCCCTTCGAGCCCTTCTACGTCAACAACAAAGACACGTGCTTCCCCTCGTTCACTCATCAACAACCTCGTTCCACAATCATATTGCGACATCATCTGAATCCGCATATCTTGTCCGTTCCCCCCCCTCTATTCCTAATTATTCTAGCTGCCCGCTAGAACCACCTGCTGGCAGCAACAGTTCATCTCTCCCTTCGCGCAATCGAAGCCTCCCCCATCGCCCGTCACCCAAGGTTTCGACCCTAGTAATGTCAAGCTTCGTGCATCAACAAGATATGCGGGCCTTGCTGAGACATCTAAGACCGTGCTCCATAACGGAAAGAGAGAGGACTCGATAGGGGTAAAGCAAGAGAAGGATGAACACAAGGAGGTTAAGCGGGGATGTAGGGGTCCCCCAAAGCCTAGGGACGATGAGTGGCAGGCATCGGTGCGCTTGCGGTACCTGATCGAGAAACGAAATGAGGATGCGACTGTCCGCCGTGGCTTCTGGTGGCAATCAAGAATGAGGAGACCTCGAAACCTCTGTACGCTAGGGACGATAGCTCGATGACAGGTGCATCGATCCTGGAAGCAAAGTAAGCTGCTGGCCAGATCAGCGATACTCTCTGAAAGCGATTTACTTCTAAGGCAGGGTTGTGGAGCTATGCGCAATGGTGGCCGTGGACACCGAGGCAACCCGTTAGGTACGCAATGAGAAGCAACGGTCCAGGGCGGTTCCGATCTTGACATACCGTTGTTCAAATTTGTCCACGCCGTCGAACTCCTGGCCTGGCATCCTCCAACAAATAAGTCACAATGCTCACGCCTTCAGATCTGGCATTTACCTGGGCCATTGAGCTGCTGACAGTGGAGGCCGAAAAGTGCGGTCGTCAAGGTTGGTCCTTCATTCTTCATGACCATGGCGATTATGTGCCTGATTCCAATTAACAATCGCTTGATGCGGGGGAGCGTACATTCCTCTGGAAGGAACTACTGCGGCGTCTTTGACTGTACAAAAACTTGGCCGTTATGATCTGAAACTAGATTCACCAAGTCTCTGAACCATCGGCATGCAGCTCGGTCCACTTACAAGAATATTGAAGTGCGCGGTCTGCAAAGAAGCTTCCTCGGTGACAACTTGCTCTTCCATTGTCGTCTTGCGCTTCAATGCTACTGCATCATCGCATCACGGATTTTCTCGCGCGCGAGCATGTCCGCCCACTAAAGTCATCGTCACCTTGCTCCCCTGTCCATGCGGGTCCTACGCAATGATGCGATCCCCGATGGATCTCCAGCAGGCTTGCGTTCAGCGAGAGTCATTGTAATGCATGCAGGTGGAGAAGGACTGAGCTGAGCTGTACGTGTTAGCTGAATCTACGTGCGCTGAAGTCATCCATGGATGATCGAACATCCTCGGGTTTCATTGAACATCCAGCGATGCGATGCGATCTTCGATGCAATCATTCAATATTATTGTGCATGGGCGAAATCCGTGGAGATCATTCTGCATGCATGCGCCCAGATACGAACGAGAGTGAACTGTACATGTTTGCCGAATCTTGCCTGTATTGCGGGCATCGAAGAACAGTCGTACATCCTCGGGTATTGTGCAGGGCAGAGTTCTATATAGATTGGCCTTATCATGCATGTTTTGAGAAGATTTGAGGACGATTGAGAAGGTTCTGTATCAGCCTTAGGTGACCAATCATGAAATTCTTCCAGAGCCTTTGCCAGACTGTCACCCAAGCTCTTGGGCTGTCAGCACTTTCATCTTGGGATCGGGAGCCGACAGAGCAGTATCGGGCTGGACCCCATGGTATCATTCAACAAGTTACAGCCAAGGAGACCCCTCAAGCTGCACCCCTTTTACCCGAGCGGCTCTTTCCAGTAACGTCGAATCGTCATGGTACTCCGGGCACTCGGGAGGAGGAAATATCTTTACTGCATCAGCGACTGCCTGTTGGCGCCTTGTCCAATGAGGATCTTCCCCCCGGTCCTGTTTTCAGTCCGCCCCAATCGAGGCAAGGGTTTTATTGTGATTATTCAGCGATGAGAGGATGGTCACATGTGGCGGGAGCTGGCAACAGAAACGCGTGGTTGGAGAAGCCCATTACGGGTGAGGATACCACTGGCGGAATCTACAACATCTTCACCAACTACGACGATTACGCGCCGATCGGGATTGTTCGAAAGGTGATCTCCCCAGAGATGAAGCTCGAACCACTCTGATTTCTTAGTACCATCTCAATGTCACAGACAAAAACATCAATGCTGATGGCATTGACCGCCCATCTGGTGGGAAAGTTTACAATGACCAATACCCTGGACCACTGCTCGAAGCCTGCTGGGGTGATTGGATGGAAGTCACTGTTGAGAACCATTTGCGATACAACGGTACAGCTGTTCATATGCATGGTGCCCGTCAACTCAATGCCTTTGAACATGATGGAGTGAATGCAATCACTCAATGCGCCATAGCTCCAGGCGATTCTTTCACCTACAAGTTCCGGGTCACTCAATACGGGACTTCGTGGTACCACAGTCATTACTCCCTTCAATATGCGGATGGTCTTGCCGGTCCCTTAACGTTTCATGGGCCTCATTCGGCAGACTTTGATGTTGCTCTCGATCCGTACCTCTTTGGTGATTGGAGCCACAACAGCGCCTTCCAAGACTATTCAATGGAACTCCGCAACCCGCCAGCGATCATGCGGACGGTAATCTTGAATGGCAAAGGTTCACTTATATATACCTAACGATGATTCTTTAAGACTGACACTGGACAGGACTTTACAACTGTACGAACAATCCTAACCCTGATTGCAAGACAAAGAAGAACCCTCCCGACATCTACGAGCAAGTATTTGAGCGAGTGAGCATTGGTTGAAGCCTCTTTCAAATACGTACATCTGAGCTGAAACGCCCGTCAGGGTCGCAAATACTTACTACGCTTGATAAACACTTCGACTGCCAATACATTCTTCTTTTCGATAGACAAGCACATGCTACAAGTTGTGGAAGCAGACTTTGTCCCCATAGAGCCCTACGTAAGTCTTGATGTCCTCTGCTGAATCGCGGGCTTACATTCTGCCAGTACACCCGCATTGTTGCAGTCGGGATCGGTAGGATTGTTCGATCATCGCTTTGGCTCTCCACTAACAACTGTAGGCCAAAGATATAACGTCATCGTAGAGGCAAGCCCTTCGAACTCACTGATCCCTGTGGAAGACCAAAATTATTGGATCCGCATTATTGGTGCGGACGGCTGCAAATATATCGAACCCGGCCAAGACAATGAGCTGTTGGGAATTGTGCGATACAATTCTGGGAGCCAGAGAAAACCTACGACCACGGGATACGAGTTTGATACGACGTGTCGTGATGAGCCAGCCCCAAGCTTGATTCCCGTGAACAAAGAAGACGTCAGCGCTCGAGAACATCCTGCCAATGACAGTCAGTCCCCACTTCCGGTAATGCGGTTGAATTTGAATGTATAGATTTGCTGACTATTGGTGCTCCAGTCGATCCAGACACAGGTGACAATTTTGAGGTCGCCGTCATGAAGCCCGGTCCCAACAACCCTTACACTCATGGAAACTTCACGCGCTGGGATATAACTCCCATACCAATGTGGTTGAATTACACCGATCCAACAATTGATCATATCGGTGATCCTTCATTCAATCCTGAGACCTACTCACTGGTCACCGAGGACTATACCAAAGAAGACTGGGTCTATATAATCTTGAACGTTCATCCGCCAAAGGATCTGCCTGAGCACGAGCATATGTACATTCCCATTGCACACCCAATCCATTTGCACGGCCACGATTTCATGATTCTGGCTCAAGAACGTCGTGATTTCAGGGTGGAAGATCTTACGGACGGAACATTCAACTACAAGAACCCACCACGGCGCGACACTGTGCTACTCCCCGGTGGTGGCTATCTCGCCATCGGTTTCAAGACCAACAATCCAGGTATCTGGATCATGCATTGCCACATCGCGTGGCACGCATCTTCCGGTATGGCAATACAGATCCGGGAGAATGAACATTTGGTCAAATTATCCGAAGAGGCGACAAACGAGAAAGACCGTGTCTGCAGGAATTGGCGTGCCTGGTTCGCTGAAGCCGAGAAGCATCATTGGGATGCTCATGAATTCCAAGAGGATTCGGGTATCTGAAGGAGTCCATCACAGGAACAAACTCTTCGAATCTTTTCCAAATGGCGAGAAAAGCAGTTTGGGGTAGCGATATGCCTATGGCCGTCTGTTCGTTCGTGATGTGGAATGTTCAACCATGCACTTCATATTAAGGGGAGTAGGATGAATGTGGTGCATGCTCAACCATGCATTACTGAAGCTATCTTTTCATATGCAGACGAATTGAGGGTATATGCAGCTAAAAAGGGTGTACGTGTAGTCTCTCCCTACTTCATTACCATTTTCATTATAGATGTCTCCGATAGCACTGCTACTCGAATACTGGAGCTTTCCAAGATGAACAAAAAAAAACAGATCTTTATTCTGTACTTCTCCCTTCCCCGGCGACAATGCCCCTTTCGATCAATTCGAGGAGTGCACCGAGGAGCCTTCCAGATGCTTGACGCCACCACCTGCTTTCTCCTCCGTTATAAAAACCTTGGGCGCATCGCTGGCACTGTGCAAAATTTGCGCATTCTCCAGCTTCAGACGGGCGAACTCCTTCTCGGCCTCCCAGACCCAGGGTTTTTCGGACGCGAAGAGCAGGTCCATCTCCTCGAGGGTGCGGCGCTTGGTTTCGGGATAGAGGGCCCAGACGACGGGGATGGTGAGGAAGTTGACGCAGCCGTGGATGAGGAAGGTGTATTGCGAGATTGCTGCGGGAGAAGAAGAGAGATACGGTGGATTAGCTCACTGAGATATGTCTGGCGAAGAGGGAGAAAGAAGAAAAAGGAGAAGAAATCGAAACAAGACTTGAAGGAGAAGAAGAGGAAGCGGGCCAGCGAGCGTGTGTAGGAAGGACGGGATGGGATGTGGGTAACATACAGGCGAACCAGACCGGGACAAGCAAGGAGACGGTGCCACATCCGAGACCCCAGCCAACGATACCAAAGGCATTACCTCGTACGCGTACTTCGAGGGGAAATGTCTCGGTTGGGTAGGTGAAGGGGACGTCGAGCCAGGTGGAGGCGAAGATGCCAGTAAAGAAAAAGACGAAGAAGGCGGAGGCGGCACCCCAAGCCTGCGCTTCGGGCGATCCGACGACTTGCTTCTTGAGCATCGTCACCATACCGGTCTGTGATTTTCCGCAGCGTTATTCTTCATTGCACCAACAGATTGATGAAGACTTTGTGTGGCAAAGGGGTCTCCCCATGGCAGACGCTTACCTCGAGGAACATGCAGAGGCCGAGGCCAACGGCGCCAACCAAGAGCAGCCGGCGCCGACCGACGCGATCGATGAGCACCATGCCAATCAGAGAGCAGAGGCAGGCACCGATGTTTTTGATACCAGCTAGCAATTGAGACTTACGCGTGCTGTAGCCTGCCAGGGTGAACATGATGGGCGAGTAGACAGTTATAGTCGTGATGCCAGTCCTGCGACGTTTTAGCTTCAGGTGTCGGATAATCTCATCAATGGGAGTTTGTGAAAAGCTCACCATGCCTGCAGAAAAAGCAGCCAAGTAGAGAGCTGGACTCGTCGTGCCAGATGTAGCTTGCCGCTGTTCCTCCCCGTCAACATGGAGATGTATCCGTGTCGGAACGCCTGCTTCCTCTCCAACTCGACGGCGCCGCAGATGTCCTGATACTCATGCTGCGCCCTCGGGTCCAAGGATTCCCCCCCGCCCCTCAGCCGTCCCAAGACCACCCGCGCCTCCTCAATGCGCCCAGCTTTGACCAACCACCGCGGACTCTCGGGCATGAAGAGTATCAGAACCATGAGCATCAGCATCGGTATGATCTGGAAAGCGAGCGGAAACCTCCAGCGGAAGCTGCCTGTCCCATCACCCACGAAGCTGACGCCATACTCGAGCCAGTAAGCGGTGATCAGGCCGACGTAGTTGAGGGTGAACTCTAACGAGACGAAGAAGCCGCGGACATCCTTGTGTGACGTTTCGGCGGACCAGACGGGGAGGATCCCATTGAAGACGCCGGTGCCCATTCCGGTGATGATCCGTGCACAGAGGATCCAGGGGGCGTTCATGGCGCCCGCCTAGGAAGGAGGCGTCAGTGTTATCCTTGCGTCATGCAAAAACCGGAAGAGAATCAGGGGGGATTTCGTACTTGAAGAGCAGCGCCAAAGATGGCGAAAAAGCAACCGATGAGCACTGTGCGAATGCGGCCTATGTGATCGGACATGGAGCAACCCATCAGGGTACCGATGGTCGTGCCGAGGTAGTAGATGGCTACAATGCCACCTTGGTAGGTAGGCTTTGTGATGACTTGGCTGCCGTCGGGCTTGACATAGCCGACCTTCATAACATATTGGGCAGAGTCAGCATCGTTGCATCAATGGGGCTTGCAACTTGGGGTACACAGACAAGGTAGTCAGGAGAGACATTCACGCCGGCCATCACCCCCTGGTCATAGCCGCTAAAGAAGATGCCTAAGCCGGCGACGATGTTGATGGCAACGATGAGCTTCATGTCCGTCAGCCGGCCCTTGCCGGTGCTTTTGCCCTTGAGGGTGAAGCCCTCACATGGATTCAGCTTTGAGGCCTCAGCTCTCAAATTCCTCCAAGTCCTTTTCCTTAACCACCTCCCCATACTCTGTAGCCTGCCAGCCGTCCTGGTCGCACAAGGTATACATGCCCTGGCCCAGGCTGCTCTCAATCCAGTATGGCCCTTTTTGAGAGTTGTAACCCGGAACTGTCAGCCAGACTTTCTGTCCTACGTAGAATTTGCACTCCTAAAGCACATCAAGACGTGAAGTACGAGTGGCTCCGCAAATATACTCACAACACCATACTCGTTGACGGACGCCCGGTATTTAGAGGATGGAGAGCGAGAAGCAGACCTGGGAAGCATCAGTATTGATGTGGAGGACTTTGGCGCAATACTACTTTCCTGGAATCGGCTGGCATTGCGTGGGCATATTGGTAGCAAGGCGAAGAAGTTGGGGGTCGGTCCATGCTTTATGCTTCGGTTATGCTTGATGCCTAAATCTGCACACTACTCATTCCGCCACTGCGAGTCATATGGTATGCTGGATGAGTGGGGGTCAGCTTTACTGGCTTTTCGAAAGGTCTCGCGATTGGCTGCCTCATCTGCTCAAAATGGAGTGGTGCCGCCTCGGCACCAGACCGACAAAACTTTGACAGCCAGAATGGGCGTCGATCCGCGGTGGGGCTGGTCTGAGTAACACGCCAATCAATTTGCTTCATGCAGCAGCTGGTTGCCTCATCTACAACCTGCTTCATTGAACGTTACTGCTTGACTGCATGAACAGCTACATAGAAGGGGGTTGACATGGCACTGCCGACGGCCTTGAAATACGATCGTTGCGCACAGATTTTTGGCCACACTTCCTCAAACAATCGATGGGACTGACCGAAAGTGAGAAGGCTGAGTTAGATACAGAGACTGGTACCAGTGGTTCCAGTGAGTGGTTTCGCTCTCGTCTCCTGTAGGGACAAGAACGTTGACACCGTTCAAGCTTACAACTGGCTTCAATCTCAATGTATCGCCATATGGACGACGATATCCGGAGGCAGACGCAATCACACATACCAGCCTTGCAAGACACAGAGCAAGATGCGCACTTCGCTGATACGATGGTGCAGCAGCACTGATGGTGTTACAGTCGAAGATTTCGCAAATGGATATCCGCAGTTCACTCGGTTGATCACTGCCCACCCCTCGTTCGCCATATCTCGTAGATTTCTCGCCATGCGAGCGCGGTTGCTACTGCTGAAGCAAGATCATCTTTCATCGCTCGAGGAACAATTAGACCGCATCGATCATGACGAGCCCCGAAAGCTGTTCCTTGGTACGATCCGACGAGATGGCAATCAAGGTAGGAAGAACATTCTTACGGCCATCGACAGGGGTTTGAGAGATTACGGTGAGGCTGCGATGATCAGAATCGACAATGCTAAAATTGAGCCAGACGAATTCGTATCTCGATTCCAGGTCGTCTTGGATGCGTTTTCCGCCCAGCGACGTGATGTGATAAGCCTTCACAACTGGCTCAGGGGAACGGGGAGTATCCATCGCGACGAGACCTCGTATCTGCGCCATGACAAGGATCTCATGTATATACAAGGCCGACCGGATGAAACGCAATCGTGTTTTGAGGGTTGGGTAGTCAGGAACGGGGTAAAGCTGAGCCGACTCATTCAAAAGGTAGGTATTCAGCGATCTTCCAGGAAACCACAACGTGCACAACCTTTTCCGGATACCATCAACTAATGACTTCAGTACTATCCATCCTCGACACCCAGAGCGTTTTCCAGAGATATACACGTTCATGTACCAGCAGACTCTTTCCTTCGACGCATTCATCAAGTATTGGTAGCTTCTATCCTCGTTCTTCTGCTATTCATTCCTGTTGTGATAGTCACTTTGGTGAGGAGTAACAGTTTGCGCATCCTGACTATAACGGGTTCTTCCGCCATTTTCATACTTTGTATGTCTGGCATGACGAGAGCTCACACACGAGAGCTATTCATGGCTGGAGCAACGTGAGGAGCCGGGAGACTATCTTTGATCTTGATGCTGAACTTTGCTTACGATGTGCAGGTACGCGACTGTTCTCGTAGTCTTCGTTGCCGGCAATGGTCTCTCTGTGTCTAATTGAGACGGCATGCAGATCTCCTGCATCGGTGAACAGCATTTGCGGCTAGCCATCAAGCCGAGACTGAGACAAAAGCTTTCTCAAGGGGCAGCAGTCGAGTGAAGTGGTCGAGGATATTCTCCCCAAAAATCCTTTGCCATCGTGACTGCTCTATTCCAGCAAATGAATGCTGTGAACCAGAAACACAGTATTAGTGTCGACGGTACCCTTTGCGAAGATGTCAGATATTTCTTTAGGGGAGATCAGCCAGCCCATCGACTCACACTTCCATAAGACTTATCCATAACTGCAATAATTGCAAGGGTGGACCATAACAGAAGTGATTCAGTGGTTTGTTCCATGCCAGAAACAAGGCTTTGCCATCTGCGCTTGCCGTTGAGTTTATAGATTTTGTGAAATCCTCATAGGTCGTTTCATACTGAGGACACGGGAGTATGCGACTGCCGTCCACTATGAAAACGCAAACAAATATACCACAACCTGCTATGACCGCGAAGAGGATAACATGCAGTAGCTTGTGGCAGACACCGTAAGTATGCTTGAAGCATGCGCTGGAGTAGACACATGCCATTCTGAATATGCTCGGCCAAAACAGGCACAGGTGGAGCTGAACGATGTAAGCTGAAGCAGAATGAGGTGGTAAAATGATTGTTGTACTTACAAAGATAAGAAGAGTCACACCCCAGATGATACTTGACGTCGGAAGGCGCGTATCAACTTGCAATAGGAAGCTTATCAGGTAATAGATCATTGGAATAAGTATGGCCCACAAAGTGAAAAGAGGAACAAAGTAGGCGGACGACCTGAATCGCGGACAGATCGACCAGAATTCGATTACTCCATGATACACTAAATTTGCTCGTTCCTCGGTGGATTCCCATATCGGATGTTGCTTAGTGTATTCATTATAGCGCTTGTACTCGCTTTGTTCGATTTCCAGATACGTGTGGTAAAGTGGTATCCAAAAGAACGACCATACCCCTTGAGTTCTTTGATGTTTTATTTGGGAGAATTGCGACTTTTGTTTGTCGAGCAGAAGGTCTAGAATGCGGCTTTGCTTCGTGTACTGGCATTGGCAACAGCTAATCAATCGTCTGAGATCCGTGGACACCTTTCTCTTCGAACATTCCTCAAAGAGAATCTCCACGACTTTGGGGTCATCGATCTTGATGGCCCACGTCATGGCGTCCTCCATTTCGTCAACGCCGAAGAGTAGAAATCGAAATGAGGAAAATACGATGAGCATGAGCAGGCGACAACGACGTGATAGGTTGGCGTTGTAGCTCCGTCTCGTCTCTTTGGCCGAATATTGCTGGGTCAGCTGATAGTACCAGATTCGGAGATATTCCAGAAGACTTCCAGAGGCTGGAAACCGGAGGATTATCCTTAAGATGTTTTCCGCGACCCCACTGAGAGGGGGCTCATAACATCCAATTTGATGAGGGCGACCGCGAAGTTCTCGTACTGTGGAGACGGCCGAGAAGTTACTGGGGGTTAACATCATGGTCAGTGGTCCGTTCCCTCGACTCGCATATAAAATATATTCTTTTCCTGCGACAGGACTGAATGCCGCAATCAGGGGCACCTGTTTCTCCTTGTGGAGCTTGCACATCTGTTCTACTCCGAGCTCTGACCAGTAGGCGATTGCCAAGCCGAGGGGAGTGACTTTCTGGGATGCAGCCATCATATGAGCCCCCTTCGATACTAGAAGGTCCATGAGAGCCACGTTGCCGGAGATGGCTGCAAGATGCAGAGCCGTATACCCGGACTTGTTGCGAAGATTGACCAGCTCTCGATGCTCACCCGCCATTTCTGAAGCAAGGTCAACAGAGTCTGGCCTTGTGTACGTGGCGTACATGTGCAACACGTTATAACCACGCTTAGGGCTTGGTTGAGTGATATTGGGTTTATAAAGCTGGAATTTCTTAATGGCGTATGCATTGCCCAGGGAAATTGCGTAGCTTAATGGACTCCATTCTCCTCTGGCATGCTGATTTATGTATTCTCGGACTTCGTCTGCTTTGAGGATTGCATCAAGCACGCATGGGTCCTCCGCCGCGGCACCCAGATGAAGACAGTTAAGATCATCCCCTTGGCAAGCAGCCAGGGACGCACCGTTTTTTCGAAGCAACTCTATGATGCTGATTTGTGTGTGCGCGACTGGTGAGAGAGCTCTCGAATCGGTTAGTTCAATGGGCTCATTCGGCATGCGACATGAGCTAGAAGAGCTTGAGAAATACTGTATCCTTGCAAATAGGTCCGGGCGGCATGCATAAAACATCGGTAGGCAGCCGCGGGCGTCATATGCTGATGCACTGATGCCCGATTGTAGTATGTGTCTCAAGCACTCGAGCCTCTGGAAGTTAACCGCGCATGTAGCAGGTGTAAAGATGGGAGACTCGATAGTGTCTGTATGTGGCTCCTGAGTCCAGTTGAGGAGTACCTTTAGCACGGCTTGGTTGTCCTCAATGATAGCCCAGTCAATTGGAGTGGTTCGAGAAGGCATGGCTTTGCAGTACGGATCACTCTTCAGATGAGAGTCCAGCTTGCATTCCGCAGATGTCACTATAGTGGACGAGCAGCCACGATCCAATAACATCGCCGCAACCCTAACGCCCAAAGCCGGATTAAGAAATGCACACCAGTGGAGCATTGACTCGCCATCAGGACCGATGGCTACGTCTTGAGACGAGATCTGCCCGTCAGTGCCGCTCTCAATTCCGTTGCAGATGTTGATCAGCCTCTGGCTCCAATAGCCATCTGGCAATTGCGGCAAGTCTCGGTATTGGAGCAGTCTCTCCGGGAATAGGCCTCTGAGATCCTGTCGGGCAACATGAGAGCCTAGTTTTGCGGCCTCGTACAGCCACAAGAAGCATGCTTCCCGCATGGAGTCGGGCACAGGGATGCCAAAGGCGTCATGGAAGCGGCCTACGATAGCTCGCGCATAAGGCGACCCATTGATGGCCGCTTCGTCAATCATCCTCAATCCCTTGGAAAGATTAGGCTTCGTACCAAAGCCTGATATATGACATATACCGGTCTGGAATCTAGCATGGGAGTTCATTGTTCCTCTTCCCTCAAGAGTCTTTTCAAGAACTTGGAAGACCTGGCTTGGTACAGTCAAGAACATGTTCAGATCATAATATAGACTCGGAATCTATCATCCCATCAGCAACTGAAAGGAAAGTTTGGGAGGCAACTTACATCGAATGGCGGTAGAGAATTGATCGGGGGTAAAGTCTCTTGGCTGAAGGCATCTCGCACGCTAAAACGGCATTAGGTTTAGGTCATCCTTGGTGGCAATCGAGCGAGTACTTACTTCTCGTCAGGCAAAGATCTTTGCAATCTTACTAGTAGATTTGAAGCTGAGGGTCTTGCTGACGGGTCAAATTTCAAACAGTCTCGCATTGCTTGGAGGACTGTCCGCTTGATATTGCCATCTTCCTGCGAGTAATTCGTTCTAATTTTCGATAGACACGTGTCATAGGCCAATTCTGCGAGCTCCCCACACTCTCGAAGCCTTTGAACGACTTCTGGGCTGATGTTTCGACCCTCTCGATCCCTGTATGCCTCACCATCATTAATTACAGCCCACAATAGCATCCCCCATGACCAGATATCGATGGCAGTCGGTATTTCGACTGGCACTGGCTCCAGACCACGAATGTCGAGTTCTGGAGCCTGATACAACGGAGTTCCCTGAATCGACTCTCGACCGGCTTCCAGCCACTCGTCAATATTTGGCACGGAATTGCCAAAATCAGATAGTTTGATCCTCCAGTTCTCGGGGTAGAAGTCCTGAGCTGCGTATACCAGTACGTTCGAGGTCTTGATGTCGGCATGGACGATACGGCAGGAATGAAGAGCCTGTTCGAGTCAACGAGATGGCCCTACACCTGAAGACTGATGTTGAAGGGACTAACAGTGATACACCTTAACACACGTACGGAGATTCTGAGTTTAGCTCTGAGGGATACTCGACTTCTTTTCCAATCGTTAGACTCCATAAAGTCTTTCAGAGAGCCGCCAGGAGCTCGCTCTACCACAATTACAGGGGTCTCTTCCGTGACATTTCCATTACGAGGAATTGGCCTCGTAATCCATGCCAGACCAGCAAGACGGACGACGAAATCTTGAAGAGGGCGGTGGTAGAGGACTCTGAGTTCCCGAATTAAGTCGGAGTACTTCGTAGATGGAACGCTTTTGTAAGCGCCTTTGGTATTTGCCGCCCACCTTTCGTTCGTAATATCTTCGAAGTGTTCTGCATTATCGACTTCGCCTGGATCACGGATCCACATGTTGTGGAGCTGCCCGCTTACTGGCAATGGGAATTCTTTGACATTGAAGGAAGTACCGCTACCCAGTGTGATCCCCTGGTGAAACCCCTGCAACAGCGTTACGGACAAATGCCTGGCTTTATGGAACGACAAAACTTGTAGGAGAATAAGCAGGTCCGGTAGCCTTTCCGATGAATTTCGATGCCGACTTTGAGCTCCATGGATGGCAGTGTCCGACGTAGATGGTCGCCGAGAGCGGCGAATAGAACTGTAATCGTCGCGTATTGAACTCATGGTCGTGAATTTGATTGTATGGTCAAAGGACTGCGGAGGTCGATTGATCCATCTGGATTATAAAGGCATGAGAAGGCTGAGTGCGGCAAATTTCACATCAGTCTGCCAGCTCGTTCTCGTCACTAATTATAGAGCGAAAGTACCGAGTAGCCCCTCTTTGTACCAGGAAAACAGTGTATAAGGTTGGCTGTTTGAAAAGTGGAGACTAGGCTAGTAAACGGGGCAAACGAGGCAAATGCCCCGAAGCAAAATTAGCGGATGCTTCACTTTTCACCGATGAGGTAGTGATCATCAGCGTAGCCTTATGTCCAACAGGCAGAGGCCTCGGTCGCGCGCAATTCATCCTGATGCAAAGACAACTTGCCTCATCAGATGATCACTAAGAAATCGGGTCAGAGAGAGATAGACTGTTTCGGCTCAGCTCACCTCGTTGAGCACTACATTGCCCCCTGACAGTGCGCCTTCGTGGCGTTTCAAAACAAATTTCTCGGCACTCGCCGCCCTTACCAGGTACTTGAATGTCAGACTGAAGTCAGGCCCTAAGTATGCTTCTGAAGACTCGCTGCAAGCCTATGCAGTAGATCTCGAGGTATAAGGGTCGCTGATGATGTCTTACACTTCGAACGAGATCAATCGTTTGATTCAAAAGAACGATGAAGTAGAGACCAGAGTGCTCTGCACGTACTGGGGTACCGGAGATCATGTTGATGCCTTTCAAGAGGATTCGAGACGCCTGCAGCATTTTTTTTCCCGGCTGAACTATCCCCACGTTGCTGAATATGCGATTCCACAGACAGATAGCGAGACCCACCTGGAACAAGAGATCTGGGAGCACTTGAAGGCGCTACAGAGTTCGCAGTCCATCTTAATCATCTACTATGGTGGCCATGGTGAGAAAGGCAAAGGAGGACGTTGGGTGGCGTACGTGGCCCCATCATTTCGATATCAGATATTAACGATTTGGATGCCAAAGACATGATAAGATAGGCCAGGAGCCGTACATCGAATGGCAACCGATACAGAAGAGGCTGTCTCGCTTTTGCGGCAGAGTCTTGGTGATAATTGATGCCTGCTTTGCTGGGTCGGCCATGAGGAGCGCCGAGGACCATGCTTGTTTGCTTCGGGACTTGGTAGGGATGCAACGTGGTCCCAAGGGAAGTGATACAGCCGTCGTTCCCGCAAATGTCGAGCTTTGGCTTGCCACAAGCTTCCATGGTCAAACACCGATCAAGGACCCAACATTTACACAGGCAATTGTTCGTACCCTTGAAGCTCGGCTGCAGACTGCAGGCTCCTCTATTACGATTCTTCAAGCGCATAAAAGAATGATGGAGCTTGACAGCGGTAACAGGCTTCAATGTCAACCGATATATCAACCCTTGGAGAATCCATACCAGAAATCCATCGAGATTCACCATTTCAGTGTCACGGAGTCGCTGTCTGCGGCAAAAGATACATCAACGATGTTAGACCTGAGACTTAGACTGAGTATCCTCGATGAGGAAACCATTCCTATACTTATTTCATGGCTGGGCGCTCATCCCCCCAATGTCATATCGCGTGAGTGTCAAAGCATCGAGCCATGTCTTCGTGCCGCTTGTCAATATGTATCATCAAATCCCGAAGCGACGACCGTTGATGCCCCTCTGACTGCTTTCCAATATCTGTCGAGTTCGTTCAAGCAACGTACACTAGACGCATATCACGCGTTGACTCGATCAGCACTGGCGATCTTCGATGTTGGTAGGTTTACCTCAGGAAATGGTCGTTTGTCATCAGCAAAAACACCGGAGATCCAGATCGCCGCCAGGCATCTCGAGGAAGCATGGATAGAATTTAAAGAGCAGATGTGGCAGAACGTCCTGCTTGGACCTCAAAGCGACGAAGAGGCCGTCATCTTTAGGATGCTAAATGATACTTCAATGAAAGGAATGGGACTTTCCCAAATCCTTCAGATGCGTCTCCTGGCCATGCGAGACGATGGAGAGCCTGCCCGAAACCTTCAATCGCCCGCTTTGACGGAAAGACTTGACGCCGAGTCTTCCGATACCCCATTGATCTTCCTGAAGAATGGCGTTCATGCTGTCGAATACAAGAAGTACCCAGATGATATTGATGATGAGCTCCTTAAGATGCACGAGAAGCGGATCGGTCGATTGGCCAAGGTACTTGGAGAAGCATCTCCAAGTCTCAGCACGACCTCGCCCACGGATTTTCTGACCTTGAGCTGCGTAGGTTACTTCTCCGAGCCCATCGAGCATCGCTTTGGACTCAAGTTTGAGCTTCCCGCGCGTCATGAAAGCTCATTGCAACCCGTGTCCCTCTGGCAAGCCTTGCAGAGTGGCAAACGATACAGGTTGCCCCTCCAAAAACGCCTGAGCTTGGCCAAACAAATCAGCAAAGCGCTACTCAACTGGCACATGGCCGGCTGGCACCACGAGGGCATCTCAAGTCGCAACATAGTCTTCTTTTCCACGCCCGCATCACCAGAGCCCGACTTCACCAGCCCTCACATCTGCGGCTTCGATTTCTCCCGCGAGTCCGGCGAGATGTCCACATCAAGGGACGCCAAGAATAAGGAATTCAGCGTCTATTGCCACCCGGAGAGGCAGTTTGCCACAATCGCATCACATCGACTCCGACATGACATCTACTCCATCGGCATCGTCCTTCTGGACCTGGGCCTCTGGGATGACCCGGAGGAGAGCTGGAAATCAACGCTGAAAGCTAAGCCCGTCAATCACGATGAAGCAAGGCAGGTATACAGGAAACTTCAGAGTTTCACTGGTCGATTGAGCTTCTACGTCGGAAGCCGCTACGCTGAGGCAGTTCGAACTTGCCTGGACGACAAGTGCTTCGATGGAGCAACGGACAGAGAAACGACGGAGGCGTTCATCGATAGAGTGTTGAGTAGGTTGCATGACGGCGATGGGCTTTGATCGCTGTAGCACTACTGGATATCAATATGCCCCGTTCTTCCCAAGCTACCCCCTGACACAATGAAGCAGCCTCAGCTCATGACCAGGACCGCCAGGCAAAGGTAAAGATAATGGCACTTACATACAAGGAGGGTGGGAAATTTCTGGGCGGTGGATCCGGAAAACACCAGACCTAACGCTAGGCTCAATTAGCATATTATTAAGAGTTTTTGCACTCTGGGCGCACGCGAGCAGAACAAGCAAGAACATCCTATATCCGTTTGGCCTGAGAGCGCTCGCAATTACGCACAGTATTCTCGTCTTGCAGTTTGCGTGTATGCCTTTTTTTCCATATTGGCACTGCAAGGTGATGTAAGATTGTTCCCTGAGTCAATTTGCTGTGAATCCTTTGCCCAGTGACTGACCGTGGGTGATACTTGACCAGCTTCATCTTAAGCGAGCGGGTCACCCGTAAAGACATAACGCATCATGTGGAGGGGCATTGGGTCGAGCTTGATTTAAGGTTTTGCAGTAGCTTTCCTTGTTTCAGCTTCTTGAGACGATCTTGCATCGGACAGGCTCGGAAGCTGGGTCATCATTCTAGGCAACAATCAGCCAATGAACGGTACATGGAGAAGGGAAGTTGGAGGAATATCATACGCCTGAGTGAGCTCCCTTGGCTTGCTGATCATGTTGTCCAAGACATATGTATGATGCCGTTTGCTGGATATCTCACCATGGGTACCGAGGCTACACCACAGCAAGCCTCACTGCAGGGAAGGATATCCTGCCCCCCAAATTCTATGCATCTCAGACATGTGCAGGTCAACCAGCCCATAGTGATATCTGGAAACCAACCAATTGAGACTTTGCTGGTTGTACGGCCCCAAGAAGAAGGATCATGAACCAGCTCAAGGATCTGGAACGAGTTCTTCATGTCTTCTCTGACGTCTGGAGGCAGATGGGTAGACCACTGCCATGAGCTGATTGCATCAATTTTCGAGGATATTGAAGAAGGATCTCTGAATGGTAGACGTCACCTCGATTATCAGCAGTGAAGTCAACAGGAGCTCATCGAGAAATGCCAAAAGACATGTGTGAGGGATGTAGCTCCAGAAGATATCTACGACAGCTTCGCTCATGGCGGACTTGCGTTCGGACCAGCCTTTCGCAACATCACATCCGCTCGTGCAACAAGAGACCATTCCATTCGCACGGTATCGGTTCCAGACACAGCCAGCAGCATGCCAAAAGCGTTCGAAAGCGGGTATGTAATTCATCCCGGAGCACTTGACGCCTGCTTCCAGGCTCTCGTCTGCGCCGCCAATGGTGGGGATATGTCAAAGAGTGAAACGTTCATACCGACCTTCATCGAAGAAATGGACTTGCGCCATGGACTTTTGCCTAAACTTCCTGGGCAAGAGATGCAAGTTTTAGCCGTCAGGCGCAGACCTTTTGGTGACACAGACACCGACATTCATGCCTCATTCCTTGCGCTTCGGCCTGATCTAGATTCGGGGGTCTGTTTGGAGATCAAAGGATGAATCGGCACCACGCTACCGAGCGACACAGTCGGCAAGTCTCGACTGGGTGACCGAAAGCTGTGCTATCAAACCGTCTTCAAGCCTCTGGTGGATATGATGACTTCGATCCAATTTGCGCAGTCATTCCAGGGCAGCCAAACGTCCCCCATAGTCCACGGAGCTTGAGAGGGCTGCTTTTTACTACATACAGAAGGCGTTCGACGAGGGAGGCTGCAAGCGTGAAGCTACTTATAATGGCCATTTTGGACGCGTTCAGCAGTTTTTATTCCACCATATAGAGCTCGGGATGCACGGACGCCGTAACCTACAGACACCAACTTGTTTGGCCTCTTCTGAGGCTCAAAAGAAGGAGTTCATAGGACACGCTGCTGCTTCCAATCCTTCGGGGCCGCTCTTGTGTAGCATCGGTGAGAGTTATCGTTCGATAGTCGACGAAGAGGTGGCGCCTTTATGCGCGATAACATGCTCGTAAATTATTACGACGAGAACGTGTTGACAAAGGGCGCATCCGAGCGGACCATTCAAATTTTTGCAGAAGATGACACACCAGAAACCCCAAGATGCGAAACATCTAGCTAGGGACTGGCACTGGGTCCCAAACCAGACCAAGCCTTCAAGGTCTTGGGAAACTACTTCAGCCGGTATGATCTTACAGACATCTCTGCCGGGATCTTTCAGAAAGCGGAAGAAGACTGTAGGGCATGGGGTGAGCAAATTCAGTACAAGAGAGTCAACATCGAAGAAGATCTGGTTTCACAAGGCTTCGAGCCTGGGTCTTACGATCTCGTCATTGCTGCTAATGTTCTACACGCCACTGCAAACCTGAGCGACACGCTACAGAACCTGCGAACTCTGTTAAAGCCTGGTGGCAAACACCTGAATTTGGAACTTACTCAATCTTTGCTGAGCACTCTGTTGATTTTTGTAACATTGCCCAGTAAGCATCATTCCTTCCAAAATCGTGACAGCAGGCTAAATCATCACCAGGATGGTGCTTGGGAGAGGAGTCTCATCGCGAAAACGGGCCCTTGATCTCGGTCGCAAGATGGGACTTAGTACTCCGGGAAAACGGATTCTCTGGCCTGGACGAAAGTGTCCCGAGTTGTACCAGCCTCGATATTGGCAGGCTCATGCTTTCTACTGCAGTGGTAGATCATCTTCACACCTATCCATCCGCAACTGTTCTCGTCAGCAGCTACAATCTGATGCCTATGGCAGAAAGACTCTGGGAGAATCTGAAGGCTCTTCCGGGGCTAAAGGCATCCCGATGAGGAACATCATGGAAGCCAATATGCAAGACCAATATGCGATCATTCTCACTGGCAGGACCCCCTTTCTCTCTGACCTCAAAGAGGAAGAGTCGGGCCGTCTTAAACCGCGTATAACTGACACCAGGGGCTTACTTTGGGTGACATCAGGTGCGCGGTCACATCACCCGGCGGCAAATATGATCACCGGCTTCGTACGCACTGTCCGAAAGGAAGTTTCGGGCGTACGGATTGTAACACTGGACTTCGACGTTGCGGATTCCATGACTGACGGAGGAGCTGTCGAGATTATCATGCGTGTCTTCAAAGCCTCCTTCAGTTCTGATGGGTCGACTGCCGCATCCGACTTCGAATTCACAGTGATTGGCGGCTTGGTCAACATTCCGCGCGTAATCCCTCATCAAGAGAAAGACAGATACGGCGAGCGTGAGACTCGACCACCAGTACCAGAAGCACGGCCTTTCACGCAAGGAAGCTGTTGCTTGAAATTGAAGCTGGGTCAAGCGGGGCTGTTGGATAGCATTTACTTTGTCGATGATGACTCCCAACAGAGCCCGCTCGAGAAAGACGAGGTCGACATCGACATACGTGCAACGGGCATAAATTTCAAAGACGTCATGATAGGCCTGGGGCAGCTTCCTCTGTTTCACTAATTTGGCATCGAATGCAGCGGAGTAGTCACAGCTGTCGGGTGCAATGTGAAGACGTTGTCATCAGGAGACTGTGTCTGTGGTATCGCCAACGGCGCATATACTAACAGGGTGCGAAAATCCCAATGTATGGTAACTAAATTGATGCCTCCTATGGATTTCGTCAGGGCCGCATCGCTTCTGGTGGTATACTGCACAGCATACCACGCTCTTCATGATACGGCGAGGCTTCTCAAGGGAGAAACGGTCCTGATCCATGCGGCCGCTGGCGGAGTGGGGCAAGCCGCAGTGATGTTGGCGCAACGCATCCAGGCCGAAATTTTCGTGTCTGTGGGAACTCCTGAGAAGAAAGCCCTCATGCGAGAACGATACGGCATTCCCGATGATCATATATCTTCTAGCCGAGACTCTTCGTTTCAGCAGGAGCTCCTAAATCTTACTGAACAAAAAAGGGTTGATGTAGTGCTCAAATCCACTGCTGGCCAAACGCTCCATCAATCATGGCGTTGCCTAGCACCGCTTAGTCGCTTTGTGGAATTTGGTAAAAGAGACTTAGTCCTCAACTCCAATCTTGAGATGGGTAAGTTCGAGGAGGCAGTGTCGTTCTCAGCCGTCGATATAGGTCTTTTCGCAGAGAAAAACCAGCAAGAGTTTCGGTAACTGTTGGTGAAAGTGGTGGACCTTCATTGTCGTAGGGAGGTCCATGCAGTTACCCCCATTTCCACCTATCCGATCTCAGAGGTGCAAGAAGCATTGAGGATGATGCAAAGTGGGAAGCACATGGGCAAAGTTGTCATCGAAGCCAAGCCCGAAAGCATGGTCCAGGTACGTGGTGATGGGAAGCGCCGTGGAGGAGTAAGCTCACAAAAAGCACAGGCTCTTCCGCCACCGCAAGACAAGGTCATCCACGATGAGAGAGCAAGCTATCTGATCACCGGTGATTCTGGAGGTCTGGGGAGATCGATAATCAGATGGCTAGCTGGGCAAGGCGCCACATACATTGTGACCGCATCCCGTAGTGGGATAAAGCAGAAAGGAGTTCTCGAGCTCCACAAAGAGCTGACCGCGGTAGGGGTCAAATTTGTCGTCAAACAATGCGATTTCGTTGACCGGACTCAAGTTCAGAGCCTCCTGTCGGACTGTCGCTCATTTCTGCCACTGAAAGGCGTCATCCACGGCGCAACGGCCTTGAGAGACGCCCTTTTCGAAAGTATCACATTTGAGGCCTGGAATCTCAATATCAAGCCTAGGGTTGATGGAGCTTGAAATCTTCATCATTGTCTGATGGTCACTCCCCTTGACTTTCTCCTTATGCTCGCTTCAAGCGCTGGGGTGATGGGAAATACTGGTCAAGCAGCGTATGCTGCAAGCAACACCTTCCTGGAGAGCTTCTGTGCGTACCGGTTGGGGCTAGACTTTCCCGCCAGCGTCATTGATATCGGCATTGTCCGAGATGTCGGCTACGTGGCTGAGAACCTGCCTGGTGAAGCGGAGATGCCAGGGTGGGCCCATGATGTCCTGTCGGAAGCCGAATTACTCTGCCTCGTCAAGGCCCACATTAGCCCCGTTCAGGCATTTCAGGGTATTGAAGCGGCAAAGACACACACAGGATACAGCCTGGTCGACACTAAATCCTTACCGATGTGGGCTAGAGACCCGCGCTGTAGACATCTCCTACCAGAGTCCAACGCGTCAGCATCACAGCCGAGCGACAGCGGAAGAATCACGGTGCGAGAGTTGCTGAAGGAGGCGACAACTCAGCAAGCGGTGGTGGAGCTCATCTGCGAATCTCTGAGGCAAAGCCTGTCGGGCCTATTGATGATGAGTGGCGACGATGTCGACCTCAAGAAGCCCATCACGGCATACGGACTGGACTCCCTCGTCGTAGTGGAAGTCCGAAACTCTATCAGTAAGATTTTGATTAACCTTGCGGTCTCACTGTTTGAGGGCTGCTTCTAAGATTCGCGGTGGGATCTGTGACTGTTATGGTTGATGGGGAAAGGAGAGGAGGGATGCGCAGATTGAGCGATAGAAGCCTCTCCTTGTGTCTTACATTCACTCCCCATCAATCCTTGTTCAGAGCTGAGACCACCTTGCTCCAGGGCTTCACGATCCAAGAATCCAGGGTATCTGCATGACAAGAAGTCCCCGTTCTATGATGGACGCAGTTCATGACTATTGCATGCATGATCATGAATGATAGCAAGGTTCACAGATCTGATGCACGATATTTTTACCGCTTGCCCCTGGAATGGAAAAGGGTATCACCGAGTCCGCTAGCCTGAAAAGCTTAGCGGCGGCAATTCAGAAAGAGCGGCTCTGGTCTTGGCATGTTGATCTTCCATTTCCTCGTTTTTTCCTTCTCTTCAATTTCCTCCAACATCCATCAATCAGATCACAACCCAAGCTCAATCTCCACTCTTTTCATCAATCTCCGTCATCAATTGACCTGCGGTTGCCTTTTCGAATCACCTCCGCTTCATGTCTTCATCCAAGATCGCCTCAATGGCGGGTACCTTGTCGAGCAAGGCAGCTGCACGTCCAGCTCTCCTTTCCAACCTCAAGCTGCAGCTCGCCCAGCCTCAGCGTGGATTATCCGGTAAGCCATCTCCTCGGCTGCCTTCTCTGAAGAACGATGAAATAGAGTGTGCGCATCGATATTGAGGTAATTGATGCTGAACAATGGCCATGAATGCAGGTGCCACCCGAACCCTCCACCAGAAACACACTCCCTCCCTCGCCAGGTCTCCCTTCCACTCCATGAAGCGCCAGACAGTTGGCCCCACCTCTATGGCTGCGCGCCAACTCATGGCCCGCCAGGCAGTCCGACCATACTCCAGTGAGCTCGCCACCGCTCTCGTCGAAGCCGGCCAAAACATTGGGACGGGTATGGCTACAATTGGTCTCGCAGGAGCTGGTGTGGGTATTGGTTCCGTCTTCGGGAATTTGATCACCGGTGTGGCTCGCAACCCGAGCTTGAGGGGCCAGCTGTTCGCTTACGCCATCTTGGGGTTCGCTTTCGCCGAGGCCACTGGTCTGTTCGCGCTCATGGTTGCCTTCATGATTCGTTTCACATAGAGGACTGGTGGGTAGCTGGGTGCTTCCGAGCGCGGACCATCACGGCTGAATACTCTTCTACAGAATCTGCGCAGTTGATCAAGATGGTGGATATTTCATTGGTGACAAGGAACTTCCCTATACCACAACATTGCTTGGTGCGCTGGTTTACACGTTCAGAGGTCCAAGATTGTACATAGACTAGACAATCTCCTCTGCAAGAAAAAGCTGGTATCAAAGCCTCGAGGTATAGATGATCCGACTATGAGCCAGCAATCGAGGCCTGGCTTAAACGGATCTCAATCGATTTGCATCCACATTGTTCCCATCAGTCTTTGGTTCTCCAACCTTGTGTCCCGCCCCCATCAAGGCCCCAACGACCCTTGCCATCCTGCCCACGATCTTCCTCTTCCTCAACATATGCCCAAAAGCCATTGAAAGACAATGCCTCAGCCTCTTACGCCCCGACCATTCTTCACTCGCCCCGGACCTCGTGCGCACTCCTACCGCAACAGCAGCACCTCACGCCCCATGCTCCATGGGCGTTTTTCTCAGGTACCATTGACTGGCAGCTCACGATCCTCAATCCTCTCCAATTATCCCTTCCGTGCAAAGAATCAAGACCTTGCCCCAATCACTAACGTAGCGGACCGTTTGCCATCCACCAGCATGAGGGGGGACTCGTCATCCGCAATATGGAGGGAGAGAACAACAATGTGTTCGTGCAGCAGGCGACAACCTTTGTAGAAGCATCATCTCCCTTACTGCTGCTGTCCTTGAACACTTGGCCTTGGCCTCTTTCGTCGACGGGGTCAAGCTCGCTCTCGTCATGCGGGGTGCATGGTCATGAGCTCTGAATTCTCGACTTGGTCTCTAGGTTCTTCATTTCGTCCAGAGGGCTTTATGTGCCATTTCTCCATCTTTCTTCCAAGACGCATTTCTCTTTGATTGAGAACGTGGTCGAACAAGGACCGATTGTCGACTAAACCCGCCTTAGCTTCTTTGATGAAGCGGCTCTGACCCTTTTCTCTAAATGTCCTCCGGATCAGCCATTGCTCCTAGCTTGTTGTCGATGGCCTGCTCGAGTACGCGCTCTTTCAGTCGTAGCGGTTTTCCAGTCCTCCAGTGAAGGGTTCTGAGCCATCTGATAGATGTCCAAGCGTGCTATCATTGATCGTGTCCTTTTCCCGAAGAAAGATCCTCATTCCTCCTTCAAAGAATTGCGGAGGACGTGGGCTCCCGACTCCGCACTTGCAATGGTATCGGAAATTGAGAGCCTGGATCTGGAATGATCAACGTGTCATGACAGAATGGATTAAAGATGCACTACCAGCACTTAGAAGGGTAGCTGTCGGGAGCATTTCATTAAATAATGTTTTGATGAACCGATTCTAGTCTATCTCAAGTGCAAGCGTGAGTTCTGAGGCAAAAAGAGTGTCAGGAATAAAGCTTTTGACCGGAGCGTAATAGATGATATCCCTGGGAGGCTCAGGAATGTTTCTCCTCAGGCTGTTCGACACATCCTGAGTCTTTGACCTAAGCCTTCCCTTTCTTTCCCCTCTGCCACAGCAACAGTCTCAGGAAAGCAAAGGCGACGGCGCCCGCGGTAAGCATCACAGCAGCAAAAACCTCTGCGCCTTTGAACTTGCCCTCCTGCACGTTCAGTATAGCCCCAGCAATGGGATTGCCGATCAAGAGTCCAAATCCTGCAAACGTAAAGCTCATACCCATCCTGGTGCCGAGAAGACCCATGTTTGGTGTGATCAGTGCCACAATAGTTGGCGGGAGAGAGACGATGGCGCCAGAGAAGTAGCCGTACAATGCGCTAAAGACCCACAAGCCAGGCGCGTTTTCGATTCCCAGCCATGCAAATACCAGAATGGCAGCCACGAAAGCGTGCGGGACGAACATGTTGAGACTTCCTAGTCTGTCGGCCATAAGACCTGGGATGATTCGACCGGCAATACTTCCTGCGTTCATGACCGGTAGTAGATAGAAAGATACATCGTCGCCCAGTCGCGTGATCCTCGTGCCATAGATCGGGGTATAGGAGAAAGGAAAATAGAGCCCCACTAAGGCCAAGAATAAGCCAAGGGAGAATGTGTTAAAGGTCGCTTCCTTGAAAGCAGCCAGGTCCAGCAGAGGGCGCGCTTCTTTCGGCGGAGGGACACGCATTCTCATCACTGCGAGGGAGATGCAGAGCATACCGAGGGTCATGAAAGCAACGATGCGCGTAGCCCAGGCGAATCCAAGGGCTGGTTGCAGCTTGCGGAAGACGATGGGGAAGATAACGCCGCCTGGAGGTTTCTGGTGGTCAGAGAGTGATTGATAAGGTAGGGAAAACCAAGAAAGAATGGCAGGTGAGATAGGGAAGGGGTTTAACATACCAATCGAGCCACCTGCAGCAGTGATACCCGTCATCAACGCCCTCTTAGTCGTGAAATATGTCGCCACGATCGCCACTGATGGAATGAAGAGACATCCTGCTCCCACACCCACCAGTATCCCTTGCGCCAGAATGATCTGGTAGTACGAGCGGCCAAGACTGGTCATCATCATACCAAACACGACCAGGAACGTACCCGTTCCGATCAAAGAGCGAAAGTATCCTCTATCGAAGATTGGACCTGTCAAGATGCCGACAAGGAAGAGGAGGAAACCCTGCAATGTGCCGATCCAGGAGATGGTTGAGGACGTTTGCGAGGAGAGGAGATTGGCTTCGTAGTACTCTTGATAGACACCAAAGGTGTTGATGATGCCCCTGCCATCATGTTTGATGAGAGTCAGAGGCTGCCGCAAGAGAAGGGTCTTACCATGAGTTGAAGAAGAGAAGATGAGCGCCAAAGACTTGGAGGTAGGCTTGCAGACCGCCATCTGGGATCTCGGGCACCGTTGAAGGGGCAGGCTTGGGGTCCTGGACTGCTTCTTTGTCGTTGGAAGGGGAAGGGTTTGAGTCCGATGGCATGTTACCGTCTGCAAGACGCTTCTTAGGAGAGATCGTCATGATCATTCGCAAGACAATTGATGGCTGTAATTATCGGTATACAATTACGATCTTCCCGTCTGCTCAAGATTAAACCCGAGTCAGCCTTACCACCGTTGCATCGTTATGAATCATGCAGTCAGCGACTGTACCACGCCATTACTGGATATGAATTTTCGTTCACTGTTCCTGGCATGATAAGAAGGGAAGAGTGGCGAGAAATTTGGAGAATTATGATGTTTGCCGAAGTCGTGCAGAGTTTAAGATTTGATGACAAATGAGGTCAACACTACTATGGACTGTTGACGAGGGGAATGGGAGGGAGGGCCGACCAGAGCGAACCTTCGCAATTTGCCATTCGCATTCGTAGGGCAGAATCGGGACAAACCGCAAATACTGTGGCGTCCAAGACCCCGTGAGGCGTCATTCGTCCTCATAATTGGCTGACATGTGTTAGACTGATGCAAGTGCCCTTGGATGGCGTACATCAAAGTCGTCAGCCTTGTGCAGGAGCGCCTGAATTAGAATGTACATGAAGTCACATGCCTGATCGGAGCATTGGGTTCGAGAAGTGAGTATTCATCTGACCGTAGGGCCGACAGCCTCTCGAACCCTCGTTCACATTCATTGAACGATGCGTCACAGATTGATCTGAACGTGCTCGTATTTGTGCGAGAACTGGCAGAGAGTCACATGCAATGAATTTCGGTTGTCGAACCCTAAGCGATCACTCAGTAGAGATTGTAGAAGCATGCAGAACTATGACTACACAACATGCGCTCCGACAAGCAGGTCGCCGTTGCATCGTTCTAAAGATTCGTCGTATTCTATAAAGCTACTGTGGTATCGTATATTAGCGTATTCCTAATCGATGTCAATTCCTTGGCGTTTGGACTCCCTTCGTAGCAGCAGTAGTGTGGGGGTGAAGAAACGCTAAGGAATTGACATCGATTATGAATACGCTAACAGCTTGGTCTCGGTAATCTAACCAAGCCAAGGTCGACTTTACAATCCTTTGAAGATACAATCTGCTCTCTCATCTATCTGAACCCTGGCATTAGATAGCCTGTCTATTCTGAAAAAATGATCACTTGCTTCTGCTGCCCCAGCTTTCCACTACCGGCCACCCAAACAGCTTGCCTCATCGCCTTTTCAGCATCGCCATCCTGATCCCAGCGTACAGTCTCAAGCAGTGGCATGGTAAGTTGCCTCGTCTTCAATAGGCTGTCCATCCAGCCAATCAGATTCTCCTGCTCCTCGCTACTCATCCTTTCCAGTGCGGCCGACAGTCTGAAGGCCTTGAATGTCAAATTCTTCACAAAGATCAGTTGTTGGCTGATGGCGATGCTAACATCAGGTCCAAGACCCCCAAGAAATCCGTAGGAAACATAAGTACCGCCAGGGGTCAGTGTCTTGATCAGCTTCTGCTCTTGGTCTCCGAAGACCGCGTCAAAAGCTAGCACCACTTTCTTCCCATCAGACCCTTCCTGTAGCTCTTCCTCCGTTATCACAGAGTCAGCGCAGTGATTGGTCAATGTTCTCCTAAGACTCTGAATATCGTCCCTATCCCTCACCACTGCCAAAGTCTTCAGTCCTTTTCGTCGTGCAAATTGGCACAAGAAGTGCGCCACGGTGCTAGTCGCCGCATTCATGATGATCCAATCCCCGAGCTTTGCGGCTCTGGTATTCTCCTCAAGCATGAGATAGGCCATCATGATGCCCATCCTCAACACCGCAGCAGCCATAAGATCCATATCTGCCGGGATCATGAGTAGGTCAGTGGCGTTGACGCAAGCGTGCGTACGCCACGTGCCAACGCCGTGTCGAGATACAAGGACGCGTTGGCCGGGTGAAAGATGCGTTATGGTGGAACCAACGGACCGTACGACAGCTACGCCATCATAGCCAGGAATGGGCTGAGAAGAGTGGAAAGATCGAGGCTTCACAGGATATTTGTCTTGCAGCACCAGCACGTCAAGAGGGTTGATTGGTGCCGCAAGAAACTGGATGAGAACTTGGTCTGCGGAATGAGTCGGCATGTCGTGCTTGTGGAAACTGAGGCTAAAGTGAAGTGGGCCGAGAGAGGAGCTATCGAAGGTGAGAGTTTGAGCCATTGGGACAGTCTTGCAGACTGTTCCACTCGATACTTGAAGAAAGAGATGGCTGAACCAAGGCGAGGATATGAAATTTCAATGTCTCGTCTCGGAAAGCGTGAAAATCCGAGCTGCAAGAGAATTCTGCTTTAAAGTACAAGAACGACAGCTGATCAAGCTCTGGGAGGGTAAGTGTGGCCGGCAATGTACTCTTCGCCTGGAACGATGTGGATGCGTCAGCTGGTTCCAGGATCTTGAAAAGGTCTAGATGAGCATCTAGCCAGTGGCCCACACCTTTGTGGCTAACGATTCCGTGATTTTTGAGGTCGTACGCGTCCTTTGAGGTGGTAAGCGCTCTTCAAGATTGTACGCGCCCTTCGAGATCCTACGCGCCCTTCGAGGTCTGGCGCCTGATATGAATCGCCTGACTGAAGCTCAGTCGTGCGGTGTTGACTTGGGATGCTAGTACGACACGCAGCAACGCGGTTCGAAGTAAGCCTAGCCTTATGATATGCTACGTTTGATCCTCGCCACTGGGAAGCATGATGGACCGCGATACGCATGGTCGCTTATTCTTTCCAATCGCTGACACACCCCAGCTACAAGGGCGGTCAAGAAGATGGCATGCCCAAAAATGAGTCTCCGAGCATAGACCATAGCAGGACCTTGCATGTCTTCTCAGCTGGAGACTCTGAGCTTCATCGAAATTCTTATTGCTCTAGTGCCTCATTCGATCAGATTGTCTCACGTTACGCCACTCCGAAGAGGGAGGACGCAGCTTTCCCCAGTCTACCTTGGCCTGATCAAAGTGGATGTGTGAAGTTGGGGAACTCTTTCCCTATTCGGGCGTCTGCAAAATGATGACTATACTTGCCGCGGTAGCATCAATACCAACGCCACCAGGAATCGCGGAGTTTGGGCTGTTTCAAAATCGAGAGCAATTTTGCCGCCCGGTGGCAAGGCATGGCAATCATGCGTCGTGTCCGGCAGTCTTGCCTTCTGGACAATATATACAGGACCAAACCTTCGCGTCTATTTCTGCTCCATCAGACAAAATACCAGATCGACATCCTCCCCCCGTCATCGCCAATTGACTTGAATAACCCAATAAAACTTACGTCACATTGCTCCTTCTTCCAATACCTTCGGCATGGCGCCATTGGCAACTCGCGACCTAGTGTCACCCGAATCAGCAGAAGTTACTGAAGGCCAAGCGAACGAGCTAGCAACCCTCAAGGACGATGACATCGACTCAAGAAGATCCTCTCGAGATCGAACTGCGAAAGCACCATGTTGTGTCTATGACTTCATCAAGTATCAAGTCGCCACTCAGCCCGAAGCGCCAGCCGTGCAATTCTCAACATCCGAGTTCGTGACCTACCTACAGCTCAGCGAGCTTACAGCAGACATAGTCTTTGCGCTGGACATCAAACCTCATACGATCGTACCGGTCTGCATGGATCCATCTGTCCGCTTCATCGCCACAATATTGGCAATACTGAAAGCAGGTGCAGCATATGTCATTCTAGATCCACACGGATCTCCGGAACGCAACAGGGGCATTGTCGGTGATTGTGATGCACACATTGTAGTTGTTGACAGGGATTATGCTCCAGCATACGAAAAGAGTGTTGTGCTTGACTCCCTCTCCTTCGGAAAGTCTTCCCCAAAGGATTTCCTACCGTGTGAATCATATGGACCTATCCAAGATAGCGATGTGGTTGCCGATGACCCTGCTTACCTAGTCTATACATCAGGTAAGGACCCTCACCGTGGGATCTTCCTGTGGCAATGGGCTAAATCTTGACCAGGCTCCACAGGCTTACCAAAAGGTGTGACAATCACACATGGTGCAGCCAGCCATGGTATAGAACACTTTTCCCTCCGCGGCAAGTCCCACTGGCTTCTCTTCTTCAACCCTATCTTCTCAGCAGCGCAAAGAACAATTCTAGCAACTCTTGCCAAGGGAGCTTGCCTTTGTCTAGCCAATAGAGACACTCTCAGCACCTCGCTGATAGATGTCATTCGAATTATGGGGGTTGACGCTCTGGGCATCACGCCCTCTGCTCTTTCTCTTCTTCCCACGGAAGAGGTACCTGCTTGCTTGAAGTTAATCACCACTGTGGGAGAGCCGATGACCCAAGAAATGATCAACATCTGGGCAGACAAAGTCGAGCTACGAGTCTCGTATGGCTTAAGCGAATGCGCTCAGCTCAACTTCTCTAGGCAGCTTGTGAAAGGAGACAGCCCGAAGATCGTGGGTCAACCTTCGGATACTACGAAAGCGTACATTTTAAAACCCTCCACCACCCAGGTGCTTGATGCTGATCACGCTGGAGAGTTGTGCCTTGCGGGACCGCAATTGGCTACAGGCTATCATAATCGTCCCGCGCAGACGGGAGCATCCTTCATTGACAACCCTTTCGGAGATGGCAAGCTCTATCGTACAGGAGATCAGGCCATCTGTCATCGCGATGGCGACTTTGAGATTTTCGGGCGCATCGATCAACAGCTGAAGATTCATGGCCAGAGACTTGAGCCGGAAGAAGTCAGCGCCCGGCTCAGTGAAGCTCAGGCTGTTATAGCCCTGACAACCGTGAGGGCGATGATCAAAGAGCGGACCTCGCTTGTGGCTGTAGTGGTTCCAAAACCAGGAACGACGTGGAAAGAGGTCGTGCAAAGCCTTAGGAATCATGCGGAACACGTACTTGCTCCATATATGATCCCGAGCTATTGGTTACAGGTTGAGGCCCTGCCGACGAACCCAAATGGCAAGGTGGACATCAAAGCCATCCGCGAGCTTGCAGAACATTCGGATCCATTGGACATGCTTGGCTTCGTGGTCGGAGACAATGATGATTACGAACCACCTTCGAATGATTTCGAGCGGACAGCTCAGGTGGTCTGGGCAGAAACCCTCCATCTTGATGCAAAGAATGTAAGCCGATCTAGCTCATTCACCGCTCTCGGAGGGAGCTCGATGGACGCAATAAGGGTTATTCAAAAGTTGCGAGCACAGAGCATTCTGGTCGAGCTAGGCGACATTCTGCGGTCTCGAAGACTGTCTGACATATCATGGCGAGAAGCTGGTTCAGATCCTGAGACGTTCAGTCACGACCCTCAAAGACTTGCCTTTGTCACAGATGAGGACGTACGTGCTCAGCTAGCCAGCGATCATAACGTCCTCGACGCCTACCCTTTGACTCAGCTTCAGGATAGTCTAGTTGCCAGCACACTGCAAGGTAATTTGGACTATCTCTATCAGCGGACGTACGATATCCGACACCTGGACCTGCAAAAGCTGAAGCTGGCGTTCGAAGTAGCGTTCCGCAACAGTGATCTGCTTCGTACTACATTTGTGACCAATAAGACTGAGATGTTGCAGGTCGTCCGCAATGATTTCAGTCTACCGTGGAAGCATGTGTCGCTGCCACTGACGGAATTTAAAGAACAGGACAGGCAACAGAGTGTGGAATTCGGCAAGCCTTTTGCAAGATTCACTGTCATCAACCAACAACTATTGGTGGTCTCAATGCATCATTCTCTGTTCGACTTCTGGTCTCACCGCTTCCTTTACGAAGATGTTGCCAGATTGTATCTAGGGGCAGAGCCGATTGTTCGTCAGCCTTTCCGGAAATATGTACAATACCTGCAGAACATGAGCCCAGAAACTGCTGAAGCCTTTTGGAAGTCCTACCTCGAGCAAGCGCAATCGTCCAAGATCCTCCATTCGCTCGACGATGCCGTCCACACAGGGCATCGTTACCTTGCAATCGACCTTAAAGCATCGGCGCGGGACCTAGGGGTAACATCCGGTTCCCTTGTCTATACAGCATGGGCAATCATACTCGCACGCCATACCGGTCTCGCCGAAGCGATTTTTGCCACCGCCATCGCTGGTCGAGAGATCCCAGTCCATGACGTGGCCACTCTCGATGGTCCAACGTTGACCATTGTACCTCAAAGAGTATTTCTGGAGCCTAAAGCGACCCTCAGCCAGGTCGCGAGAATGGTGCATGAGTCATTTTGGGACGTGCTCAAACATTCTCAGCTTGGGATGCGCCGCACTCTCAATGCCGCATCAAAGAAGACGAGCCAGCTGTTTGACACACTTGTCAACATTCTTGTCAAGGACGAGCCGACAGACCACTACTCAGAGCAAATATTCCACAAATATGGACCCAAGCCTTCGTGGCAGACCGAGTGGGGGACCTTGGATGTTGAAGAAGAAGAAGAAGGCCTCCAGCTACGTTTCACTGCTCTCATGCCTCAACGACGGATCGATTTCATCCTTGAGGAGTTGACGGTGGTAGTCACCAAGATTGTGAAGGACCCATCTGAGCTTATGGAATCCGTCGATCCTATTGGCCCAGCAGAAAGGGAGTGGCTTTCCTGCGCAGATTACAATATTAGCCTCAAGCCAAGTCTCCTCCATGAGCGCTTCGAGATGATGGCTCAGTGCTATCCTTCAAATGTCGCACTCCAATGGCAAACGGAGAAGACCTTTACTTATCATCAGCTGAATATGATGAGCAACCAGATGGCGGCTTTCCTCGCGAAGAATAACATCGAGCATGGCGCTCTGGTACCTCTTTTGCTGTCAAAGTCTCCAAATCTCATTATAGCCATTTTGGCTGTGTTAAAGCTGGGTGCTGCTTATGTTCCACTGAGTCCAGAAAATCCGATGGAGAGAAATGCTTTCATTTTGCAAGAGACCAAAGCCCCCATTTTCCTTTCGGAGGTGGAGCATCAGAGCAAAGCAGCTGAGCTAAAGAGTCAAGTGCTGATGCTAGATGAGGTTGACCTGTCTACTTTCTGTCCCAGAAAGCCTTCCTATAACGTCACACATGGCGAGTTGGCATACGTCATCTACACATCAGGTCACAAGTCCTGGTAGCCTATATCCTAGGAATAATAAGCTAATTCTTTAAGCAGGCTCCACGGGACGACCCAAAGGTGTAATGATCCAGCACCAATCGGCTGCGGCAGCAATTGACTCCATTATTGATCGCGAAGATCTCGGAAATGATCACTTGAAGATCCTACAATTCTCTAATTACGTTTTCGATGCCTCAGTCTACGACTTGTTTGTGGCACTTGGTAGGGGAGACACCCTGTGTCTGGCTCCACAGGATCGACTGCTTTCAGACCTGGCAGGCGTCATCCGAGAAATGGAGATATCACATTGCTTCCTCGTCCCTACAGTAGCTCGCCTTCTGGACCCCGAAGCTGTGCCATCGCTGAAAAGTCTAACCGTAGGCGGTGAAGCTATGACACCAGATATTATCAAGAAATGGTCCAAGAGGCACTCGCTTAAAAATGTCTATGGACCCACCGAGACCTCCATATTCGCAACGATGAAGACGGTTGACCCCGACACGAACGCGAAATGTATCGGTAGGCCCTTACCAACACTCAAAGCTTTCATCATCGACCCGAACGGAAATCGGCTTGTACCTTGGGGTGCAGTGGGTGAGATATGCTGCTCCGGTCCCCAGCTGGCTCAAGGTTACCTCGGACGCCAGGAACAAACCGCAGCTGCGTTCATCGACTATGGAATTGAAGGTGTGTCCCGCTTTTACCGGACTGGTGATCTTGCGCGATGGCTTCCAGATGGCGATATTGAATATCTTGGTCGGAAGGACAATCAAATCAAGATCAATGGCGTCCGCGTCGAGCTAGGGGAGATAGAACAAGCCATCCTTCAGGCGGAATGCGTCCAGGATGCTGCTGTCATTGTTGCTGATGTGAACGGAAGAGAACAACTTCTGGCTTACGTGGTGCTTGCGGAGAGATTACAGCAGGAGAATCTGGTGCTTGCTGATATCGCAGACGAGACGGCTGAGATCAGACATGTACTACAGCGTGTGGCGCATTATATGATGCCGAAATACGTGGTACCGCAGAACGAGATGCTCAAGTTGCCCTCTGGAAAGACAAATCGCAGGGAGCTGGCGGCTATGGCCAAGGCAATGACTGCAGACCAATTATCTAAGTACTCACTGAGCACCTTAAGCGCGTCGAGCAAGATTATACCTCCAGAGACCGAGGAGCAAAGACTTTTGCATCAGGCTTGGGCGTCTGTGCTTCACACTGATGCTGAGAGCTTTGGCATCGAAGCGACTTTCCTAGGCCTAGGCGGTGACTCTATCTATGCTATCAATCTTGCGAGCCAGCTTCGGAGCAAAGGCTATAACATCTCTGTAGGAGATATGCTTACATCGACAAGGCTCAAAGATATGGCGGCTTGCGTGAGCAAAGAGGACAACAAAGAAGCTGATATTGAAAGAACGACTATTGAGCCGCCCCCAGAAGCCTTTGGTGCTCTGAAAGCCCACGGCGTGAAAGATGAGGACCTTGAGTATCTCTACGTCTGCCCTCCGGGTCAGATTGAATTTCTCGCCCAAGGTGCAAAGACAGAGCAACAATGGACCGTTATGACCGTACGAGAGCTTGCTGAGTCTACCGATTTTGAGCGCTGGATCAGTATGGCGAAGAAGCTTGCAGAGACAAATGAGATACTGCGGACCACTTTCGTTGAATGTGACGGCGGCTGGTTTGGCGCTGTTCTCAAGTCTGCTGCACCTGTTGTCAAGCATATCGACATCTCCAATCAGCAAGAAAGGAAAGACCACCTTGAGAGGATGTGGCAAACTCGCTTCAGAAGTGGTGAACCCTACCTGATCTACTCGATCATGCACTGGCCGAATGGTAAGCGCGAGCTAATAGTGAAAATGGACCACGGGCTCTACGACGGGACACTTCTTCGTATCTTCGACGCTCATTTCAAAGCGTATCAGAACAACGAAGACCCAGTCTTGACGCCATTCCGGGACTTCACGACGCACATGGCGTCCAGCAGCAAATCCCACTCTCTCAGATAATGGACTGAAGATGCTCGCAAACCCACATCATTCCAATACCCTCGGACTGTGAATCCATCCATAACCGCCACCCTGATCTCCACCAACACGCTCAATCTCGCCAGCCTGGACCAAACGCCCTCCATTATCTTCCAAGCGGCCTACCAGATCTTCCTCGCTCGACGCAGTCGCAGTACCGATGTGACCTTTGACTACCTCTACACCGGCCGGAACGTCGATCTCCCCTTGCCCCAGTCCATCAACGGCAATTGCGCGAATTTCCTTCCTCTCCGCGCGCAGCTCGACCCTGCCAGCTCTCTGAAGGATTACCTGGCCGAGACCAACACATCCTTCTGGCGCGCGACGGAGCACTCCAACGTCGGTCTGCAGGACATCTACCGCGCCGCGGGCTTGAGCAGGGACGAGTGCACCAACACCGCACTCTTCTTGTTCCAGCCATTCGACCCACCGGCCAAACAAGGAGATGAGATGAGGTGGGTGGTGATGGCGAAGAGTGAAGTGAGAATGCCGCAGCCGTATGCGCTCGTGTTTGAGGTCGTGAGGATGGAAGAGGGGTGGAAGTTCAAGATTGGGTATGATGAGCGCGCCTTCGACGAGGAGGGGGCAAAAGGCGTTGCGGAGGAGTTGGAGCAGATCGTGCAGAATTTGCTTAAGACCAATAAGGTACAGAGTGGGGGGTTGGGGAAGTTGGTGGAACTACAAACCTGATTGAAGCTTCAACAGCATTCCATAACTGTATGATGTCTTTTTACTCATTTTGACTCCGCTTTGGTCTCTCAATGCCTCTATAACGATTCGCAGCTTTCCACAGAGCTTTGAGACTTGACAAAATATTACTGTCCGCCCAGCTATCAACATTGAGCCGTGTGCTTTGGGAACGTCTTAAAACCCAGGCAAAGAGGGTGGTTTCCCCTTGACAGTTGGAGCCATTGGACGAAAGTTCTTCTTTCTGCGAACTAATTGCAGGGTGGCATTATGGCGATGAAATACCAGGATCCGTAATCTCCACCGAATCGCACCTGACAGCTTCATACCAGGCTTGAGTGACCGAAGAACCTTGACCCAAGGAATATTCGAGTAAGTTTCATGTTACTTACGCTCTGATATTATTTTCTATACGGCTTGGCTGCTACGAGAGCCTTTGCCATACCAATGAAAGATCTCAAGGAAGAAGAAGAATGATCTCGCGGAGGCATTGGTAGTATTAAACTACCGCTTCCAACACTGCTACGCGAGCTTACATTCACTCTGTCTTCAGGCTTGTGATTTTGATATGCCCGTCATCTAATAGGTTGTGTCTTATAATCATACGCATGATGACTCTGCTCGAAAAACATACCTGGAAGCATGGATCGTCGGAGATACTCGGTGGTGAGGTCATACGAAAAGAACATTCACCGTGGGACAAAGGCTTTCACTTCTTTTTGATCCACAAAACATTACCCAGAACACTTTCGTGATGTCGTCTACCACTCCAGCCACTACCGATACTGCGACACCTGGCGATCTTCCCACGCGCATGGATGGCTGGACGCACCATGCCTAAACCTACTCCAACGTCGAACGCATGACGTACACGCTGGCCATCGTACTCGCCGAATGGACAGACTCTGTCCTCGCCTTCGCCACCCTCAACTGCCGCGTCCTCGATAATGGCTGCGGCAGCGGCGTCCTAGGCTCCGCCATCAAGACACTCTGCCCAACAGTCCCGCTCCTCTCGACCGACGTGTCTGCGGGGATGGTATCCTCTACGCGCGCCCGCGCCGAAAAAGAACACTGGCACTCCCCTTCGAACTCAAGACCCTCGACGCAAGGCACTTGGATGGGGTCAAGAGCGAAAGCATCACCCACTCGATGAGCCAATACATGATATCATTGGCCCCCGACCCGGATCAGATTGCGAGGGAGATGCATCGCATCCTCAAGCCCGGTGGGGTATTGGGGTTAGGAACGTGGGCGATGGTGGACTACGAGTGCTTCTACGATCCAATGCTTATCGCTGCGCGGGAAACGATTCCCGATTGCGACCTGCCTGGGCTGATGCATGAGAAGTGGACGGATATAGAGAAAACAAGGGGGGCGTTGAAGGAGGCGGGGTTCAACGATGTGCAGGTGCGACCAATATATATTGAGTGGGAGTATTCTGATTTGGAGGGTGTCATGCACTATGTCTTTGAGGAGGCAATTACCGGAGTAGAAGCGTATAAGCGGAGTTGGGTTGAGCAGTCAGGGAAGGGCTCAAAGGAGATCCAGCCAAGATTCGCGAGGGCAGTCAAGGAGCTGTATAGAAATGATGGCGGCATGGTGTTGTTGCCTGTTAAAGCTGCGATTTGGGTTGCTCGAAAATGACATATGCATTTTGGAGAGCTCTGTGGCGACCAGACTTTATAGCAGGCGCGTGTTCAGCTGTGGGTATTCAGTACCTTTGAATTCATATGCAATCGATTGATTAGACAGCGACTTGCTGAATCTCTACTATAAGGCAACGATCTGATGCGTAAGTATTGGTAATCAATGCTGGTCCTTGTGAAAGAGTCAAGGCCCAAGGCTCGTACAAGGGACGGAGTCTCTCTCTAAAATCCAGAGGGATTAGACAAGTGTCGGGAATTGTTCCTTTTCAGGCCTTGCAAAGTGGGATCCCAACATAGAATCCCAAGATTCTCGAGCTTCGCGAAGAAGCTGACCCAGCGGGCTTTTCCGCGCGTAGTGCCAAAGGAAGAGTCCTAGTCTCTCAGACCCTACCCGCAAAACGTAATAGAGATTGGATGACAACAAGGATCGTGATGGCAAAGTCCTCACAAACCAACTGGCGGTGAGCATCAACATCTCGGTCCTACTCAGTATTTGCAGGGTTTCAGTGGTCCAGGCCTGAGGTCTGGGCGCCACTTTGATCCTGCAGGATCTCGTGGCGTGGCGTAGTGCCGGCCAGCACGTCTGTCACGTGGGCATCTCAAGATCCTAAGGGCACTGATCAACGAATATGCACGGCTAGTGCTTATCTTCCGTTCCTGCATTCTAGAGCATCTCACTCCATTTTTACCTCAGCGAGCTATGGAAGCTGTCCTGCTGGCCAATCAGGACTTCAAGTGGCGGATACACGCCAATGCTCTCCTGCCCTCTATTATCATCACAACAACAGCTCCTTGTTGTAGAAGGAACTTTTCTCTACCAAGTATGCAGCTAGTAACATCTCCACGTTGAGCAGCCCTTGCGTCAGCGCCGACTTGTCTCCGGGTTGCATCATCCATCGTTCTCCTTTCTGGCCCAAAATGGAAGGACATTCACATGTGATCTCCGCTGACGCTCGCGGGGAAATCGTCTTCATCTCGGAGCATACCTTAATGTGATTTAGCCTTAGATTGATCAATCAGCCCCCAGCATTAGACTTCGGTATATGCCTAGATTGGAAGTAAGGACAGGATGGCTTCCACTTGGAGTCAATCCATCAGAATCCTCGCGAACGTCGCTATTTTGTCATTTACTGGGGATATAAAAACCGCAGCATACACAGCTCACAATTGGTGGTGCCAATTCTTTCTAACGCATTACCCTCGCTTCTTCAAACAAGATGCGTCCTTCATGGTTTGTCGTTTCTTTCTTGTCGGTCACAACTGTCAACGCGTTGCCGACGCCTATCGATCATGTCGTCCACGAGAAGAGAGGAATCTCTTCACACTGGGCTCATGAAGAGTTTGCCAGACCGGATCCACAGATGGTCTTGCCAATCCGTATCGGGCTGGCACAGAGCAACATGGACATGCTGCATGACATGTTGATGGATGTCTCGGATCCTGATAGCGAAGCTTTTGCGAAGCATCTAAGTGCTGAAGAGGTAAGGCATGGCTCAGAATCCACAACCCTTATTTTCTAGTAGGTGCTTTATTGACCCAGCATGAAGGTAGCTTCGATGTTTGCGCCCGCCGACTCCTCAGTCGACGCTGTCACGGGCTGGCTCGCAGCATCTGAGATCGATCCATCTCGCACGTCTCTTTCCAAAGGCAGAAACTGGATCAAGTTCAATGCCACCATCAGTGAGATTGAATCCTTGCTGCGAACAGAGTACAAGATCTATTCACATATCGCTACTGGCCACACCCATGTTGCGTGTGACGAATACAGCATCCCTGAGGATCTGTCAGCGCACATAGATCTCATAATGCCAACCGTCCATTTTGATATCAGGGTCCCATCGAGCCCCAGCATGGACAAGCGGGCAGTTCCTGCAAACACGAGGCCAGGTAGACCAGGAGACGGTTTTCTACCCAAAAAGGGCCCGATCATTAGTGGACCCAGCCCTGATATCGCTCCTCAACCTTTTGCTCTGACAACATGCAATACTCAAATCACACCGGAGTGTCTGCGAGCTCTCTACAACTTTCCAAACGGAACTCTGGCCAAATCGTGAGTCCATTCCAGCGGCTTTATGCTAGCCCTTGCCGAGCATCGGCAGTGCTTCGGATATCAGATATCCAAGCGACCGTTGAGATTCTTGCTTGACTTATGCTGACTTTGAGATCAAGTTCCCTCGGCATTGTCGAATACACACCTCAGGCATATCTGCAAGGCGACCTCAATCTATTCTACTCGACTCTTGCACGTCAGATCCCTTCAGGCACTGCGCCCACTCAAAACAAGATAGACGGTGGCACTGTCCAGACTACGACTCAAAACTACGATGACAACGCGGAATCCGATCTTGACTTGGAATATGCGATTGCACTTGGTACCTTTGCAATGCCCCGACATCAATGTGCCACAGACTGATTGCGGCAGTGTATCCCCAAAAAGTGACCCTCTATCAAGTCGGAGATCTGCAAGAGGGTGCTTCTTTCAACAATTTCCTCGATGCTCTCGATGCTTCATATTGCACCTTTGAGGGAGGAGACGACCCTTCCCAGTAGGTACCTGAGTATGCCAGTGATCTCTTCACTTTGCTGAGAGCGCCGACCTAGGGATTCAGTGTATCCGGATCCCGCAACTGGAGGGTACAAAGGCGCTGAACAGTGCGGAGGCTTTGCGTCGACTTCAGTGATCTCAAGCTCGTATGGCTACAACGAAGCGGACTTGTCTCCTTTCTATGAACAGCGACAGTGTCAGGAGTAAGTGGAAGTCGATCGATCGAAACATGGCTACGATGCTGACTTCAGATCCAGATACGCCAAACTCGGTCTTCAAGGCGTCACTGTTCTATACTCATCTGGCGATTACGGGGTTGCTGGTAACGGCAACCAATGCATTGGATCTAATGGTCAATACAGTAAGCTTCCCAAGAACCTGCTGCCTTCCCTCGTTTGAGCTGCCAGGTGGCCATTTCTTCTCGAATCTCATATGCACTTCGCTCAAGGATGGATAACGCTGATACGAATACCTTCGACAGATGATGGCACATCTGGCAAATTCAATCCGTCTTTCCCTGGCACTTGTCCATATGTGACATCGGTAGGTGGAACACAAATCAAGCCTGGTGCAAGTGTCACATCTCCCGAGGAAGCTGTGCAAACTATCGTCCACTCTGGTGGAGGCTTCAGTAACGTCTTTCCATTGCCTTCGTTCCAATCTTCGGCGGTCAAGTCCTATTTCACCAATCACAAGCCAAGCTATACTGCTGCTCAGTACAACAACTCCCAAGCAACACGAGGCTACCCCGACATATCCGCAAACGCTGCGAATTATGCCGTTGCGCTTAATGGTAAGATACAATTGGTGTATGGGACTTCGGCTTCTTGCCCAACGGTTGCGAGTATCATCACTCTAATCAACGAACAACGCGTGAATGCTGGAAAGAAGCCCGTGGGCTACATCAATCCGACACTATATGCCAATCCAACGATGTTCAATGATATCACTACCGGAGGGAACGCAGGTACGTTTCATTCGCGGGTCGAGCTGCGATCCGCAACACCCTCCGCAGTGGCAGGATGTAAAAGCATCCTCCTGCGTCCTTTTCGAGACATCGTATCTTTAGTTTCCGTCGATCTGCTCAATTCTTTTGAGAATCCAAGCTAATCGTCGCTTCAGGTTGCGGAACGGCGGGGTTCACAGCGGTCTCAGGTTGGGATCCAGTGACTGGGTTGGGAACGCCAAATTACCAGAAGATGCTGACCGTATTTATGAACCTTGCATGATTTCATCATCGAGCAGCGATTGGGTTTCCGGTATCGCCTCCAACGCATTCTGCCTGACGCTTTGAGATGGACCTGGTTTACCCGCTAAGAGTGCCCAGCATGAGACGGGGCAGAGAGACAGTAGCGAGTCGCGTCTTTTAAAATTTCATGTCACCACAGGAAACAGTGCGGGTGAAATGTCATTAGGTAGTTCAATCTTTCTCTTCCGGGGCGAAACCCCTGACCCATTCCCCGTCCGTTGATACTTGGGTCGCTCTTCTAGCACTTTTTCAGGTCTCTCCACAAGTCTCGGGGGTTCAAGAAAGATGAAGTCCTGTTGGTTTGGGGATGATAATTATGCTATCCTTGGTCGAGGGTCTGATTTGAGCCTGACGTCATGGGTTAACGATGCTCATCCGGTCTTTGCATGATCTTCATCTGTACTTCCATGACAGAAGCCTCAAATCTGCTCAAAGAAGCGCTCCAAATCCCTCAGCGAACAGAGCCATTGTACTTTCGAAGAAAACAACAGCCGAAATGCCTTTACTGTGAGGTTTTCAACAGGGCGTTCACCAACCCGCCATTCCGGCACTGCGCTGGCATGTACCTGGGTACTTCTTGCGTTGTATGTGTTATTCCTGCAATAGCCTCGTGATTCCGACAAGATTCTCAGACTCGAAGGCTGCGTCGCCAGGTCAAGTCCTCCTGAGAAATCGGGCGTTGCCGTTGAAGGAAAAATCTGCATGCGGAAGTTTGGGGGCGCCGCGGATGCGTCTTCATGTCCGTCAGTGCATTACGCTCATGCCATCCTGCCGCTCGTATTTACTGTGGAGATTTTCACATGTGTACCAAGGGCCGAGTAAGGCAGCCAACCCCTTCCATCCAGTCGAGATCGTGGTTTTGACGATCATTGAGACAGGGGATCAAGCCGTCGAAGCGGTGTGCGCTCCAGTGCCCAGGGGGTGGCGCAGGGATCGCGTCTGGGGCAACGCTGTCAGTCATGGACCGTGGGATAAGCTTGGATGACTTTTTGCGCACGCCTTTGATGACTGGGGCTGGCTGATTACCGGCCGCCCGCAGTTAAGCCTAGACGGTCCGCTTCCGGGCGACACTAGCGTCCCCATTGTACGTTCCAACTTCTTTTCCTTGATTGATTAGATGATTCCAACATCAGCCCTTTGTATTCACTGCTTGACTTGAGACACATGGAGCATGGATGCGTACGGAAGTGTTGGCAGGCTCAGGTGCCGCTTGCTCGTCAATGTGCACAGTGAAATTACGGACCCCGGCATCCCCTGCAATTCCTGCATGTCGGTGCAATGGGGCGCAGTGACGCCGACAAGCCAATCTAGACAGAGGAAGATGGCGAACCACTGCCTCTTTCATTTCACGCAATCTTGCTTGCATGAGGCTGCGTCCGCAATCTGGGTGTTCGAATCGATCGCACAAATTGCATCGATGAATGGCTACACACGCCCTTCACACTCTCCACAACTGAGAGTGTAGATGAAGACCCTTTGGAGCATGACTTCTGTGGTCATGGCCTTCCCGAGTGTACGCTGAGTAGAAGGGATCATCATTGAACTTATTGATATCGCGGCGTGGGCCTTGCAAAGGCTGTCTGCCTTGTGATCTCATGCTGGATCGTGCGGCATCAATAAACAGGCTCCATCCACGTCACGCTCAGTTCTCTCATTTCTCACCATTTTAAATTCTCAAAAGATCATGGACCACTTGCCACCAGTCATCACGGACGGAGGAGAGAGGATGGGGCATGAAAAAGTCCACTTCTACGCCCTTAGACAAGAGTATTCTCCTCAAGATTTTTACCGGCTTCCTGGGCAATACGGATACACTGATATACATGACCTACTTGATCTTGGACTTACGAAAGGCCCCTACGACGGTACTGTCAACGAGTTCCTGCAATCCTCGCTGTGGTTTTCTTTGCTTGCCCAAGTGCTGGGGACCAATATTAATTACAAGCAATTCTACCGAAGCGACAACGAGACTCTCTCCACGAAGAAACTCCACGATGTGATCTTGAAATGGACCCGCTGCCAAAGGAAGGCTGCTGAAAAGCCAGAACAATACTACCGCGAACAGTTGAGCGGCTACCTGACCGCTTCTATTGCTCTCAATCAGGCCCGGCGCTTCATCTCCAAACATTGCGCACATGAACGCATGGATCAAGAGCGTCGCTCTCACGGTCAAGAAGAACTTAGAGTCTTTGAGTCCGGACCACGCATAGGCTCAGGCGTAGATGAAAAGCTGACATTGTCGATCGCGATCCTCGGCGAAACTCTCCAGCTTGAACGTCCAGAACTCCCAGCTCGGAATGACTGTCGTTCGCCGTTGGCTAATGAGCCAAGCATGAAGGAAAGAAGCTGGGGTTACAGTGTATACTGCAGGAACGTGCTACGGAAAAACAGGTGGTGCCCTTCTGAGATACGTCGAATGGAATCAACAACATCTAAAGTTACCAGTCTTTACTTCAGATGCAGAATGAAGCCGCCATACCCGGAACTCAGCCACTCAAGATGCACTCCCTGGAGGTGCAATGACCCGACTCCAGAACAACATGCTTTGCACATGGGGGGCTGCAATGGCAAGTTTTGTGACAGAATTAAGAACGACGAAGAAAAGTTGTTTCAATACATACAAGAAGGCAAGACCCCCATGGTTACATTTGCAGATAAAGAAGGCATGCAATACTCTGCCCATGATTTGAGGGGAGAACAAGTGGTTCCATTCGTTGCTTTGAGTCATGGCTGGCATGATGGAACCTTCAACTGCGGAAAAGATGCTCGAGACAAGAACGACCGTACTATGTATGCTTGTCAGCTCGAAATGCTCCAAGAGACATGCAATAGCATTGTCAAAGGGAAAGGAAAGGTGTACGTCTGGGTTGATACCTTGTGTGTCCCTCGTGCGACACAATCAATGGGCAGTGCTATCGGCCAGATGAAAACCATATATTCAAGAGCGCGCACGGTCTTAGTATGGGATCGGCAGCTAATGGAAGTTCCGAAGAACTCGAGCGCTATCCTCGAGCTGAACGTGAAGATTAGAATGAGCAATTGGGCGCACCGCTTGTGGACCTTGCAGGAAGGCGTCTTGGCGAATGATTTGCATGTGCAATTGCGGGACGCCACCATCAGTGTCGAAGAACTGCAGAAGGAAAGAGATGCTGCTAGAGATCAGCTCGATCACAAGTACCACTATCTTTGGGAGTCCGGGCACCCATTCAGCTCCGCCGTCTGGAGGCTCCGCCAAGGGAAGGAAGATTGTGTACAAAGGTTGTGGGAAGCAGTGCAATTTCGCGAATTGTCGAACCCTCGAGATGAAACAATTGTCTTTGCCAATATTTTGGGGCTCGATGTGGAGAGACTGGCGAAGATCGGTCGACAAGACGAGACTGATGCATCGATCGCAGCGCAGAGAATGGTCAGATTCCTTGATATGCTTGACGAGAAACCGGGCTTTGGTATCCCTTCCGGAATCATCTTTCTGCCATCACCCAAATTGGGCATTCAGGGATATGAATGGGCACCCGAGACATGGTTATCGAAACACGCACGTTTGTATCCTTCATCGCGTCTGTTCCTTCAGGCGGGCTCCGTCATGAAGCAAGGCTTTCGTGTGCAATTTCCGGGCATCATCATCAATTGTTCCCAAGCATCTGTCATGGGTCGAAAATTCCGGATCCCCGTGCATGAAAATCTACGCAAATGGATCAAAGTTAGGGCAGTCTCGGAGTGCAGGATGCAAAACTTCGGAGACTTCTGGCAGAGAGAAGTCCGCAGCTCCCTGGAGCCATCCATCATTATGCCTATGTATAACCCGAGTGAGAGATGGGAGCTCGGTATGCTCGTGCGGACCAAGGGACTCCTTACAAAGGGGGAGGTGCGATGGGTAGAGAGTTTGTGCACAGTCTTTGTTCGTCTCGAGACAAACCCAAACAAGGTTCGAGAACTTGGCGATAAGTTTCGTCAGGAAGCCAATGCCATGCTATTTGGGGAAAGGTTGAAGATGCAGAAGTGGTGTATAGATGGAGGTGGTCACGGAGAACTGACGACGGAGAGGATAAGCCAAACTCGTAATTGGATTAGGTTCGAAGCAAGACCGTTGAAGAGCCTTCTATGAGAGATGATGGAGTCTGCAATCATCCGCCATTAGCGGTAGCCGATCAATGCTACAGACCGCATCCGGCAAGCTAGCAGGATAATTGAAGTCAATGAAGGAACAAGGCCTGCGATTCCAGGGTTGGCCTTACTCTCTTCAGCATCTATTCCTCTCTCTCTGAGCACTTCCTTCTACTAAAATACTTTGGCGACAATGATCTACGTCAAGCTTTGGGATCTGTGGGGACTTGATGAAAGTTCTCCAATCAGAAAGGCATGACGATCTATCTGACAACATTAATTGCCGGAGCGAGCGTTGTTCTGTCGACAGCACTTGCACTCCCTCCTCCAATCAAGGTCTCACGCATCGGGCTCTGGGCTAGCAAATTTAAATTACGTCATTGATGGGTAGACTCGTGCTTAACTAATAAATGAGTAAGCAGCTTCGGGATTTCGCCCTTAGAGATTGTTTACACTCGCATACTGTTAATCACAACCACTGACGAGGCCTTCTCATTCTGCCTGCATGCGCACTTGTTCCATCCCTAGAAAATGGCTCCCAAAATGACTCAGTGGCCATGGCTGGGTGCATCGGCGATTTGGACACGTCTCTAGCTCTGCCCACTGCCCACTACGCGAATGAAGCTCACCGGTTCGCGGCTTGGTTTATCACCTTGAAAGTCTCGAAAAGCTTGCGACAACCGCTCTTATCCTTCGCAAATAACCTTCTGCCACGTTAGGGAATAATGTCGAGCATTGTGAGCAAAATCTAGGAGCTGTCTCTGCTTTTCGAACAGTTGCATGGCGCAGTAGTAGAACGTTGGATGATAGGAGCTCTCTTGCTCTAGTCTTGCGCAGCAGTGCTCTTTAGGATCGGGACTGATGAGCTCGAAGGACTTACTCGAACGTAATCGCGTTTAGGCAAGATTTTCCTTTATAGTAGCAAGGATTCTGCACATTTGACCAGCAGGATCTCAGTCAAGGAATGCCAGTATGCAAGCCAGGAACCATGATATTCACACAGGAGGCGCGTCACGAAAGGGTATGTTTTCGTGCCTGAAGTGCTTTGCACTCCGGAATATGATGCTTTTGATGAGGAACCTTCTGGTATGACTTTCATGGAAGTGATGCTTTGGAAAATCCTGCTGATACAAATATTGTCGCTTCTAATTGTCCAAGCGTGATCAAAGGGAAATTTCTGATCTCTACCATTTTCCTCCGCCGTCAGTACTTACAGTGACCGCAGTACCCACATTCCTCCGCCGAGCACGCCGTGAAATCTTCATCAGACCCATCGTCATCGGCAGCTTGCTCTTCCTCATAGTGAGGTTCAGTTCCGCTCGTGACATACAAACCTGAGTCATCGCTGTCGGCCCCAATATTGAACCTACCCATGGACCACCGCGCGAATAGTCGATCCGAGAGTCCAATTTTTTCTCCGGCCGCTTGGTGCCTGACCTCCAGCACACTCGAATCTGGCTGGCGCAGAAGCTCTAGCTTCCCATCGCTGCTTTCTTTGGCTGAAGCAATGATCTTACGCAGAAGGGCAACAAATTTGTGGATCAGATCCTGCTCTCTTGACTCCCAGTCATCAAGTTGCCGGCGTACCTCTGATACCCCGATGTCATTGAAAACGCCCGACTTGTGCCGAGCCAGTATAAAGTTTGGTATTTGTCCCACCCACAGACGCGGTAGCTCACTGCCCAGAGTATCCTCCGTTACCTTAAAGACGGAGCGGGTCTTGAGATCAAAGATCGCAGTTTGTGGGATTGCATCGCCGCGATGCAGAATTACCAGGTCTTTACCTTCGCTTGGACCAACAGCGATCCGTTCTCTGCTCGGCAGGGCGGAGACCAGCAGGTCGTTGAGATCATCGGCAGATGACTTCAAACCTTCTGTTCCAGGCTCGGTGCCTTCTTCTTTTGCTAGGTGTCTGAGATATCCGTCGACCTCGTATCTGACCAGGCAGTCCAGCCCATCCAGATCGTATCTGATGATGCGCTGATGAGACGCCGAATTCTTGACGTTCGAGGCCCACGCGGTGTAGCTCTCAGGGAACGTGTGTCCATAGCCTTTTACGTCAGGGATCAACTGTGTTGGCGAGTTTTCTCGACGGATGAGAAACACCGTGTCTCCCACGGCCTGTATTAGCATGCGGAACGCCTTGTTCTCTCCCCGGACAAAGCGAAGAAGATTCCCCAGCGTGCTACTGCATGCGAGGATATCAATTTGAAAGGTAGGGAAGTTCGGCTCGATCGCAAGAATGGCTTCTACCGCAGGATCCATAGGAAGTTCAGGATACCGCGCAGCATTTGGATCGCGAAAGAAATCTCCACTGTCTTCCTTGAGCTTCACATTTGCCACAGGTGGGGTCCAGGCAGGGGGTTTCCCTGGTCAGCGTCAGCTGAGGACTTCTAACTCGAGGGAGGGGCCTCTGTTCACCTGGAACCAGTATTGTTGGGAACTTCGTCTCAACCCAATTGTATGAAGCAACATACTGGCACCGTTCAATACCCACATGTCGATGCTGGGATGTTCCTCCATCATCTTCTATGTCTTCAATTCTAATATCCAAATGGTGTAGACCAAGCGGAGGTGGCGGAGGGTCAGCAATTGTTGTGTGTTTTACTTGCTGTTCCCTCTGAAAGGTACCACGACCGCTTCGAGACGGGTAGGAGAAGCCTCGGCCTCGAAAGGCTCTTGAATTTGACCACCTACCGTGGGACGACGCCATCGTTGTGACCGAGCTACTCTGAAATGTTCAAGACTTCGATGTGAACAGGGTATAGTGGGATGATTGCTTTCCAATTAGGCAGCAAGAGGTCGATCAGGCTCTAGGCGGGGTTGACGGGCACCTGCATGCCGTTGGCGCACCACCAGTGTGGAGAGCCTTGTCAATGGCTGGAATTAAGTGGGTGTGGGGGGTCTGTTTGCTATTGCCCCACCTGAAGAAAGCGATTGCTCCGTTGTTGAGTTCAATGACATGCCATCTGCACTTCTTGTTTCTACGGAGACTGTGCTTACCAAGAGTCTCTACACATCCTAAGATCTTGAGTGCGGTGACACACTCTCAGAGAGCGACTGAATAATGGCTTCTCGATCCAGTAGACTATACAAGGTCTTCATACAGATTATTCAAGGCAAACGAGATGTCAAGACGAAAGCCGACGTTCAGCAATTTCTCGAGGCAATCTGCGACCAATCAGACCGACCGACGTGCGTAGAGAGGCTGGTGGCGAGTCCACCCGCATTGCAAAGTCTTCACAGGGGTCTTAGATTCGACACTTCGGCGGCGTTTGTGAATAATCACACGGCAGCCTTCATTTCGTACCTGTCTGAGCCGTCTCTGGAACGTCTTTGCAGCGGACAGTTGCTGAAAAAATTACTGCTCGTCATCATAGAGCCTGGGACACTGTGGAGCGCAATGCTGGAAGCGTATCGCAAAGGGGAACTCGATCAGCCAGCGGAGCGCTCGTTTGCTTGGCTGGTATTAGGACTGCTGCTCTTTCCCACTTCGAGCGAACTTGATATTCTCGCTGTCGCCCAGGATCTCACGGCACGAGAGTCGTTCTTGAAATCAACCGTCCATGATATTCGTATCATCGGCTACAGAATACAAAAAGTCGTCCAAACGGTGTCTCAAGTGTCATCTACGGACGAGGAGGCTTCGGCGGGCGGTCGACACGACAATGATTTTGCCGACTTTCGGAAAATCGCAATTTACCCAACAGCAGACGAGTTCCTCTCAAACGAAAAACCCTTTCTTCGGAGAGCAGATGCGGTATCAGAGGCCTCAAAGGATCACCGTGCCGCCCTTCACCTAGACAATCAGTTTCGCCTGCTCAGAGAGGAGATGATAGCAGAATTGCGGGAAGACATGCAATCTTCAAAAGTGAGGGGCAAGAGAAGACGCTCTGCATTTGTTTTGGGAGGCTTGACAATCACAGGAATCTTCTGTGGAGAGGAGAAGAAGTGGCGACCTTGTACCCTGGGAATGGTATGTGCAGAAGGCCTTGAAGACTTGTCTCGACTCAAGCCTGCCGAGCGGATGTTGTACTTGAATGCCAATCGGAACTACCTGAAGCACCAGTCATTTGGTTGCATCACCGACGGTGGCAATATCTTGGCTTTTGCGACCGTCGATCGTAATGAGGACAACCTGATGAAAGAACCACCTGTCGTGATGCTGCAAATCCTGGGAGACGACGCTTTTCACAAGGTGTTGTTTGCGTCGAAGATTTCCAACGAGCTGCAGTTTCTAGCGGTCAATACGGCATTCTTTGCTTTCGAGCCGATACTGAAGTGTCTACAAGGCATGGCTGAATTACCATTGGCACAGGACCTACTCAATCAAGAGGGCGACCCTGGACCATTTGATCCTCCCTTCATCCCAGACTCACTCCTAGATCAGCTGGATCATAGCGATGGGAAGATCCAACAAATATTAAAGACAAAGAACGGCATTACGCTGGACGACTCTCAAATGCAGTCTCTCAGAGCTGGATTGGTGCAGACGGTCAGCTTGATCCAAGGTCCCCCAGGTAGGCTTTCAGACTTTTTGGTTCTGACTCGATTACTGAATCTATTCAGGCACGGGAAAATCATTCATAGGGGCCCTGCAGGCGAAGGCTTTCCATGATTACACGAAAGAGAAAGTCCTGGTGATATGCTATACTAATCATGCGCTCGATCAGTTCCTTGAGGATCTACTCAACATCGGGATCCCATCAGACAGTATGGTCAGGTTAGGTTCAAAGTCGACATCCAGGACAACCCCCCTCAAACTGTCCAACCAGACAAGCTCATATAAGCGATCGAAACCGATGTGGGACGTTTTAGAGCAGCTCAATAGCGAGGCATCCGTCCTGAACGAGGAGTTGGGCGAGGAATTCAGACACTATCGCGCATTCTCCCTTCGTTGGGGAGAAATACTAGAGTACCTGGAATTTTCCGATGACGAAGCAAATTTCCATGCTGCTTTCCAGGTTCCGGAAGAGGAAGACGGGATGACTAGGGTAGGAACCAAGGGAAAAGCGGTCGGCCAGGACTACCTCATTCACAGATGGTCGCAAGGTCAGGACGCAGGCAACTACAGATGGATATCAAAGCAACATCACTCACAAGTATGGGCTCTGCCACGCAACGAGCGTGCTGTCCTGCTGCAGAAATGGCAGCGAGCCATTTTGGAAGAGAATATCTCGAAGTTGTGCGACACAATCAAGCAATTCCATCGATGCAACGGGCAGCTAGATGACTCGATGAGGGAGAAGACAGCATCTATCCTGGGTACGAAGCGTATCATAGGCTGCACAACTACTGCAGCCGCAATGCATGTTCGTGACCTTCAGACTGCTGCACCTGGCGTCATCCTAGTCGAGGAAGCTGGAGAGATACTGGAATCTCATGTTTTGACTGCCATGTCCGCAAAAGCGAAGCAATTGATTCTCATTGGTGACCACAAACAGCTCCGCCCTAAGGTCAACAACTATGCCCTCACCATTGAGAAGGGGGATGGTTTTGACTTGAACCGATCAATGTTCGAGCGTCTGGTCCGGGCTGAATATCCGCATACCACTCTGACCAACCAGCACCGCATGTGCCCGGAGATATCAGCTCTGGTCAAACACCTCACATACCCGGGTCTCATCGATGACAAGAAGACCAAAGGCCGCCCTCAGCCTCGTGGGTTACAAGATAGGGTCATATTCTTCAATCATGAGCATCCTGAGGTGGACATCGCCCAGGTCGCTGATCGTAGAGACGAGGGTGCCAAAGGAAGTAAACAAAATTTGTTTGAAGCTGACATCGTTCTTCAAGTAGTCAGATACCTCGCTCAGCAAGGTTATGGGACGGACAAGCTTGTGGTGCTCACGCCATACCTTGGACAACTACATCTACTACTCGATAGACTCGGAAAAGAAAACGATCCAATACTAAACGATCTCGATTCTTTCGATCTAGTGAGAGCAGGATTGCTTTCACAAGCTAGTGCAAAAATGTCGAAACGTCCTATACGCATCTCCACCATTGGTGAGCCTGTCACTGTGCCATCTTAAGCCTCCATTCTATGCAACGATCTCTTGATCGTCATCAGAGGGCTGACAAGCTCACGCAGACAATTACCAGGGAGAAGAGAGCGACATCGTGATTGCTTCGTTGACCCGAAGTAACTCGAAGTGCGACATCGGATTCATGTCGGCGCCTCAGAGATTGAATGTAATGCTATCTAGAGCTCGACTGGCCCTCGTGATGGTAGGAAACGCAAGCACATTCATCAATAATCGGAGAAGCCAGGACACCTGGGTCCCTTTGCTCAACCAATTGCGTCTTGGAGGCCATTTGTACGATGGACTGCCCGTCAAATGCGAGCAACACCCTACAAAAGATATGCTTCTACAGACCGTGGAGGACTTCAGAACAGAATGTCCCGACGGAGGATGCTCAGAGCCATGGTAAGTTGAGAAGACACTATTCAATACATAGTATTGATCTCTTCACCAGTGGGACGAAATTGAATTGCGGCATACATGATTGCCCTCAAAAATGCCATCAGCTCTTTGACCACTCAAAAATGGAATGTATGGCGAAGGTGGAATTCAAATGCCCACGAGGCCATCAAACCTCGAAGGCTTGTTGCAGAATGAATAAAACCTGCAAGAAGTGCGACGAGGAAGATCGGAGACAAGAGGCAACTCGCAAGCGAGATCTCGAACTGGAGGCAGCACGCCAACGCAAACAAGAAGCATACGCGCGCGAGCTCGCACGAATCCAGGACGAGGCTGCAAGGCAGAAGCAAATCTTGAAGGACAGATCTGAGGAACAGCAGAGAGAAACGGTTCTGCGACAGCAGGCACAAGATCTCGAAGATCTTAAGAACAGGGTACAGAGAGGAGCAGCGGGTTCAACGTCGGGGCCTTCCAGGCAGCCGCATGAAGTCAACCAACCCAGCGTATCTGACTCTGATCCTGATCGAACAGACTCTCATGACCGTGGGCAAAGTGATGTGGATGATCGAATTGTGGATCACCCCGTCCCAGCACCGGGGAAATCCAACGCGAAGGAAGACTGGGACCACCAGAAGAACTTCGAGGGTGCTAAAAATGACGCTTTGGACAAGCTCATTGAAATGATTGGGCTCGAGGATGTCAAAGACCGGTTTCTGTCCATAAAATCCCGAATTGATACAGCGATCCGGCAGAACATCGCTATGGAGGACGAGAGATTTGGCGCGGCGCTCCTGGGTAATCCAGGCACAGGTAAGCCGCTGAACCAAAACCATGAGTGCTACTGAAGCTTAGAACTGCCAGGCAAAACGACGGTGGCTCGACTTTATGGCCAATTCTTGTCGTCCGTAGGTGCACTTCCCGGCAGCTACTTCTCCGAGACGACGGGCTCGCGCTTGGGCAATGACGGCATCGCCGGAGCCAAGAAGCAGATCGAAACGATCCTGGAGAACGGCGGTGGGGTCTTTTTCATCGACGAAGCATACCAGCTGACTTCAGGTCACAACTACGGAGGGGCTCAAGTGCTTGACTTTCTGCTCGCCGAAGTCGAGAACCTGACGGGTAAGGTCGTCTTTGTCCTCGCGGGATACAACAAGCAGATGGAATCGTTCTTTGCCCACAACCCGGGCATTCCAAGTCGATTTCCCCATGAACTTCAATTCCAGGACTATGACGACGATGAGCTGCTACGGATTTTGGTCCAGAAGATCAACAAGAAATACAAGGGGACTATGAGGTGCGAGAGCGGCGGGTATGGGCTCTATCCTAAGATTGTTGCACGTCGCATTGGCCGAGGGCGAGGCAGAGACGGGTTTGGTAACGCTCGTGCCATGGAGAATGCCTTGAGCCGCATTGCCGATAGACAAGCGAATCGACTTCGCAAACAGAGACGGAGCGGCTCTAAACCGAATGATCTGTTCTTCACAAAGGAAGACCTTATCGGACCTGAGCCTTCCTCTGCTCTTCAACATTGTTCTGCGTGGGTCAAATTGCAAGACTTGATTGGACTTCAGGCCGTCAAAGATAATGTGAAAGCATTGTTTGATACCATACAGTACAATTACACTCGAGAGCTTGACGAACAGCCTCTGGTGGAATATTCCCTCAACCGTGTGTTTCTAGGGAGTCCTGGGACCGGCAAGACATCGGTCGCCAAATTGTATGGGCAGATCCTCGTTGATATAGGATTGCTGTCCAGCGGTGAAGGTCAGCCTCTCCCCTGCCTATTGATCACCTCCACTTGCTGATCGAGACAGTCGTCGTGAAGAATCCATCAGACTTTGTTGGCAGTGTCTTGGGCGAATCAGAAAAGAATACCAAGGGGATACTGGCTTCCGCCCTTGGTAAAGTCCTTGTGATCGATGAAGCTTACGGATTGTCCGGCGGAGGTACCGGTGAAGGCAGCGGGTCACAGAGCGATATATACAAGACAGCGGTGGTTGACACCATTGTGGCGGAAGTGCAGAGTACGCCTGGAGAAGACAGATGCGTCTTACTGCTTGGATACAAGGATCAGATGGAGGCCATGTTTCAAAAGGTGAACCCTGGACTGAGTCGCAGATTCCCCCTGGACTCTGCATTTGTCTTTGAGGATTTTACCGACGAAGAATTACGCAAGATACTAGATCTGAAGCTGAAGCAGCAGGGCTTCAATGCAACAGACAGAGCCAAGAAAGCTGCCTTGGAGAAGCTAGGCCGTGCGCGTAATCGTCCGCATTTTGGCAACGCAGGCGAAGTTGACATTATCCTCAACAGCGCTAAATTACGATATCAGAAGCGGCTATCAAAGGGCGGCAAAGCCAGAAAGACTGCAACATTTGAGCCTCAAGATATAGATGAGGAATTTGATCGAGGAGAGCGGACGGAGACGAATGTACGCTTGCTGTTCAATGGCGTTGTGGGTTGTGAAAACATTGTAGCGCAGCTTGAAGGGTATCAGGAGGTCGTTCGGAACATGAAAAGCCTCGACATGGATCCTAGAGAGCAGATACCGTTCAACTTTCTTTTCCGCGGACCTCCAGGTAAGTCAATGACCACCGGACTAGATCCATCCTGTTAACACAGAACAGGTACCGGTAAAACCACAACAGCAAGAAAGATTGGCAAGGTCTTCTACGACATGGGGTTTCTTGCTACAGCTGAGGTCATCGAAATATCCTCCTCAGAACTCGTAGGACAGTACATTGGCCAGACAGGTCCTAAAACACAGAAAATGCTCGAGAAGGCCCTTGGCAAGGTGCTCTTCGTGGATGAAGCCTACAGGCTTGCCGAAGGGCATTTTGCCAAAGAGGCGATGGACGAGATCGTCGACTGCATTACCAAGCCAAAATTCGCACAGAAGCTTGTCATGATTCTGGCCGGCTATGATGCGGACATCAATCGCCTGATGACCACGAATCCAGGCCTCACTAGCCGTTTCCCCGAGGCCATGGTGTTTGAGGGTCTTGCTCCCGATCGCTGCATGGCCCTACTGATGGAGAGAATGAGGAAGAATCAGAAGGATATGCCCACGAAGACAACGCTCGACATCAGTGCGCTAGAGCTCGCAGATAAGGAATTCTCTCTTCAGGTCCTCTCGAAATTCTCCCAGCTCTCTGGTCTTCCCAATTGGGCCAATGCCCGGGATGTTGAGACGCTGTGGAAAGCGATGTTTTCAAAGACAATGAAGACTCTCGGCAAATCCCCACAAGGGCTTGCCGTCACAAAAGACATCATAGTGACGGAGATTGATGCAATGATTGCCGAGCGCACGCTTCGAGGAGGTCCGTCTACCCATAAGATTCCCAGTAGACCTCCTGGAGCATTTGCCCAACAAACACAAGCACCGCCGCCACCTACAAAGCAGCAGACGATAGCAAAGACCACTACGCCCGATCCTCCGAAAGACAAGGAGTCTACGGAACCCCCAAAACATACAGAAGTCAAAGATCCCCGAGACGCCGGTGTCAGCGACGAGATCTGGCAAGCCCTGGAACGAGACAAAGCCGCCGCGGAGGCCCGAGAAGAACAATACAGACGCCTTGTCGAGCACGAGAAGGCCGCACGCGAAGGAGACGCCAGAGCTCAACAAGAAGCCGTCGCCAGACTTGCTCGCCTGGAGGAGAAGGCACGTCAAGCTGCAAATGAAGAGCAGATCGAGGCCAAACGTCGCCATGAGGAAGCTCGCCTACAACACGAAAAAGAGCGACGAGCGCGCGAGGAACAAATCAATGCTCTGATACGCAAGCGAGAGGCGGAAGAGCAGCGGCGTAAGCAGGAGCAGGCTGCACAGAAGAAACTGAGGGAGATGGGCGTCTGTGTGGCAGGGTTCCGGTGGGTCAAGCAGGGGGGTGGGTATCGGTGCTCTGCTGGTGGTCATTTCGTTTCTGATGGGCAACTTGGGTTCTGAAGTGTAACATCGCCGCATATCGATATGGGGAGAGGATGATGGGATAGGATGTCAAAGCAAGTGGCGAGGATTTGAAAGATTCTTTTTCGGCATATGGTCCTGGTCCGGGTCAGCGATGGCTGCGGATGTGAGTGCTCTTTGCTCAATGCGCGGGCCCTTTTTATATCTACAAGACTGCGTTCTTTCGGCAACTGTGCATCTCCTCTCATCCCCAACCCCAACCAAATCTTCCGATGGCTCATTCCTCGTCAATATCGCCACGTCCTCTTTTATCCCTTTTTTTAAGGCACAAGTCAGCAAGTCACCACCGCGTAAGCAAAAACAACGAGCGAAGAATGCTGTCGACAAATGACGCAAAGCCCTAAATCTCCTCCCAAAACAAAAGTGAGACCCGTAGGATCAAACTCCTTCGTCATTGCGCAATGCCAATGGTGATGACCTTGGCTCACCACTCTCTCTACGTACGGCTGAAGAGGGCGCTCTGCCACCCGATGACGCAAAGGCTCAGACATGCGGGGACCATTTGCGAGGCCGCTGGCTATTCCACAAAGGAGAGACATCTTCAGCAACGTTTTCATGGCATCAATCCTTCCAATTCCTTCAACACAAGCAGTTTGCCCTGGGAGGTGAGCCTAAGTACCAATCAACAGAATATATGTGAGAAACAAACGTATTCGTGACAGATGTCAGAGACATCGCTGTTTGGAGGTGAAATTAGAGCTCCCGCGTGGTGGTTGGTTTTGTAAGTAAGATGCGCTATGCGACAGTTTTATCGATGATGAGGAAGCTCGTTCCGATTCTCGCAACAATGGTCCTGATAAGATCACCAAGCCTTTTTGACAGAAACCGTCATGCAGGTTTGTATACTGCGAAGGGGTAAAGATCTCGCGAGTGGCAGTAACCATGACTCTGTGCTGTACACATGTCGAAATTCATTCGTGTTTTTCATCGCCTCGAGATCGTCCTTGTGCACTTGCGTCTTACAGCGGCTAGTACCATGGATTTCTTGAAGCTTCTATAAAAGAGAGGGCGATGTGATAGATAAGAGCTGATCATCGCCCACCGAACGCATTTCTCAATCGCTACGCTTCACAAAGTCTGCGCATTGAGGAAGAGATCTAGGCGAACAAACCATTCAGATGGAATAGACCCTTTTCCACCAGCCATCTCAATCTTGGCTCCCACTCTCAATCTTCAATTTGTCCCCAAGGTCAATGATCCCTCCATTCGCACTCGATGATGCATAGCGCACTCCCCTCGGGGGTCCAGATCCTGAGATCCTTGAACCTGGGATCAGCCTGCTGAAAGATCATCTCCCAATCCCTCTTCTCCCGCTCCCGGGCATTGAAGAGCGTGAACATGATCAGATCCATGGCCCGGATTTCCCGTTCCTTGCTCGGCGTCATCGTGCCGGGCTCCGGCATGAAATAATCATTCACCACCACCCTCGCCCCGGGCTTCAGTGCCGGCACCAGCGCCTTCAGCGCTTGGACGGTATGCCCGTCTGACCAATTATGAAACACATTGCGGAAGAGGTAGACATCGGCGTCGCGGACGGGCTGTTCGGTGAACATATCGTGGGCCATGAACTCGATCCTGGGTTTGAGATCCGCGGGAATGCCGGCGTCTGCGCCTTGGACCATTTCCGGGAGGTCCTGCACGATGAAGTGGAGGTTGGGCGCGGCCTTGGCGATCTCGATGCAGATGGTGCCCTTGGAGCCGCCGATGTCGATGACGGTGCCGCCGCCCTTGCCGGAGGCGCTGCTGCCGACGGAGGTCCAGGGATAGCCCTTCACGAGGAATGAGGGGTGCCTGCCCGTCGCATTCGCGAAGGCGGACATGCACCCCGCGAAGCGCTGGGCCATCTCGGGATGGGCGGCGTAGTGCGCCCAGACGGATTGATCGGTGTTCTGCGACAGACTCCAGCCGGAATGGTGCGGCTCGTCGGTGCCCCATTTCTGCTTGGCTTCTAGGGTTCGCGCGGAGGCTTGGAAGAGCTCGTCGAAGAAATAGCCGACCCCTGCGCGGGCGCTTGGATTGTCGACCAGGACCCGCGAGGCGGCGGTGTGGGCGACGAAGTCCGGACGCGGCTCGCAGAAGACGTAGTGGTAGGCCATTGCGAAGCGGAGGCATCGGCGGAGGTTGACCAGGTCGAGGCCGCATTTGGCGGAGAGGTCGGGGAAAGAGATCTCGCCATGGATGGGGACTTTGGAAGCGATGTCGTATTTGTAGATGGCTTGGAGACTAATGGGGTTTAACTGGACAATCTCGTCAGTGGAGCTTGATGCATAGAATCGTGTGAGTTACGTATGGTCGGACGGTGAGAGATGGCCCTAGGAGGAGGTTGTGAAGCTCCAAACTGGCGTCGACCGCGTTCTCGCGAGCTCTGCTGATATCTTCCGAATGGATGCCAAAGTCGACAGGACCATCTTCATGGAAGGATGGAGAGGGTAAGCCTTTGACATTGAGGTAAGCATCGACTTTGGTTGTGTTCTTGATGATTTCCGTGGCCAATTGAACGATGCGGGAGTCCGCCATGATCGCTGTGGAGTCTTCGTGAATTGTTCCTTCACAATGCTTTCAAGTGACAGCCGGCAGACTCGACTTTTTCGGTCACGATCAAGAATAGGAATGCCGGCGCAGAGGATTCGGCCGTGATGAGACCGCCGAAGTCGAGTGATCGATGACCTCAACCTGCATCTCGATGTATACCTAATACCTGCACGAGGGCTGATCAACATGCATGCACCCCACCTTTGAGATTCCAGATCCATCCGCTTTCCATTACTAACTCATAGGATGAATGCAAGTCAGTCGCAAAGCCGAGACTGGTCGAGGAACCTTTTATCTTTTCACGGGTGCAATGCACCACCAAAAAGGGATGAAAAAGCGGGCCGGAGAGTTCCGTGATATTACAAGATACCGAATTTGAATGCGCGAGTCACGTTCTGTTGAATGAAGCACAATCACGATCCAGTGAGGCTCACCAGTGATAAATCCTGATAAATCCTAGAAGGGCAGAGAATCTGTATCAAAAGAAATCTATACTCTTACTGTTGAAACCGACTGAATCAAAGCCTTCGCGGAAATCCCGGCATCTCAAACCGCAACCTCCTTCACTTCTGTCACGGCAACGCGCTTCAGGTTGCCCCCCACAAGCCTCGCCACCCTCAGCTTCTCCCAATCCTTCGCACAGATATCCTTCTCGCCGTTCTCCTCCGTTCCAGCTTCGTCACTCGCCCTCACCTTGGCCAACCTCCGCATCGACGCATTGGCCGCAGGCCTCATCGGATACGCCAGACTGTAGCGATCAATAGTCTTCTGCTCTCCGGGCGGCACGACCACGCGGTGCATATTACTCTTCAGCAAGCCACCGCTCCAGGGGATCATGGCATCGCCCAGATTGATGATGGCGCAGCCCGGTTGCGGCTTCACATACCTGTAGTTGGCATCGATTGGCTCGGCGTCGGGGGGAACGAGCACCTGGAGGCCGCCGACGATGTTGAAGAGCAGAGTCATCGATCCGAAATCGGTATGACCGAAGACACTGCCGCGAGGTGCGCTTCCGGCGGGGAGAGGCGGGGCGTGGAGCATACGAAGAGCGGTACCCGACGGTTGATCGATGGGATTGAGGGATGCCAAGGTGCCGGCTTCTAGGCCTAAATGTTTATCAAGGTGGGACATCAGATGCATGAGGATGCTGTGGGCATGGGTGCAGTAATCCTTGATCTTCGGGCGGGCTTGTTCGATGATCGGAGGATGAGCGGATGGGTCGACGGTGCCGATCATATCGTCTTGCGCCATGGCGTAGAATTCGGCATTGTCGGGCTTGCCGTCTTCGGTCTTGGTATTGCCCAGGCCCTTGTAGCTGTATCATTCGCTCTTTAGCAGATGCTGTGGCCAAGGGGAATGAGGACTGGACGACGATGGACGGACTCACCCAAAGATGCTCCCGGGTGGCTTCCAGGCATATTTCTCCAATTCCTCCTTGTCCGAATTCATGCACAAATCTTCACTCAATTTGAAAGCGAATTGGGCGAGCTCAAGCATCTGGTCGCCTTCGTTGGAGCCTTGTAGATTCAGGAGGAAGAAGCCGTTCTCTTTGCATGACTTGAAGAGTTCTTCGGATTCATTGACATCCTCCGCCAAGAGCTTTGTATAGGACAGACAGCGGAGGTCGATGGTGGGGACGTCAGATGGGAATGGAGGAACGTTGTTGAAGTTGCTACCCATGATGTGGAAGACGTCGACAATGGTGGAATTGTAGATGTGCAAGATAAGTAAGATAAGTCTGGGGGATAATGGAGGAGATTGGATCCTTCCTATTTCTTGGACTGGAGATGGCTGTTTTCTATGATGAGGGTTCGATGGGAGAAGATGATGGATTGATAGATTGAGCTCCGGCTAACAGAGCTCGTCTTTATATATATCCCATCATGATGCAAGATGGCGTGTAAGGTCGGGACCATGCGGACTGTGAGGCAAGTATCTTTATCGAATGACATCTTTGTGAAGGACCCATTTGAGAGCACCTGGGTACAAAGACAATAGCAATCAAAATGCCATACAGGGATGCACCTTGTAAACCTCGAGAACGAAACAGCGGTTATTCACGGGAAGAACGTTGATCATCATAGAGTGCTATGCATTGCATCCATAAGAGTTACTCTATTGCCTTCGTTGCCCTTGATGGCCATTCACAACCGAGGAAGCGCTCGAGTAGCATTCCCGTTATCAGATAGGAAGCTCGTAGGGTCGGCAACTTTTGCCTCCGAAAAGCAAATCTTTGAACGCAGCAAAAAGAGATCTCGGGATCCGGATTGTCTTTGAGACCGAATTGCCATTTTGAGTACGTATCTAAGCTCGAAATTACAAGGAAGCTAGGTCATAAGATGGGAGCAAAGAAGGGTGGAGGATGCCGTAAAAGTCGTTAGTTTCGTTGATCGCTCAAATGTTGTCGATGACTCTGCTGTCGGTTCAACTCTCGATCCACGCAACTCGCATACGACCGCCTCGGCAGTGCTGACGGCGGCTATGATGTCTTTGATGTCAGCTGATGGTGGGAGGCCGGTATGTCCAGTGCCGTGGTGAGCTCTTCTGGAAAAATTGCTGGATGACATGCTTTCGTTGATCATTTGGCATGTCCAAGCCTTCATAGTAAAGGAGCCTTCTCATCATTGAGACCCACAGAAGGAGAATTCATTATCTTGTCATCGCCTTTTTGCCCGTCATCCTCAACCTTCTTCTCCTCGGTCTTTTTGTCATCTTTGCCAATAGCAATGTCCCGCAGCACCCTCATGTCAATCTTGGAGTTGGCAATGAAGCTGAGCGCCTGCCTCATCCCCTCGAGCGTCAAGTCGCCCTTGGGATCTTTCTCGAATAGCTCTTCTTCATGCGAGAGACCTGCCTCCTTCTCGCACGCGACCTGAATAGCGCTAGCGAGGGCGATGCCTATCGTGAGCTGAATGGGAATGATGATCATCGCATATTCTTGCTTGGTCACGTGGACGAGATCCAACCAGCGCCAAAAGATCATGAGAGGTGCACCCAGCCCGACACCCACAAGCATGCCGGATGCGAGGCCAAGGCGAGCAAGTCGGACCCTGCGGACATCGGTTGCACGAGAGGGAGATGACGAGGAGCGGACACTGAGACCATCCACGTACTTTACGGTCTCATAGAGGCGGTAGACGAACTCGAGCACGGTGAAGTATGCCAGGCCAGTGTAGACGTATTTGTTCAACAGTCTCAGGAAACGCATGAAACCGTCCATGGGACTTTCTGTAATAGTATGGGATAGCTCATCCGACGAGTCTGAGGAAGTTGCAGGACTGATCCACTAAGGATGATGGACAGATCAGGTCAGTAAATTGTGATGGGCGAATGGAGGCACAGAGCGGTGAATTGATCAATAGAGTCTAAAGAGGTCTTACCTTGAACACTGGAAACCATAGAAGGGCCACAAAGACTGTGATCACTAGGCTCATCAACCACCATGCGACAGCTCCAAGCTGATACGCGATCCCATGCTGAGATGGATCGGTGACGCCACGAGTATAGGGTGAGTGAGCGGCTTGACCTCCAAACGCCTGAGCTGCAGTAACGAAGACGGTGATCCGAATGATGCTTGAGACCAGCTTGTCAATATTTTGACGTCTGACTGCGGTCCATGTGTAGTATTTGGAGCCGTCAAGGTAATTGAATGTCTCTGTTGCTTGAAAGGCTGAATTGAAGCTTGAGCGAGGCTGTAGGACTGCACATCCAACGCGCTTGAAAGACATTGTCAAGATAGGAGGATGAGTCAACAGTGCTGTTAAGCAGGTCAAGGGCACTTTGATAATGCGAGATAATACGACTAGCGGACAAGATGGATGTCTTCCGATCACGCTGTTGAGAGCTTGTATTGATGGTGAAGCAAACAAGAAATCAAGAATGAAGGTTGAGCGTCGGCGGCTATTCAGTGCGGGGCCTCTATCTGGACACACCGCAGTAACCAATACTAGTTAGCTCAGCCTTAGCACTTCCATCGTCAAGTCATTCAAGAATCAAAATCATGATGTTCAATACAATGTGATAATCCACTTATTTTGATAAGCGCTCGCACGACAAAGACCCAGGACTCCACTGAGCATAGTTTTTGCGACTTGAGCAGGTCGCGGTTGACGCTCAGTTGCAAGATGACTGATACTAGGCGAGTCCAGAATCCAGCGCCGAGGGGCTCGATCAGCAGTCGTTGCCACAACCGCCGATGAAACATCGGTCGAAGCTTATGCAATGGCTCCAATCGACGTCTCAACATGTAACACCTAACACTGTACGGCAGCAATGAGATGTCATGATTGGAAACGAGGTTGAGAAATGGCTCTGGTAGCAGGGGGGGCACGCAGGGGAGGCACCGATGCAATGCATGATATTGCGAGGTAAATCGTATGAGGAGCATACTACGAAAGCCATGATCATCTGTAGGAAATCTCATTCGAGTACTAGCTTCATGCAACTTCCCTGATCCTCATTTCTATCTATCAGGATACACCCTGCGCTTTCATCTGGTCATGATACACAGAGCCAAGACCTCCCTTGGCCTCCGCTGCTTTCATGTCCAAAGCCCGCTTGGTGGCCTCATCGAGATCCTCCTTGGGCAAGCCCAGCACTGCATTGGATGTCCCCTTGGTCTTCTCAAAATCACCGCCATCGTTCGGGTAGAAGATCCTCGTGTACATGAGCTTCACAAACCCCATGGGATTGCCTGACTTCATCATCGCCATTCCGTCTGCATACCGCTCCTTGGTGTTCTCTGATCTGACCGTCCAGTCACTCTCTTTGTCCCCCGTCACTCTCAAGATGGATTCAAACATCTGGCGCTGGTTGATGTTGAAAGAGGAGACCAACACGAAGTTGTTCTTGAACTGCGACAACGTGGCGCTCTGGTCATTAGCATCTTCCGGCAGGACCTTCAAGCTGAGCAGGCTGGCCATGGCCCGACCACATTGCAGCCACGTGCTGGTGTTGATGTTGACCTTGCCCTCGTCGAAGAAGGTGACGGTCTTGTTGGCGAAGTCGAAGCCGTACCGAAGCAGATCACCCTGCGATGGAGTCTTCAATCCCATCAAGCTGAACTCGTACCAGAACCCGCACGTGAAGCCGATCCAGGAGCTGACCCCCAAGTCCTCGATCTGCTTGCGGACGATCTTGTCCTTCTCGCCCAAGAAACCCGCTTCCTGGGCCATCGGCATGCAGGTCTTATCGAAGCCATAATCGTTGGGGAAGACCCAGGGGACCTTGGCCTTGGCGGCGGCGTCAATGAGCTTGGCTTGCGGGTCGTCTTGGGCCATGACGCCCATGGTGATGATGAGGACCTCTTGCCCTTCAAGAGCGGCGACGAGAGAGGCTTGGTCGTTATAGTCGACCTTCTTGACAATGACGCCCTTGGGGATGTCGGCAGTGCCGCGGGTGATAGCTGTGACTTGGTGTTTGCCAGTCTTCAGGAGCTCATGGGTGAAGTAAGAGCCAATGGAGCCGGTGGCCCCAACGATGGCAACCTTCTCAACGTGGTTCTTGAAACCGGCAGGCTGTTGGCTGGCGTATTGAATGGCCATGGTCGCTACTAGTCTCTTCGAATAGGTGATAGAGGTCGATTCCAGGGGCAGAATGGAGATTGATGGTCTTGGTTGATGATACTTGAGAGATGTGCAAAGGGAATAATGAGTTTTAGGGAAAGGAATCTTCACTGATTGTGCTGTAGTGCGGATGATGGATTGCATAGAAAGATGAAGATGAGATGAGGGTGATTTTGAGACTGACAGAAACGTCTCCCACGGCCTCATTTATGTCTTTTCGGCCTCGCGATATCATGCACGTGGAATTCGTCAATATCGTCAATGCCGTCACCAGAAAGTCCGTGATTGGCTAAACTCCTGGTCCCGAGAAACAACTTCCGCCCTAGTAAGTCCGCTCCCGACCACGCTAACCACGACTCGCATTTCACTCAGATCTCGGACCAATGAGAGACAGAGGCTGCATCAGCTGGAGATTGCAAGTGCTTATCGCCGCTCGGCTTTTGGAATCCGAACCTCGTACGAATCGGACGAGTATCATTTGTAGGAATGGCAATTAAAATCCAACAAAGTCACGATTCAGCCGTTGAGACTCCATTCCATCATCGCCCTCAATGTCACATGTCAGCAGGCCAGACCGTCTCTGAGTATCCCGTTCTCGCTCAGAATGTCGCAGCTGGCGTTGCAAAAAAACCACATAGATGTCTGTACATGGCCCAGGCATTCAATTCATGCTGGTGGTTTTTTTGTATGCTTGTCTTCCAACAATCTTTTAGCCTTGTAATGCTTCGAGCCATAATGAATGGCTAATTACAAGAAGACCCGGATACATAACGGTACAAGTAATGATTGTGTCATGGTGTGTGTATCAAGGGACGGGAATGGGTGACAGATCTTTTGACGCGTGATAAGAGAGTGTGCTTTTCTGTTGCCGGGTGCAGGAGTATGACAGAGGTTGCTCCGATTGTGTCCAGAGGTCCTTGATAGAGACAATGCCGCTTTAGCCTCTATCTCACTCAAGGATGGCTTCCTTGAGCTGGTCAAGTTTTTGCAAGTACGCCGTTTCGTCCAATTGCACCTTCTTCCTTTCGTTGTCCAGCTCGATCCATTGCGAGATGTTACCCTCCAGCACTGCCCCGAATTTGCCGTTGTAATCGCAACTGACTTTGCGGCAAAAGGCACGTTCGTACCAGTCCACCACCTGTTTCACCGCTCTATCATCATTGGCCATATCAAGAAACTGTCGTTTATTTTCGGGAGTATAGTCGCAAGGCTTTTTGCTGTCTTTGTGTACTACGCAACGGTCGACAAGGTTCTCCTTGTCGTATTGAGATAACGCTTCGCGCTTCTCGTCGGCACGCTTCACCCAATGCACTGACTCGTGCTCAATTACAACAGGACGTTGTGAGCTCCCGTTATGAAAAGGTAGGATTGGAATGAAAGCTACATACGACACCTGATAGCCATTTTGCGTTTTCTTACGTGTTCGGCATCGCTCTTGCAGCCTTTCCTGCAACGCTTGGTAAAACCACGACACTGATACACACAATTCCGTCGGATTTCTTGATCCATAGCGAGGCGGGGCTAACACTTCTGAAAGTGCACGCAGCTGAATGATGTTAGACAGCACACAAGGCGAAGGAGAAGCACTGACCTTTCGAAAAATTAGACGAAGTTGTACTTTTCTTTTGTGGTGCGAGTATGGAGGATGGATCATTCCAGGGGGGCAAAAGAGCCTTTTACGTACAGGCTCCGCTCCGGTCGGCTCATCACCTCCGAAGTGGTACATGGAAAGCTCACTGCCGATGCCTGTGGGGAGGCAGCAGCTGAAACGTCGGAAGATGCGGCCGGAACAGCGAGGTAGGACATATCCCAGGCCGAATCACTGCAGGTCGGTTCTGGATCGGACGGAAAACAAAAATCTCTGATGTTGTGCTGGAGTACATGATAGATTTGTAGTACCATCAGGCTTGGCTCGTTACTCTTACTTGTTTCCCCTCGTGTTCTAAGGACTCAAGGAGCATGGTGTACACAGGAGGTGGATGTGCGGAACCCACCCAGGTGAGAAGAAGGTAGCAAACATTCAATGAGAACTTTCCAACATTATTGCCTTTCCTAGTCTGCTATCTCAACTACCTGTTGTGCAGGAAAATACTCATTGCTGATTGTCTCCATGCACACCTTCGCCCAGTGCTATGCTCTTCGCCTCCAACTCAGCATACCACTCAAACAGCTCTTCTTGCGGCCAGTCCAGCACATCCTCCGTGAACCGTGTCCCGAAATACAATGCAGACACCTTGTATCGCATATCAAGGACCCATTTACCGAGCAAGATCGAACAGGCATCCGCCAGCTTGTCGTCATTCAATTCCGCCAGGAGCTTCATCTGGTTGGCTTCGTCCATGGCTTTCACTTTCAAGTCCTGCCCGAGAAAGATGTTTTGGAATTTCCATTGTTCTTCCTCGGTGAGGTGCTTCCAATTGGCTTCGAAGCATGCCACCGTGTAGCCGGCATTGCATTCGACTAATTTAAATTCAAGTCAGTTGCTTGGGATAGTAGAGGGAGATGAGCGTGGCTTACGACAAGATACCATTCTATCGTAATGATGCTCGCACACCTCGTATTCCCCGGTTACATTGCTGATTCCACAACCACTGAAACATTTGATTTTTTCTTTGCAACGGCAACCCCACTGAATCGTTCGCTTGTTGCTACCTGGCTTGATGGTTCCAGGTGGCTTGGGCATAGCGGCCCGAAATGAAATCATCCAGCTGCGGAGATTGGTTACCCTGATGTTGGAACCTTCTGGTGCACCATAGCCATCATGAAAGACGAACTTTTTAGAAGAGCATGACAAGCCTTTGATTGGGACTTTTTTATTTTCAGAATGATCATTTGCCACCAGGTCGTACAATGAGAGGAATTTGCCGCGGCCAGCGAGGACGCAGCAGCTAAAAAGTAAGACCCCCTGTCGAGATCACCGAGGTAGTACAGGTCAGAATGAACATCATCGCAGATGAGCGAGCTACATCTGGTAGTTGAAGAGGGATGAGACTGGGGTACCCGCCATGATGTTACACCCATGTAATGGCTGGCAAGAGAGTCCCCTTTGAACCGCTCGCATTCAGATTAATCAGTCCTCCTGGAGATTTAAAATCATATCCAACCAATCACCAGCACCTTTACTACAGCATTCTTGACCATGCAGCTTCGAACGCATGCTATCTCCCTACCCTGGATTCGATCTCAGCTCCTCCTCCTCATCGCTCTTTACCGAGTTCCCAGGCACTTTACTACTCCCTAAGCAAAGGCGCAAATCTTCATCCCAGCGCGTCCGTCAGGCTCCTCTTGCTCCTATCCAGCATCCTAGCACAATCAATGAATTCTCAACACTTTTCATCGCTGTGATCCGGATGCGTACTGGCTCTTTCGTCAATCGGCGAGATCTTGGAGCCATCGATACCGTAGTGGTGATGTAGCAAGTTTTGGGACAGCTTCGCTCGCAGAGTGTTCAAGCGGGATTGTTCGAGTTGGATCCTGTGGACAACAGGGATTGTCGGGTCAGAGAGATGAGGGTTTTGTTTCTGGGGTGTAGAAGATGGGTGAGGGCGTAGGGGAAAACTTGCGGCATCGACAAGGCATGTCGAGATGTTTGTCGCACCGTATTCTAGTACCCCAGGTTTATTTGAGCCGGCAGGCGCTGTATTCCAATTCGCAACCGCAGCTCTAGTTGACCTTCTCGGAATGCCAGGGGAGACCGTCATACATGGACATGGTTGTTGAGAGCGTGCGGTGAGACGGGTGCAAGAGACTGTTTGCAGGACAAATGATTGTCGATATCAGCCGTACAACTCAAGCAAGGAGTGAAAGATCTGATACTTGAAGTTCAAGGGCATTGAAGATCGTGAAGATTCAGAGGGATAGAAGAAGCCATCACGTCTTCAGCTGGATATATGACTCTCAACAGCGAGGTATCACCAATCAGAACCAACTTTGTTGGTCATGAGGCGGCTGGCGTCGTAACTTTCGTAGATGTCAAGCCAAAGAGTGACGACTTGCAACATTTTCCCAAAGAGTGGACGATAGCATCAAATGGTCTGCGGGCATACATATCAACGAAAGTTCTTCATCACTCATGTATCTGTCCACAGCATGGTCATGAAGTTCTGTGGACTTTCATGACAATGTTTGTAAGCCTCCGGAAAATCTCTGTTAAGGTTTCCTGCCATTACATCTTACGTTGCATGCTCTCCTCCACTTTCATGTTCGTGTGTAATCGTCTGATACTCATACATTCGCTCAATCCTCAAGGAGGACTTTCACCCAGAACTTGAAGTTTTGCTACCAAAGCGGCTTTCCTTCGACTTCGCGCAGTCCCTTTTCTATGACGATAGCCCTCCTGTTCTTCATCGCCTCCAGCATCTCATCAAGTTTGCCCTTGTCATGGACGAGGTCGCGGAGGTTCATCATGTCCCTGGGAGGATTCTCGATCTTCTCCCCGGTGTCCCAATTGTAGTTCCACTTGATTACGAACCGATCATGCTCGGTCAATGAGGATTTCACTCTTTCGAACTCCGTGACTTCCTTGTCTCTTCGGCAAGCGACTGACACGATCTTAAGCTTTGGCTTTTGTGGAGACTAGGTAAGGATGCAGCTCACAGCAGTTTGGAAGCCCTTTTTCATGTTTTGCACATAATTTCTTTGTGATTCCAGTCTTTGGGTCCTCTTTACAGTCATTGCAAGCAATGGACTCTGCGTGGCTGTTGCATTGATATAACACCCAAGGCATTGTATTCCAGAGTAGTATGAGCAAAGCTGATGATGATTGGCTGGTGACTGGCCCCCGTTAGAGCTATTAGCACTCAAGACCGGAAGATGGAGCTGACTCTTTGAAATAGACTTGTAGGACTAGAGTTGGTGGACTGTGGGAATGGAGAGAAGCAGAATTGGAGAGGCAAGCAGCTGTCTTAAGTACAGCTCATTTATGCACCACGAAGTGGTACGTGCAATTTTGTCTGCCGATGCCGGTCTAAGTCACGAGGCCAATGTTGAAACATCGAAAATTTCACCTCGGGAAAATATGTTGTACAGAGCTGAGGTACAATTGTTAGTGGCCAGCTGTGGCTGGAGTATCGGAGCTTTGAAACGTGGAATTTCATTGGTCACTTCTTTCGTGGTCCAAGCAGGAAATGTAAAGAATCCTCGACGTCTTGGATCTGTTTCAGATGGACCGAATTTGCAGTTGCGTGGGTGATAAAGGTATATGGTTACCTGTATCACCCTTGGAAGATCAGTGCAACAGCGGTGCGTTACACTGATTCTCTCCTCAGCCTATGACTGCATGGCTAGCTCCTCCCGGCTGCGGTCAAAAAGGCTTTAGCGGTCGAGTTATCGAGGTGACGCTATGCAACCATAGGTTCTTGAATCCAGTTCGGCGTCGTTGGGGGTGCGGTTGGACTGATTCACCCATCATCGCCGAACGATAGTGACAAGATTGAGACAAGCCAAGATAGATTTACAGCCCGTGGGGATCGGCAAGATTCATAAGTGGAGGAAGCTGAAAAAAGATATTGAGAAGGTAGTACAGGCGGACATGGGCGGTTGCCATCGGGAAGGTCGCTGGGGCTGGAACGTCTCATGATTATAGAACTTTAGGAAGATGAAAATGATTGGTTTTTCAGCCGCAGCCGCAGCCGCTGTCGGGCATAGAATACACGGACGGAGGTTTGGTCTCGACTTGCGGACTTCTTTGATCACTATTAGCACACCACTCCACCAGACACATGAGAACAACAACTCACAGACCACCGTCGCCTTTTCGCCACACTACAGAGACGCTTTGCAGACTACCCTGCGGTTGAATTCAAACGTGATGCCACTAGTCCTGAGCTCTGCCCCACCTGCAGAAACGAGTGCCCAAAAGTTGAAGCACATGTAATCAGCAAGAAGCACGGTCATCTGCAGATAAGACCGGAGAAGTTGGCGACTGATTCAATGTACGGTGGCGTGATTTGGGAGAACTTTGGGGGACTGAGATGTTGATGATACGTTGTGAACAGGGACGAGTCTTGCAGGAGCACTTCGTGACATCCAACATGTACAGTTCGACAAAGGAAAAGGATGCGCAACAAATATCGTATACACGAAATGGGCCATTGGATGAAACATTGCTTCCGCAATTTCAGCAGCGCAGAGACAAGTTTGAATGTTTGACGCAAGCTGAGAGTCCAACCACCTGTATGTTCAATCTCTCACGATCCGGACTCATCGAGTGCAATGACTGACAATAGAATCAAGAGATGTCATGCCCGTATCAAGCAGCCCGAATCTTTCGGATCCAACGGGCTCGGTCTCATTCTTTTTCCGTCGCGTGTCAGTTTCAAGCAGAAACATCTTCAGAAACATCCCCCCAATTGACAAATCTACATTCGAAGAACAATCTCGCTGGCTTCTTCAAGCCATTGATCCCTCCATCCTCCCTCTTCTCGCTCAATCCCCAACCCAAAGCCTAACATGCCATCTCCTTCCCTCAACTAATACCACCCACCCAATCCACCACCCTTTCACCCCAAACCCCCCAAAAATGTCCACCACCACCACCACCACCACCTTCCCTTCCTCCTACATAACATGGCACACCTTCGCCCTTTTCCGGTGGTACAGCTTCCTCGCCTTCTTCGCCCTCGTGGCGGGGGCATGGCTCGTACGTCTCCCTCCTTTCCCATACCCACGTCCAATCCCCCATTCTACCCCCCCCCCCTCACTAATCCTCCACGCAGCTCTACCTGACCCTCTACCTCCTGGCCCCATACCCGCGCCCGCCTTCCCGTCTCGAGAAACTGTACCGGACGATCGAACCATCGGGCGACGTTTCCGGGTACGAAACCCTGCCCTGCTGGCACGACCGCTGGCATCTCGCCAAAACGGCCGCGCGGGAGAAGGCGCGGGAGGAGAAGCGGAAGAAGAAGAGGGGGCAGGGGCAAGGCGCATGGGCGCAGCAAGAAGAAGAAATCAAAGTGGATCCGGGGGAGACTGAGGTCGAGAGGGCGGAGGTGGCGATGAGTGTGGTGGTGCCGGCGTTTAATGAGGAGGAGAGGCTGGGGCGGATGTTGGGGGAGGCGGTGGCGGTGTTGGAAGTGGAGTATGGGGACGGGGATGGGGATGGGGCTGCTGGGGATGGTGCGGGGTTTGAGCGGGTGGAGATGAAGGAGGGGGGGGGCGGGGTGGTGAGGAGGAAGGTTGGGGTGCCGCCTTCTTCCTCTTCTACTGATGAGGAGGGGAATGGACATGCGAGGAAGGGAGATGACGAGAAAGTAAAAGGGTGGGAGATTTTGGTGGTGTCGGATGGGAGTACGGATAAGACTGTCGAGACGGCGTTGGGGTTTGCCAAGGGGTTGCCCACAGAACAGAGGGATAGGATTAGGGTGGTGCATTTGGGGGAGAATCGGGGGAAAGGTGGGGCGGTGACGCATGGCATGAGGCATGTCAGGGGTCAGTATGTCGTGTTTGCCGACGCCGACGGAGCCAGTCGCTTCGATGATCTGGGGACCTTGGTGCAGCGCTGTCAGGATATCGAGGATGCACAGGGGAGAGGGGTGGCAGTGGGCTCGAGGGCGCATTTGGTGGGCAGTGAAGCCGTGGTGAAGGTATGTTCTATCATTTCGTCTCCATGTCGAGAAGGCGATGCCACACCTGAGTGTAGACGCTGACAATCATCATTCCAGCGATCCTTTCTCCGCAACCTGCTCATGCACTCCTTCCACCTCCTCCTCCGCCTCCTCACGCCACCCAAGACAGCTGCCATCCGCGACACCCAATGCGGCTTCAAGCTGTTCTCGCGCGCTTCCCTACCCTATATAATACCCTACATGCATTCCGAGGGCTGGATATTTGATGTCGAGATGCTGATGCTGGCTGAGTCTGCCGGCATCAAAGTGGTCGAGGTTCCTGTCGGTTGGAAAGAGGTTCAAGGGAGCAAACTGAATGTACTTTGGGATAGTCTCGGAATGGCCTGGGGGTTGGCCGTCCTTCGAGGTGCCTGGGGCCTGGGCATCTATGAGCAAACTTGAATAGAAACCTTTCTTTGCGATCCTACCTTCCTTGCCCGGTGTTGCACTACTGCTGAACTTAAGGTAGAAGCATTACCATGTGACTGAATGCTCTAGTCTGACTTTGTCCACCAGATCCAAGGTCTCATCCACCACCAGATGTGGATCATCGCGCTGTATGAAGTGCCCACAACCCAGGGCCTGGAATGGGCCCTTGCTGAACTTGTGATCGGTCAATTTGGCCAGGCCGCGATTGTATGTCCGCCAAATGGGGTTCGAATACATCATCGACAGCGAGATCGGCGTGCCCATACTCTGTTGACCCAAGTCAACTTCCCCATGCAACAGAGAAGAAAGGGGAATTGTCACTCACCATCTCGCTCTCCTCGGCAAACTTCTGGAAATCATGTCCCACCACCGTGACCCACGGTCTCTTCCCCTCCTTTCCCAGCATCGGCTGATCACTGTACGGAAGCAACCTCCACAGATTCCTCCGATCCAGCCCCTCTCGATTCGGCACCTCGGGACTGAAGATCTTCGCGAACTTGGCCCGCTGCTCTCGCAAGACCTCGACACTCACATCCTCGGGCAGCTGTTCGGCAGGGTCAAACCCGGCATCATCCGGATCAGGCCAGAAGTCGAAATTGCTGTTCGCGATGATGCTGTCGAGCAGCAACAAGGCGGCACAGGGGTACTCCTCCGCATACAGGCGGCCGATGGCGCAGCCAATGCTGTTCGCAACCAGCACGATGCGGGTTTCCTCACCTCCGAGCTCCTCCTCGGTCTTGCAAATCTGCAGGATCAACTGTCGGAGATCGACAACGGCGTCGCTGACATCGTGGCCGCGACCGGGTTCGTGATTGGCGTCTTGCGGGTCACGATCACTTGTCAGCCCCTGCCCATAGCGATCGTAGGCGAGTAAGGTGGGCCACGACATCGATGTGCCCTTGCGTTGGCGGATGATGCCGGCCATGACGGGGAGCCAGGAGGATTTGTCGGTCATGAGGCCGTTGAGAAAGACGATGAGGACTGGCGCGACGGTGTTGGATGTTGGGTTTGGCACCGTTGGGGCGGGATCATGGGAGCGGGCGAGAGAGTAGTGCATATAGGCGCCGGGCTTGTGAGGCAGGGGAAGGGCGTCATGGATGATCTCACTGGGCAGCATTCGCGCTGGGGCGGGTGGGTCGGCCATTGCGGTGGTCTGGTGTTTGATAGAAGAGTGAGTTGGAGAAGGAGCTTGTTCCCTTGAGGAGGAATATTTGGTATTTTATCAGCCAAAATTGTTATCTGTGGTCGAACCTCCTTCCAAGTCTCCAAACCTCGAGTAATGCCGGGACAACGGGATTATATATCAAGCAGGCGGGAATGGCAAGATCTCAGATATTTCCGCCAGGAATTGCGGCTTTGGCTGAGGCTGAAACAGAGTGAACTCATGAACAAGGCTTCTTTTCCTACTGCTGCGCTACATTCAGGGCGCTACCAGTGTCTCATCGTTCTTCAGGCCGCAGTATATATGCATGTCGGGGATTTCCTCGCAACGAGAATTCGGTACGAGTGGCGCAGCGCCGTTGGTCCGTTTGAGCTGACTGAGCTCCCCTTTCTCACGTAATCACCAATGGGTCCAGATTTCGTAGGTCCAGGGCATCATCTCTATGATCCTATATAGCAGAATTCATCGTATCGCTATGACTTCGTCGCGAAATCTTCCGGACCAAACTTTTTCATAGTCTTCCATACAACAGTACATATATCCCACCCGAACATAGTCGTCCCCTTCACCCGAGGCTTTGAGCAACAGCGCATCTACGTCGTAGTCATCCTCGTGCCCTACCCCCTGGATGCTACTCTGCACTAGCAAAAGCGTGACAGGCTCGGGATCGTCCGTGGGTTGGCATTCCAGATGATCCGGGTAGGCCGCGCATACTCTCCTACACATCGTGTCCCCGCTTTCCGAATCGTAGACCGTGAAGCGAGAATCTTTGGTTTCGTCGTGGCGTGGACCCCATCTTGCATCCAGGACTTTACCGCGTAGCTTCAAGAAACCGTCCGTCACAGCTCCGAATGGTAAGCTCTCCCTGTGAAGGATGGTCTTGCACTCTAGTATTTCAATCTCGGGGTCCAGGTAGTCTGGCTCTCCATCTTCCTCGGAAAAGTGGAAATCGTGGTACGATGCACCCTCGACGGCAGCCCATGACCACGAAGGTGCCCTTCTCGACCCCGGCGGGGGGTGTGTTCGAGATCCGTTGAGTACCTTCCACGTCAGACTCAGGGGCAGGAAGTCCGCCCACATCCCAGCTTTGTAATCACCAAGACACGATCCATACCGGCTCGCGTACTCCTTGGCCAACGCAGCAATGGCGACGAGCTTGTCTGCTGGGTAAGACAGCTGACGGTGACCGTAGTCTGTTACCATGCTTTTCCATGCTCTATCGACGTCCTCTGCCATGATCGCACCGTGCGGAGGTTCTATATTTATCAATCTGTAGTCATCATGCCACTCGAATACCATAGTATGGCCTAATACGGCAGTATTAGGGTCACATCTGGTCGTGACTGTCATCTCAGCCTGGTCTTGCTGGTCTACCGGGGTCCCTACCGGCAACGCTGGCGCATTTTGGTGCGAGCGCGGCACAAGCAGGCGACGGTTTTGAGGCAACCGGACTCTCGCTTGCATTATCTTGCATGTGTCCTCTGACGGAGGTCCCCGCAGAGTAGGATCGTGATTCAGCTCTATGATCCTGGCGTTTGGCATCAGAAACAAGGCAGGACTTGACCCAGACATAGCTAGGTGGCGAACGATGTCAATCTTGGCCTTCAAGCGACCGGAGAAGCGTTGAATGTCCATCTCTTCGGCCTGGTCTTCTGTCAGTAGTGTCTCTTTGCCCCAACTACTAGATGTCCGGCTGTCGGTGTCATAGATGACATTGCCGCCCAGCAAGACGTCCTGACTCTCATCACATCGGAAGAGCATTCCTCCAGTCGAGGGAAATGTGAGGAGACGTCGGCAAAGCATCTGCTCTTGCAACACCCAGCCTCGGGATGCTGCGTGCTCTTTGCTTGCCGTGTACCAATTTACGTCACTGGCAAGCTGAACGAACAGGTCATCAACCTCGCCCCTGCTGGAAATGTAGGGAAATCGAAGAACGACTGGCTCATAATCAGGATCCAACGGAGGTCTTTCAGGGTCAGCATCATATACTACCATGGCAGATGCGTTTGGGTGGGAAGCATCTGGAGACTGGGGCGCATCTGCTGATCCAGAAGTGCTTTGTGAATCCGATGCCTCCGAGCCTGAAAAGTCCGCTGAACTTGAAGATTCTTCCCCAGAGACGATATCACCCACATCAGGACACTCTGCTTCTGATGATGGCCCTGCTTTCTTTGGCCCTTGAACATCATCTTCCGATTGAAGAGCTTCTTCAGCATCTGAAACATTGTCAGATTCAGCGGCGTCCTCTGACTCAGCAACTTCCTCTGACTCGGGAAAGTGGCCTGAATGGGGCCCATTTTGCACCAAGCCTAAAGTGCTTTTCTTCAGCCCCGAGGCTTCTCCTAGTTCAGTGATATCATTCCCTGATCGAACCGAATCCGTGTCTGACTCTGAGAGCTTCAAAGCGTGAAGGTTGATCTCATTTTCTTCGCTTAAAAAAGCTTTATTCAATGAGCACAGCCTGCCAGAGCCTATCGTCAGTCTTGTTATGGTACAGCGTGCATATATGGGGGCCGCTTCTATTGATGATTTCTTCCATCTTAACAGCTTTCTCAGATTCGCCATGGCCCCGGACTGGGCACCAAGGGCAGCGAATCCACAGCATTACGGTGTTACTCGGACGCACCTGCTGTCTCCCAGAAAGCCATCGTCAGCCGACTGCGTACCAGAACATTGTATGACAATCTCAGCGTCCCGATAATATTGATCCATTCTCGCCAGCTCGTGCGCAACGTCGTCCAAATCTGTTTGCCAGATGCAGAGCGCATCGATCCAGAGATAGGACAGGCTCAGAGATCTTGTGACTCGGACGGCATCTTGGAATGTGGCGGGCAGATCTGCTATATCCAGAGGAGTTTCGTAGGCAGACCTTGCCAAACGATCAAAGGCTTCTTTCGACCATGCGCGCCCCCAGGTGTAGGACAGACAAGCATAGTCACCCGTCTCGCCATCTGTGGTGTTGCGTAGGGTTATTGACCAGTTTCTCTCCACATTTGACATGTCAATGATGCGGGAAGGGAGATTCGATGAGCTGGATTGTGCGCATTTTTGATGCGATTGTTGGCATTGGTAAAGCCATTTTCTCGCAAGTGCGTCATCATAACCAGATGGGGACGTCGCTGGTCGTGATGGGGCGAAGAATGTCTTGCCAGCAAGAGTCTCTGTGGAACGCAATTTTCAGAAGTCATTCTCAGCTGGCAGAGGGAGTCACGGCGTCATTGTGTCAGGCTCACCAGGATAGGAAAAGACCCCAAGCTGGAGGTAGGTAGGAATAATACAATCATCTCCATAGTGAATGGAGCATGAAACCTCAATCTTGTTCAGGTTCTTAGGCCAGGCATGTTGGACCACGGGGAACACCAGCTCTACATTCAACTGTTTGATCTTCTCCCATTCGGACGATGTCAAACGTCGCAAGCAGCAATCATCAAACTTTACAGACTGAAGGCGGAGGCGCAACAATCTACACCATTGGCAGTATTCGGATTGTTGCTGAAATTGTCTGCCGGAAATCCGGTAGTCGATGATCCTATTGGGTTTTGCGGAGGTCAACCTATTCGATACATGCTGATGGGTGGGTGAGTGAAACTTGTGCCAACCAGCTGGGCCCCAGGGAAGCTGGCGGCATGATTGGCAGAGGAATGACTGGTCTTCATCTTCCGCCATGAAATATCCGCAGAAGCCAATGTTAGCTAGCTTTTGACTTTTCCAATGCTCATGGCACGACTTACCGTGTATTTCGGCTGCTCTCTCCAATGAGTCTACTTCATAGAACAAGCATCGTATGGCATTCCTATCGTTGTGGTACTTTCAGAAGATATTTCGTTTTTGATTCCAACCAGAGCGAAACACAGAGATCCAACCAATGATGATGGCGGTGATGGAGTCATTGATGTACCTTTGTAGTTTGTCGTAAGCAGATGCATCTCAGCCTCACTGGTGCCTGGTGCTGTAAGCCCCGTATCTCTATCTCCTATCTTAGCGCCTTAGCCTCCTTCAAGCTCCGAAGCCTTATCTCCACCACTTTCCATCATATCATCTGCCCCGATCTGCCTCGTTTGCCTTGACCAATATTAACCATCCATCCTGCCTAAAATTCACCCCCAAAAATTTCATCCATCTCCTTGTAGACCACATTAATCCGACAACAACTAAACTTCCACACCGAATCCATCTCAAACCATGCGCAACATCCTCCACTCCACGCTCGACACTCTCCGCGACCGCCTCGCCCCACTCTCCCACACCTCCACCTTCCGCGCCACCGGCCAAGTGACCCCCGAAGAATTCGTCGCCGCGGGGGACTACCTCGTCTACAAATTCCCCACCTGGTCCTGGTCCGATGCCTCCACGCCGACCAAGCGGGTCGCCTACTTACCGCCGGAAAAGCAATTCCTGGTGACGCGGGGGGTCCCCTGCGCGAGACGGCTGGGCGAGGGGTTTGCGGGGAGTGAGGTGGATAAGATTGTGGAAGCCGGGGCGGTGAGGGAGGGGGAGGGGGGGGACACAGAAGAGGAAGGGTGGTTGAGTACGGGTGGGGAGGGGAAAAGCGGAGGGGAAGCGGGGGGGAAGGTGAGGACGTTGGGGGATGGTGGGGAAGTCGGAGAAGAAGAGGAGGAGGAGGAGATACCGGATATGGAGGACGAGGAGGATGAGGAGGAGGCGATTATTCGGGATGGAGGGGGGAAATCGTCGAGGTAGGTGAACGACCTCAACAGCAAACATGAGTCCCATCTGCAAAGCTCCCAAGAAATGACAATGCCGACTTACTATATGTGGTACTCAGTCCCATCCGCACCTACACCCTCTACATCACCTACACCCCCTACTACCGCACCCCACGCCTCTACCTCTCCGGCTCGCTCGCCTCGCAACCCCTCTCCCCGGCTCTCATGATGGAAGACATCGTGGGCGACTACGCCGATAAGACGGTCACGCTGGAAGATTTCCCCTTCTTCGACACCGGTGTCAAGATGGCGAGCATACACCCGTGCAAACACGCTTCCGTCATGAAAGTATTGCTCGATCGGGCCGATGCGGCGATGAAGATCCGCTTGGAGAAGATGAGGAAGGGAGAGGGTGGGGAGGGTAGGGGCATGGAAGGGTTGGTGGATGAGATGGGGAAGGCGAAGATTGAAGAGGAGAGGGGGAGGGAGGAGGGGAGGAAGGCGGCTGGTGGGGGGGAGGAGTGGGAGATGTTGGATGAGAGCGGGAAGGGGGAGGAGGAGGTGGCCATACGGGTGGATCAGTATTTGGTGGTATTTTTGAAGGTACGTTTCTAGGGGAAGGCTCTACGACCAAGACTTGATCGCTGACAATGATTGCACAGTTCATGGCGAGTGTGACACCAGGGATGAATTACGATTTTACCATGGGCCTGTAGATGGATTCAAAACCACCCATGGGCTCTTCCATCCAAGCTGCGATGGCCACCAGTCAATGAGGCACATCAGCTTCAGAATATGAATCATGGTTCTGAATGTAGCGAGTACCTAAAAGGCCACCATTCTTCTCCGCTATCGCAGCTTGCAAAGATTGATCCCCTTTCACGGCTCTTTTGCCTTACTCGCAATTACCCGTTAGCAATAAAATCCCAATCTTTGAGGCATCGTCAATACTTTCGCCTCCCAGCGGTAGTTTCTTCCCGCGCTAGCCCCAAAACAGACTCAATATCAAAAACTCATGCCAAGCCTCGATACTTCACCACGACGTGATGACACTTTAGCCCCACCATTCCCGATCGAGCCCTTCAGTCGGATCCCTCCAGCGTCGAATGCGTGCTGAGGTCCTGAATTGCCTTTTTGAGACTGGGCTTGCCGGCACCACCACGTGGGAGGGGTGGAGTGAATGAATCATGATGCTTGGCATTTATTTGTTTCGCCAATCTTTCTTGCGATGATGATTCACCGGCGCGTATTTTTCAAGAGGATTAAGGAGAGTCTCATCGTATCACGGTAGCGCTGGGCTATGATGTGGCCGCCAAGAAAGAGATTATTGTGCCGGGTGACGAAGTAGGTTCTTGTATGATGTAATATGGGAATGTGCTCGCCGATGATCATTATCAGTCCAGATGGTGCTGCTGTCCTCGCCTGCGCACTGAAATCGATGAAGCTTCGCGCTTTGGCTCTTCTCTTTAGAGCCTGACAAGGTATGGCCAAAGCTTGCGCATGGACAACGCCTCGGTGATGCGTCCCGGGTTTGGTAATTACGCCAAAACATGAGTGCTTGCTCACTCATGCATAAAACGTATCCAAAGCTGCTGCGTGTGACCTAAGCCTGCGGCTGTACATTTGAGCTTTGTTGTTGGCTATTGGGAGAGAAGCTCTGTACCCATTCCTCGAACGCCTTTTGACGACGGCGAACTCTGCGGCCACGAATGACCACGATAGACGCAAGAAAAATCACACAAGAGAGGAAGCCAATCATGAGTGTGATAATCATAGCCGCCCCTTTTTCCTTTCGTTTTCGGTAATGGTATTGCAAATAAACAGTGACATAGATAGCGCCTGCCACGATGAGTAGCAATATACCGAAGACGATTATCAAGACCGCCGGAAGTAGTGTAAACGCTGCTTGAAGTTTGGCCGCTTTATACCAGCCAGCCTTTACACCACGGACAGTGTGAATCTGAGGCCAGCTAGAGGTGTCAGTTTCAATAATAAAATCTCGGTCTTCCTCACTTGCGGTGTAGATCGTGCCATGGCCAAAGACGGGAGCTTGTGCGTATTCGATGGCTGACAACGGCGTCTCAACACCGATTGAGAGTGCGCAATTGTACAATGTTGGCCAGGCTTTGATTGTATCTTCAGATCCACAGACAGTGATGTGTGTCTGCTCGCTCCTAGTCCTAGTGAGACACAGACCACGTCCAATAAAGCCCCTAGCGTTTTGACAGGACGATTTTCCGGGCAGTAGAAGGACTAAGTCTGGGCCAGCAGACGTTGTGGCAGGCTCTGAGAAACAATCGATCTCCAAATCTAGAACTATCCAGAACATCTTTCCCTCCTTGTCTATCCAAAATGTCTTGTTCGTAGCTCCTGCGGGTTGAACCGAATAGGGTTGGATTTCACACTCTTCTTCCTGCCAAAATGACTTCCTGCGACAGCGAATAAGGGCGCCTCGATCACATAGAGTTGCAACATCGCTGGATTGCCAGCCAGAACTGTAGAAACTTGCTCTGGATTGTAGATCTGGTATCCACCATTCATCCCGGGGTTGATCAGGAGCCTGTTCTAGATGCCGGAGTAGTAAGCCTATGGGTAAGGGGTTGCCCCTGGCCTTGAGGAAGGCTTTGACTCTATCACTCGAGGAGTATTGGGTAAGTTCACTGGCATCGAGCCTACTCAGATTGGCAAATATTTGATCCATATCCGCTGTCATGGACGTCGACCGGCTAAGTAAAGCTTCCATCAGCTCTTGAGTCCCTTGCGGATCGACGTCTGATAGCAAGCCGCAAGGAGCACAGATTGCCGAATCTGAACATTGAAAGTAAAGGGTGCGCGCAAGAGCGCTCTCTTGTAAGGTCCAACACCTACTCATCCACGAAGAATTGCGTATGACGGTTCCGAGATGGTTCTCGTTATCTCTAATGTATTCCCACCATGTCCTCTCATCCTCCATGATGGAAAATGTGTTAGGATATATCAAGAGTTCCCTATTCGTAGGCGGCTTCACCCAGTAATTCCTCGTCGAAAGCTGCTGCACACGATGATCTAATACTAGCACATGAGACGCACCCGCGTAGGTAGGTGTCATTAAATTGATCGCTCGCGCTTTCATGGCTTTTGATCTTACTAAATCGTCCAAGTCAAGCACAGGAACACAGATTGCATCAACCCATATCGCTACACGCTTGCTCAGTATCGCCTGTGGAAGTAGTCGGCTAAATATTGGAGGTCCCACGCTTGAAAAATACCACCCTTCCCTTGTGTGAATGGCAAGACGCGATTGCGGATCTCTGTCCTCAATTTGCATCCTCCAGACGCATTCGAAAATTTTGTCCAGCTGGCACTGGAAAATACCGTTGTATTTCGCATTGGCCAGACCGTCAGCCCAGACGTGACTTATAACGGTGTAGTTCAAGTCCGAAGTTGCTGTCACAATCTCCATGATGGTCCTTTTCGTCCTGTCGCGAGACAGACGTGCGATTGGAATCTCATTCCTTTGCAGGATGTCGTATATTTGTCCAATGTCAGGCTTTACGGGCTCACAACAGCAACATTGCTCAACATGCTTTGGTTCAAAGTCGTCAAGATTGATATTGGAAGCTACGCAACCTTTGTTGTCAGAACATTGGTCATGCACGGCGAAATCCCCGTCGCAGCGAATCACAGCGGCTGCCAGGTAGACATGGGACAGAGGCTGACGACACAGGAGATCACGGGCAAGTACGGGACACCAGCCGTTGTTTTCGAGATAGCCTTGTATGATCCCTGCTGAGGGTGGTGCCTTTTGCCTATCATCTACACACAAAAGTCGATGGGTTTTCACTTCTGAGCGTGGGATGTAAGCGTTGTGAGGATCTAGAATGACTTTTGGGAACGGCAGGCGTCGAATCGAATATACTAGCGCAAGGACTTGATAAAGAACGTATTTGATCGAGAGGACCACTAATCCGCGATCTCGGGATCTTAGGGCGCGGTCTTCTGAAGTTGAACTAGCGTCAATGTCGGCAAAATCGAAAAGGTTCACGTGAAGATGGGCGAGGTCAGCGCCCTGGCATAAAGCTCGATTTCCTGCTGGTGACCTGTCCCTCGGAGGGTCCAGTGCAATTTGGTTGCCATGAGAGCGATCATCGGGTGACCATAGCTTTCTGAGTTTTGTCGTCCATTGCTTGGCTCTCGCTTTTACTTGAGCCGTAGGCCATTGGCAATGCCGGGTCAAAAAAGGTTTTCCGAGGTCAGCAGCTGTAATCTCTGGCCCGCCATCAACTGGGACTTTGATGAATTGACGGAGGTCTATTGTCACACCCAACGTTCGGTAAAACGTATCGATGAAGCCGAAGAAAAGCCACGACTGTAAAAGGTCGGTGTATTCGGCGTATGTGTGATCATTGGAAAGTTCTAATACAAGCTGGCCATCTTGCTCCTGCATTGTAAACCCTTTTCTCCTCGGAAACTCCTCAAAAGATCCATCGTCGACTGAGTGGCTAGCGAGACTTGGTATTCTTATATCCGGTGGACTCTCTCTGAATGGAAGTATATTGATGAGAACGTCCATGGAGATTGAATGAAGGGCGAAACGCCTCGCTTCTGAAGGGACGACTGGAAGGTTGCCAATCAGGCTGAGAATGGAAACAGACCAGGTGTCAACGGCACGGTGACCGTCTCTCGCATCACTTTCTCAGGTTTTCAATATTTCATATCCGTGAAAATGTAGGCAAATTGGCAATCGACTTGGTGGGGAGAAAGGAAATGGTGTGCAGAATTGACAAGGTGGCGAGACTTTAAGGATCAGTAGCTTCAAGCAAGAGATACGGAGTCACATACTTGATCCGGATTCAAGTATCCCTTCTTCACCTAGCGGCACCGGCTTATGCATGCACGAAAACTTGGCAGCATTTAAGCTACTGCCAGGAGGTTTGAGCACCATTTGTAAAGCGAATAGGTTTTATGACACGTGGCGACTGATCTGCAGACGGTGAACTAACAGTCTGCGAAGGTTGCGTTGTTGCCAATGGTGCTATCATACCCAAACCAAAGTGGCCCCACTTCAGGGCTAGCCCAATCGGACAGTGGGACGGGGCCTCAATTCACGCCTTGTACAAGAGCTAGAGGTTTGCATGGGATGCTCCCGTGTACAAGTCAGACAAGCGAAAGCCTTGTCAAAGGGCTTATTGTTGATGACTCTGCCAAAGACTGCATTTAGCATAGCAATGTTGCCTGGAACTCCTAGCGCAGTAAGTCTACACAGACCCAGTCGTAGTCTTGGTCTTCAATTAGAGGAAATGCAACATACCGTGCAGCAACGTGCAGTCCCGGCTCCTCTTATCACATACTCAGATCGTATCGATTTGGGCTCCGCAGTAAGAGGGGCTCATTCTCCCCTCCCTCGTGACATAGTCTCGGTCCTAGGTATGATCGTGAAGTCTAGGCCTCAGTTCTTCATCCATCTCCTCACTCGAAATAACCGGTCCCATCACCGCCAGCATCATAGTCGTCCCCTCCATCATCTCCTCCGTCATCAAAGTATTGTTCGGCATTGTAATCACCGCCGTCTTCATCGTCATCGAATTCATCATCGACATCCTCTTCTCCCAGCTCATCCTGTTCTTCGGTGTTGCCTTCACCACTTGTGGTCGGCTTCCGCTTGCCATTGCTCGGTTTTGTCGGTGCATCTTCGTCATCAGAGGAGGGCGCGGTGTGCTGAACCTCATCGTCAGGCCCATCCATCATGGCACCATTACTCCGTAGAGCTGAATGATTTGATCTCGGTTGAATTCTAGCTCGAGCCCCTTGGGTTGTGGAAGAGAGGGTGCCATGCAGCTCCGCGGGGAAGAACTTGAGAACTGTGAATGCGGGATAACAAGGTCAGCATGTATCCGTTGTGTGAAGAGTGCCTATCATATGAAGCACTGGCGTATCCACCATCTTCAGAGAGTATCATACCGTACGATCTGGTAGTCAGATCTGGCAAGACACGGCGCTTCTTGGTGTACCGCTGGCTCCACTTGGGCATGCTATTGAATGGATCCATGGTTTCTGTCGCTGGTCGTTTCTTGCGCTGTAAAGGCGTCGGCTTGGCTACAACGCCATCGCCGTCCTGGTCCAAGATGGTATAAAAGGGCCCGTTCTGTATGTCATCTCTGATTTGCCTGTAGAGAGCTATCGAGCGCTTCTCAGCGGTTGTAATCGACGCTGGACGAAAAGGATGGTACTGAGGGTAGAGAGGAGTCGGTTGCGGTTTGTCGCTGTCATACAATAATTGTACGGAATCATCGTTGCGGGGGATGTCTGCATTGCTGATATGACCTCTGGCTCTTCTCACGGCTGCCTTGCTTCGAGGAGCCATGGTGTAGATAGTCGAGGTTTTCAATTAGCTTCATTAACGTCAGGGTATGATCAGAAAAGAAAATTGTTAGAAGTATCTCTGTCTCGACTGTGTTGTCATAGATGTCGTGGCCGTATGAAAGAGGTATTTCTTTCGGAGCGGACATGGGCTTTCCAATCCTACGTCATCTTTTGCTTCGTGTTTACCAAGTACAAATTCGCAGTCGATAAATGCCAGAACTAATCGACCTAACACCTGCTCGTTGACAGAAACCCAGACTCAAAAATAGCGTTTCTGACTTCGATTGAGAACTCATGATCATGGCGTTGGAGAGGTCTCTTGGAGAGGTGCATGAGCACTTGCGTCTTGTACTTCAAAAACCTTCAACCGCGCTCGACCAACGTCTTCTAGAGCATATCGATCGGCAAGTCAGTGGTCCGTACGAGTGACACTATCCCTTTATTTCACACGATAAAACGATCAAGCGTCTACTAACCTCAGGTACAGAAGCCATCGATGCCAGCAACCGAAGCCTCCTTCTCAATCAGCTCTCCGAGCTTCTTCCCACCCTACAACAGGATCCCGCGCCGCTGACTGAGTTGATTGAAAGACTTGTTGCACCTGACGCCTTTACATTCGCCGATATCCTGAAAATAGAGCCTTCACCCGACTTTTGTCTCGGGCTTGGATCTCCGAGTCTTGCCGTCAACAAGGTCACCTTGACTCTCCTTGCGAATGCTACACGAGAGCTCTTCGATGTCAACTACGTCGCCGGAAGACGAGAAATTGTGGAGTCATTGATGGAGAAATGGCTCGGTGCGGAAGACACTGGGGTTGCCCATAAGGCAAGCCAAGTGCTCATAAACCTGTTACTTTGGGGCCGAACAGCCAAAGAAACCACACCTGTCGACCCTGCCATGGACCAGAACCTGATGTGGAGACGGGTGTTCAGGGACAGAGATATCTACCAGGCTCTGTTCTCTGCCTGTAGCCTACAGGAGGACAATGGCTACAGCACAAGACATAAGACGGTGGGCCAAGGCAGACTCTTGGATTTCCTATTGGCTGTCCGGACAAGCCCAGTCAGAACGTCACAGATCGCCGAGGTTGAACATCAATATGGAGTCAAAGATGGCGGTCTACTGGAATACGCCCTTATTCAGATGATCGACTACAAGAATGACGACCTGATGCTCTCCACACTAATCAACTTTTGCATCGACTACATACGCCCTCGCCCCGAACAAGCCCAACAAGATTCTTCAACCTCGCTCGACCTGCTCAAGAAGCATGGCCTCCACCGACAATGCTTGTCATACTTCCTTGAGCAACCACAGACTGCTGCCTCCTGGGTGCTCAGTGACTCCGCCATTTACATTGGCACATACTGCTCCTTCCATCGCTTCGACCTCCTCTCCGACCCTACGCTTCCTACCAAGATCCTCTCCATCCTCCGCAATCACATCTCAAACACACCTTCTGAAGCCTGGACGTCCAGTCGCAAACCCCACACCGATCTCTTGGTCCTCTCTTTGCTCCCTCAGAGCCTCCTCCTCTCCACAGCTCTACATGGCCAATCTTCGCCCCTAAACCTTCTCCCACCTATTGAAACCCAACCCGCCATCCTCACCAACCTTGCCCAAATACTCAGCGCCTCCTCACCATACATCCACACCGACGACAAAGCCGCCGCCCGCGCGCTTTACTACCTCTACCTCAAAGAGCACCCCTCACTATGGCGCCGAATCATCAAAGCCGCCGACACCGTCGCGTTGCTGGACTCCGCCATTGCGGCAAACAATTTCATAAAATCCATCATCACCGCCAATTGGGCTCCCCTTCCATCCACCGCCACACCTCCGAGCAGATCCAACCCATTCCCTCTGCCAACCGAATCGTGGCTCCGTAATCAGTATCACTCCACCCCTCTCCCCTCCACCGGCGTCGAAGCAATCATGATGTCCTCCTCCCCCAGCAGCAGCAGCGGCAACATCTCGGAAGTCATCCTGCCCTACCTCATGAAACCCGCGCAGACATTCGGCAACGCCGTTGGCGGCGGGAGGGGCGATGTGGAGAGCGCAGCGTGGAAGGTGGGGGTGGCGAAGTATGAAGCATTGGAAGCTTTTCTAGCGGGTGTGAAACGGCTGGATGATGGGAGTGCTGAGATGAGCGAAATGATTGCAGCTGTGACCAAGAGGGTGGCGGAGGGTCCGATGGGTGGGAGCACGAGCGTTGGGGGAATGGTGGGGACGATGGAATTATGATTGAAAAGGTCGAAGGCATTCAAGAGCACATGTTGATCTGGACGAAAATGAACATGAAAAATATCTATCGTGCCACTGCTCCCTACACACTTCTCACCACCTTACCCTTCCCCTCCCCCATCTCCCCCACCCCCACCCATCCCATGCTCCACCGGCCACTTATCCAGACTCTCAAACCACTGCACCGCACTCCCCACCAAAAACGCCCAACTCCCCCAAAACGTCGCCAAACTGAGCTGATACACCACCCCCTCTCCCCCACCATCCCCACTCGCCGGTCCCAGCGCCCCACACAACATAAACCCCACCGCGCCCACAAAATTCCACGCGCCGATCCACCAGCCCAACGTCGCGAAATCCGGCCGCCACCACCGATGCGAACTCTCCAGCATGTAGAAGGCAGCTGACAGCATGAACCCGGCCCCTCCCACAATTTGGGGGAGCCAGTAAGCGCAATTGAGCGCCGTGGGAGAGGTGAGGCGGGATTGGAGCGGGGGCAGGGCGGTGAAGCCGGCGATCCAGAAGATGGTGGCGGCGAGGAGTTGGGTGAGGGCGGCGAGGAGGCCGAGGTCGTGGATGGAGAGGGTGGAGGGGGTGGGGAGCCAGTGCCAGGACGCAGGGGGGGAGGAGGAGGATGTGCCTTTGCCGACGAGGTTGTGTTTGTTGGAGTGGTGGTGCGAGCAGGATGATGGGTCAGGTATAAGCTTTGCTGTTGGGGGAGTGGGGGATGATGAAGCGGGTGGGGTGGAGTGGTTGGTCTTGTTGCCATCGGAGCCCCTTTCGTGATCCAGCAGCTCGGTGAAGGCGTCATCAATGGCCCAGCCGAAACAGCCTTCTTGGTTGGTGTTGATGGCTTCGAGGACGAGTAGGATGGAGCCGATCTCGAATACGGTGGCGCCGATGAAGGCGGTGATGCCGCCGCCATAGAGAATCTCATTGGAGAATTCACTGCTGGGGCGGACGAGCGGGAGCCAGGCGAAGAAGCCATTGATGACCCAGATGACCGAGCCGAGGGTGAAGATCACGGCGACAAGGTAGGAGATGTCCCAGTAAGGGAAATAGGTAAACATGCGGATGATGCCGTGGAGAGTAGCGCGGAAGGTGGATGTTTGAGATGGAGGAGTAAAGTCGGACTTGGTTGTGGGGTTGACGACAAGGGTATGCCGGCCTTTTCGGTTGTCACGAGAGCGCCATTTGTATCCCAGATTGGACGCGCCAGATAGTTCGGGGCTCAATACAACGTCTTGGTGGTCTTTGGCCTCGTCCGAAGGGCAGCTGATTTGGCTGTCGCTACCAGCTCCAGCTTTCGATGGCGGTCTTAGGTGTGCAAAGTATGCGCGAGTCGGGTTGAAGAATGCGGTAGGGCCATGGACGCGATCGTGTTGGAGCTGTAGGGACCGGTGACTCTGCAATGGCTCTTGCAAATGGAATGAACGATCCCTTGGCATCATGCTCTTCAAGAGAAAAGTTTTTTCAAACAGATAGGTCCTCGCTCAGGGGCACACGCGACTGTTGGTATGAGAGATGGTTCGTGTGTTACAGTTGCTGGGTGATACTCCATAATGCACTTGGAGTTGCAGGAAGATCTTGGTGCATACAGTTCCAATCACAGCTCCACGCATAGTTTCAAACCAAAGGCAATGCCAATGTCAATAGTAGAAATCGTCATAGTTGCACAATCTTGGCAGCGTCGGATGTGGGATCGCGAAGGCTGAACCCGAGTCCCGTCCTAGCTGCCGCAGATCTTTTGGGCTCGAGGCGCCTTCCTTCATTGGTGGAGGCTTAGCGGAAGTTTTCAATGTTGTCGTTTCATCTGAGTTATATAAGCCTGCAACAGCCAATCATGTCGAGTATATTGGCTTGTAGCTCGGCAACATTTACCAAAACTTCATGATCGGCCAGTGTACAGCCACCAGGTAAAATGATGAACGTGTCATATTCAGCCGCAATGCCGGGCATTTATATATACGGCGTCAGTCCTTTCCCAAGTAAAGACTCGGCACCCTACAGAATCTGCTGGCTTGGCCGACGTGCTGGCATTGGTTTGAGCAATCAGTACAGCGACCTAATCCTCAACCTAATAACGCGTCAAAGCCTTCATGAACCGCTATCTGACCGTTTGATAATGCTCGAGGCCATCAAATTACAATTCAGCCTCGATTGCAATCATGCCCCGCCTCCATCGCTCAGACCTCAAGTTCTGGTCGTCCAGTAAAGATTCCCTTGGCACCGAAGATTCCGAGGACCCTGATTACGAGCGTATCGAGATGCCTCAAGCGGCCGAGCCGTCAGAGCCTCTGAGTCTAATAGACGATGATGGCGCCGTGCAAAGCGAATGGGATAAAGCATGGAAGCAGCTCCAAGCCGAGGAGAAATGGAACCCTCCCTCCGACTTTCATCCTAACACTTCAAACTCACTGTCAACCGTCAAAGAACTTCGCGAGGAAGTCACGAGGAAATCAAGGCAATCGGTAGAGAATCAGTCGGGCATTCATCTGACCAATGGCAAGACTGTCACTTTCCGGCACATGTACGACAAGATTGTAGGCTACGCGCAGAACTTCGAAGTTCTGGGTGATCTCTTTGTGCAAGCTGACCCAGGCTATGCCGCTCTACCCTGGGCATGTATCCGCTTTGGCATCAGCGTCTTCGCCAGTGAGAGCGAGACCTGGGCCCGCATGCTGGAGGGGACCGATGCAATATCGCATGTTATCGCTCAATACACCTCTATGGAGAATACATACGCCAAGATCAAGTCTATCCAGGGCGATGAACTTCGCTCAGCATTGAATAGGCTTTATAAGGTCATCCTGCGGCACCAAATGTTGGCAATCACCTACTTCGATAGCGAAAGGAAGGGCATGCGCGCGCTGACCGGGATGAACCCTGTCTCTGCCAATGGCATCAAGAACCTGCTCGAGAACGTCGAAAAGGAGAAGGCCAGGGTACAGAACGCGATTGGCCTTGTCAATGCGGAGGTCACCAAGCTCGGGTTCGACAATGTCATGGCCAGGACCGATCAAGTTGAGCAGTCTCAAAAAGATCAGGCCACAATCACCCGAGAGGGCATCCTTGCCCTTTCGCAAAATATCGGGGCTGCGTTCAGAGACCAGAAGGATTTCACCGCCGACCAATTTAAGGCAGCGGATGAAAAGCAAGAGAGTCGTGCCAAATGGGTGGTGGAAAGTTTGAGGCAATGGCAGGAACCACTCAATGAAATGAGTACGAAGCTTGAGGAAGATCGAAAGAGGGACCGGATAGAGGAGCTACGCAAGATCAGGGCTTGGTGTTCCATTGCTGAGCCTAACGAAAATCTTAAGGATGCTCTGGAGAAACGACCAATGTCTCTGGGCTGGTGGTTGCTCGAGTATCCTGCATTTGAGCGATGGGAGACTTTCCAGAAGTCGTCCATGCTTTGGATGTACGGTTTCGCTGGCACGGGAAAGACTGGCCTCGTCTGTCGTGCTAAGGAGCACATTGGCAAACGTATGAAGAATGATCAAGAACACGGTCGATTGGCCTTCTTCTTCTGCTCAAGCGATATTGCTGGTTCTCATCGAGGAGACTCATACTTTCGATCCGACCCAGAGGAAGTCTTGAGAAGCATCATAAGTCAGATCTCAATCTCAACAGATCAGCGCTCAATAGAGCCCTCGCTTGAAGTGAAATGGCACGAGTTTGGCTTGGGGAGTGACCGACAGAGACAACTCAATTACGAGGAGTGCATCCAAATCCTCGTTCAGATTGCTCAAAAGGTCCCCATTACCATAGTTCTTGATGCATTTGATGAGCTTGATCAGACCAAGAGTCCGAGGTTGCTCGAAGCTCTTAAAAAGGTCATGCATGCCGCTGCAAAGAGTGTGAAGATATTCATCTCCACACGGTCATTCCCCGCCATCGAAAAGGAATTGGTGACCAACCAGGCGATCGAGGTCAACAAAGAGAACAATGGCAAAGATGTTGAAGCCTTCATCAGACAGAAACTGCAAGAGCGGGTTGACAACAAGACACTACTAAAGGGCGAAATGTCCTCAGATTTGAAAAGCAGCATCGAGACGACCCTGACACGTCGTGCAGGCAGTATGTTTCTGTACGCAAGTCTCCTGCTCAACCAGCTTTGCTATCCCAGTCGGGAAGACGATGAAGAAAGCATCAGGGAGAAACTTGATGAACTTCCCAAATCGCTGAAAGACGTATACACCAACGTTCTGGATATTATTCACGACAAGAATGACTCATCCAAAAACCGCCAGATCGCCCAAAATACTTTCAAATGGCTCTTGAGCCGCCAGGAACCACTCGACACACCATCATTCCTTGAGGCCATTGCACCGTCACAGGGCGAAGCCAGCGTGGACGATGTAATCCGCGCATGCCGGACTTTGGTCGTCCAACAGAAGGGTGTATTTGAATTCGCTCATTACTCCGTTCGAGAGCACATGATCACAATGGAGGAGTATAGTACCAGCCGATGCAATGTTGCTGTGACTTGCAGCTGCCTCAAGATCCTCAACGTTGCTTATGGTCCAAGACGCCGAAGGGAGGAGATGACCGAGGCTCAGAAGTCTTTCAGCCAGTACGCGACGCAGTTTTGGCCACTGCACTTTGAAAGAATGAAATACGAAGATATGGATGGAGAGAAGACCGGCCTCAGCGAAATGCTGCGGCAATTTCTCCTTCAGAGCCGTGGTCAAGTCGACGGTTACGTCGAGTGGCTTGACAATGCTCAGAAGCTAGTCACCGATCAAATGAAAGACCAGGTGTTCTTGTGGCTAAAGCTGGAGCAGCTTCGTGCCCCCGCCAAAGAGAAGCCCAGTCCACTCTTCGCGGCCTGCGTGTTTGGGTTTCCCGATATCATTGGCAAATTTGGCCGGACCGTTGATGGGCTCAACAGATATAACGGTACCGGCCAGAGTGCACTGTCCTTAGCCATCGAGAACAATAAGCTGGACGTGGTAAAAACGCTGCTGACTCGACGCTACCCAGCCGAGATTAACTTGTTGAATATTAGAGCCGTCTGGCAATTCGAGTCGTGGGACGACGAATCAACTACTGAGAAGCAAGATGACCCGAAATTGGCAAAGTACCAGGTACCAAACCATCCTGTACTCTATGCCAGTGCTCTACAAGCAGCCGCAGCAAATGGGCGAATAGAGATCGCAGAATATCTCATCAGCCAAGGAGCTCACATTAATCTCGTGGCAGGATATTATGGCAGCCCTCTGCAAGCAGCCGCTCAGAATGGACACGATAGCATGATTGCGCTTCTGCTCAGAAAAGGGGCAGAGCCGAACAGTCAGGGCGGATACTATGGTAACGCGTTACAAGCAGCGGCAGCAAAAGGTCATATCAACATCATCAACATGCTTCTCGAGCACAAACCTCCAGCGTCCATTGATGTTCCGGGGGGCGCCCATGGATCAGCACTTATGGCCGCAGTGTTCTCCGGCAATAGTGAGGTCGTCTGGACGCTGCTTGAAGAAAAAGCCGATCCCAACATTCGGACCAGGCATTCCAAGACGCCATTAGGAAGAGCTGCTGAGCTTGGTCCGGGCCATAAGGAGATCGTTAGTCTGCTTTTGGAGAGTGGAGCAGGAGTGCTTTTGTATCCTCGAAATGGGGCGCTACATCCTCTTCACCTGGCTGCAATGCACGGCATGGTTGACCTGGCCAAATACTGCCTTGACAACGGTTCGAGTATCGAAATGACCACCACGGAGGGTCCAAAACACCGCCCACCACAAGGCATGGTCCAATTCTTCGACTTCCCTAACGAGATGACGCCGCTTACCCTTGCCTGCTCGGAAGGTCAGGTCGATATGGTGGACTTTCTCCTCGATCGAGGTGCGAATTTTGATCGACCTCGGCACACCACTCTCTGGGTCGCAGCTCATCAAGGCCAATACGAGGTCGCCAAACGTCTCATCGAACGTTACCGCGCCAGCCACAACGAGGACCAGCTGAATAGGTATCTGAATCAGCGCCCGCCTCAGAATGGGAGCGGGCACCCCATGTTCTTTGTGGCCGCAATGCGAGGCAATGTCGATCTTTGCCGCCTCCTCCTCGAATCCGGTACCCGCTACGAGTCCAACTGGTTCGAGGCAACCCCTATCCTGGCCACAGCCACCTACCACAACCCCACAGTGGCCCAATTTCTCTTTGAGCACGCCGCCTCCACTGGCCTGGACCTGCGCATGGAGGCTAAAGCCAAGAACGGCCGCAACTCTGTTTACGAAGCCTGCGATCTGAACGAGCCGGAGATCCTTCGACTCCTCTTCTCCCACGGCGCGACCTATCACCAGCCTTCCGATAACGGAAAGACGGCACTTCACGCTTCCTGCCACCACGACAACGAAAGATTGGCCGTCGTGTCTCTGCTCATGTCACATGCCTCTGAGGACCCAGACAGAGCCCGCTTCACATCTTTCCTGAATGCCTGCATGGACAACAGGCGCACCGCTCTCTCTTTCTGTGCCGAGCATGACAACCATCAAACCATGGACCTGCTCCTCAACACCTACCACGCCGACTACACCATCCCTGGGGCCACGGGCTTCACCCCGCTTCACTGGTGCCTATTCCGCAACAAGATCCGCAGCGTACACACCCTCCTCGAGTACGCCTCTAAAGACCCCACGGACAACGGCCAGCGCTTCCGACGCTTCCTGAACCACCAAGGTCACAGGAACGGTGCCTCGGCCCTGAGAGACGCCTGCACAGAGGGGTTCCCACACTTCGTCGACCTACTGTGCAACAAATACGGCGCCACGTACGACCACTACGACAACGAGAAGCTGAGCCCGCTCCACCAAGCAGTGCGCTGTCGGAATCCGGAGTGCGTACATTTGTTGCTGGAGTATGCGAAGAAGGACCCTGATCAGGGACGGATGAAGCGATGGCTTGAGGCGAGGAATTTCCGGGACAAGACGGCGTGGGGGATTGCGGACGAGCGGAATTTCCCACGGATCAGGCAAATGCTGCGGGATGCTGGGGCGGACGAGGTGAAGTGATCAAGAGGAGGGTTTTATGACCTGTGAGTTTAGAGGTTGTCACAAATTGCATCTTGGGCATCGCAAAAGTGGGTCAATCGTCAAGCGTCGAGGAGTAACGCGATTGGATGCGTCGATGGCGACGCATAAATTGAAGCTTTGTTCACTTTGGGTTTTTTAGCAACGAGCGGTTTCTTCTTGCACAAATTTGTTACGCTGCAGCGTTAACGTTCGTCCGAAGGGCTTGATGAAGACTCTAGCCTATCATTACGGGTTTCTTCCGTTTTAGCTCGCTTCATCTTCATCGTCGACTGTCTTCTCCTTCCTTGAAGATGTTTCCTTGAAAGAGATGGGGGTGGAGAATCGCCGCGTCCAAGCATTGTCAGATGATGATTGGCTGGCTTTCCCCGGCTGAACATGCACAACCGCTCTTGACAAGCATATCAGTATTAAAGATTTGCGATCATTCGATCGGGCGAAAGGCCCGAGTCTTGTGCAGCATGTCATGCATAGTCAGCATCGGTTTTCACTGTAGGCGCACTACGTCGGCATGAAATATTGGATAAAAAACCCATGAGACACCCTAGTAGAGGCTCATTGGCTGCCACCAAAATTTTTGTTTGAAGGTCACGTTTTGATGGACAGCTTGTGACTCGACTGTGCCCCAACATGCAAAAGCAGACTGGGTGGGGAGGAGAGGTGGGCAATGCATGCGAGCCCCGAGGCGAGTCAATTTCTGTTTTCTCAATGTTTGAGCTGCCGGGAAAAAGTCGTTTCACGAATCACTTTGTGCAAGCATGCTGCTGCATAATCCGCGTTCATGCATGATTCGGTGTTCATGCGTCGGGGGCGCTGGTTGGGCCGCATATTCCGTGCCGTCTTTGGGGATGAAGTGGCAACGCAGGCTGATGCCCATCTTTACAAGTCCTCCCAAGAAATCCACACGATATTTGCGTTCTGGAATTTCCGAGCATTACGAAAGGTCGCTACGCCATAAGCTCGCAGCTGCTGACCGACATCAAGTAGAGAAAAGTCATCATAACGCAGGGTTCCATACGTGGTGAAACAAGCAAGCAGGCAGGAGACTTACTGATACTATGGAGAAGTGGTCCTGCCTGGGCTACAAAACACTGGCGAAGACCTGTCAGGATGTTATCCGCTTCAGATCGAGGGCTTCCTCACTTTCTTTAGGCCGCTTGTCAAGCTCGCTCCAGCACCTTCTATGACATCTAGAAGGCCTGCCTAGTCACGCCCTTAACCATTCAAAATGATCCCAAACGATCGTGGCGCCGGTCTCCTCGCTTTTACGATGGTGATGATGTTCATCTCAATCATTGCTGTTTGCCTAAGATTCTGGTCAAGGGCACTTGGCTCCTCGGATCGTGGTACGAGGTTCTGGTGGGATGATTGGACAGCATTGGCAAATTTAGTAAGTTGAGCACGGCGTACAGGCTGTGGTCCGGCTGATTTCTTTGGACCAGATCCTACTCATAATCCAATCTTCACTGCTTGACCGTATGTTTGCGCTTGGCTTTGGACGGCAGGGATCCTCTATCCCCATTGGCTACGAATTGGAGCTGCTCAGGGTTGATTTTGCGGTGTATTTCATCTACGGTTTCTGTATTGCCCTCCCCAAAATATCCGCGTTGCTGTTTTACACTCGCGTCCTGGGAACACGGGTCAAACTTTTCAAATACGCTCTGTGGTTCACTCACTGTCTGGTAATTGGGTGCTACATTGCCATGGGATTTTTCACAGTCTTCCTCTGCAATCCCGTAGAGAAGCAATGGCAACCATCTATCCCAGGTCATTGCCACTCGATGACAGATTTATGGCTGTCAAGTGCGATCTCGAGCGTTGTCATTGACCTTATCTTGCTCCTACTGCCTTTACCAATGTTATGGCGACTGCATATAAAACGTCGGAAGAAGATTCTGATCATGGCGGTCTTCGCTTTCGGCTATTGGTGGGTTGTATCCTAATGGGAACATCCATCAAATTAATACCGTCCTTAGTGTTGTCATTGTCTCTGTCGGACTTGTGATAACCATTTCCAACACTGCCAAAGCAATCAACGAGGACCCCTTTTGTGAGTATTTCCACAGCTTCTCCACGGTACGATTCTGATCTTACTCCCGCAGACGCGTCCATCCCAAGCATGTACTGGCTAGTATCCGAAGGTCCCATCTCCCTTATCAGCATCTGCCTCCCCAACATGTCCGTCCTGTTTCGGCGCCTGATCGACGATGGCCCCAAATCCATCTTCTCTATAACCCCACCATCAGCCAAATTCAACATCCTGCGCAATCATGCCAAGGGTTCGAGCAACTCAAGCTCTTCCGACGACAACGGCCGGCATCTCGATCCATTCGCCGCGAACGTTGAACTCGGCAACCAGCCACTGGCAGTAGCGCGGACTACCAAGGTTTCGACGACGAATCCGCCGATCTTGGAAGTCATCAGTCCGCTGACCATCCGGGACGATGGCATCCGCTCCAACGGACCGTTAGAGATCCCCGAAACCGCGATCCATGTCCGGAGTGACTTCAAGGTGGAGACGGTATCTTGAGCGGACAATGGGGAGCGATAGATCTGATGCACAATATCATCAAATTCGGGTGTCTTTGCTTCTGACCCCAATTTTTGGCCGGGATGGACCAAAGACGGTGTTCTACTCAGCCGAAATGGCATCATCTTCGCTTTGATCGTCCGCGAAAGTCAACTGTACTGCCCAAACTACGAACGTGTACTGATACACCAAAAGAATCGACTGATCTTATAGGGCAAATCCCACCGAAGGGAATCGCTGAAGATTACGCCTAAGCTGGCTATTTGCGATATTGATAGCATGTCTTGAAACCAATATTTGACCTATCAATCTGTTCAGACGAGATTTATGATTCATCAAGAGCACAGCAGTACTGGCCCTGCTCCCGCGCACCTCCTACCTCGCTCTCACTACTGCATCATATCAATACCATTGATATCATCCTATCCCTCACTGTACATTGAATCAGACATCACTCCCATCTCATCTCAAAACCTCCCACGCCACGTTTCTCAAACGACCGCCGTCTACCTATCCTGGATTCAATAGGCTAAACAGAAGCACGCTTGCCACTATGATTGAACTATGGGGGCCAATGCCCAGCCTTCCAATTCATCGAGGCAAACCCGGTACCGAAACCCCCACACCACCGCACCCCTCTCCATCCCTCTCTTATACAAGAGTGCTCCCACATCAAGGCCATAACAAGCACTCAACCCACCACTCAAGCTGTCATCAAACAGCGAATATTATCGTCGGCCCCAAATTTTCCCTATCATCACAAAGCGAAAATTCCCAGCACCACCGACCTTCTCAAGACATCGCCATCTCCCAATCATGGCTTTGCCCATCATTGAAATTGCTATAAACGACGTTCAATTGGCAGGATACGAGATTCGAACTGCTTCACCAATCCCTCCATCCCTCTGTACCGCCGCTGCAGCAATGCCGCAATCATTCGATCCATCGCTCATGGGACGTCAAATCGGACCTTCGCTCTCATCTCATCTCATCCAAAGTAGAACCCCAGCATCGTTCTTCTTTAAACACTGCCAAGTTCCCATTATAGCTTCATAATGCTCGGGCAACAAAATCAAATGGCGCCGGGGCTCGCCGAGTTTTCGAACCGCAATTTCTACGACAAGCCTCCGAGGACCGCTCTGCAGCTTGATTACAGCAATCCGCCAGTTGCCTCGAAAAGCGGTCAAGTTCTTGCGAGACGTCTTTGGAGTAAAGACACAATATCCCCGTCCGCCCTTCGTCAACCTTCTCCGATCGCAAGACCCATCACGAGCAGCTTCCCATGTCATTGACTCCGCTAATATAGCAGATCGCGGCATCATGTTCCGCAAAGAAATCATCTCGTGGAGGCAGACTATGAGTTCAATGCAAAACCCTCGGGTGGCAGAACCTCGCTCTCTGCGATCAGCCTGACATCGACGACGTTAAGACTTGCCCATCATAATCCTGTGTTGGTCAAGCGAATGGAGTTGCAGTTGATCATGCATCGGCATCTGCCATGCCATTCGTTCTAACGGAACAGGGCGGGGTTTCGAGGGGGGACTATGAGTCAACTTAAAACATTTGGATAGAAAAACCTCGTGAATGAGAACAGTTCGCCCCCTGTCAGATCACCGGCGATATCAAGACTGCCATATCGATCGGTGAATGGAGTCGTAGGTGATCATCCAGGCCAATCGTTCTCAAACATTGAAGCAGCAGAGGGGATGAGCGCAATGGGATGAGATAAGATACGTAGGGTTGGAGACGCACGCCATCTAAGGAGGGGGCATGAGGAAGGCCGGCGATATCTGGAAGTCAGCGTGGTATCAAGAGACTGGCACCGTCTCTCGAGTTGAGTCTATGGCGGCGATGGATTTCGCGGGGTGACTCGGGTAAGCAGGGGTAAGTGAAGGGTCGAATGTGGAATTCATAGTGCAAAAGGGGGATAATGGCAATGGGGGGTGTAGTTGACGCGGCCAATATGGATAGCGAAGAGTGAATGCGTGGGAAAAGGAGGAATGAGTCGAGGTTTTTGGGTCCAAGGTTTAGGAGTGGAAGAGTTGTTGAGGAAGTGCAATTGACTGGGGAATTGCCCAGGGTGGAGAGGGGAGGCGTGGGGGCAGTGAGATGAGTCGAGGGTTCTGGGTGACGATACTGGAAGAGGGAAGATGGGTATGAGTGGTATAGTAGACTAGGGGACTGTTGATGGCAGGGAGCGAGTGCGTGGGTATAGTGAGGGACGAATCAACATCTTGTGGGAACGATTGCCTAGCAGAGGGGGAAGAGTATACTGGAAGAGCGCCATGAGTGTTTACTTGATGTGAGCGTATCGGCGGTAAGCTCGTGGCGGCAACAGTTTCGTGGCAGAGACAAATCGCCATGGTCGGGCATTGGGAAAGGATCCAGACACCGTGATGAACATGCTAGGACCCTGCGCGATACTTCATATGTAAGGTTACTCCAATAAATCTATGTATGTATATACTCTATATTTCATGCACGAGATCTTTCCTCAGTCTTGTCCAATGGCCTCAGACCAGATCTATGTATATTGCTTTTCCCCTTTGTAATCACATTCTCTAGCCTTGTATGTACGCTTTTCCCTTTTGCATCTACAGTCGCCCGTTCGACCGTCTCCGTCTCCGTCTCCGTCTCCGTCTTATATTCTCCGAACCTCCATTGCTCCAGTTTAACCGCTCATACGAACCAACCCGCCACTCTGGCCTCGGATCTGATCGAAATCCTACCACACCTCCATGCATCCTTCGCTCATTGTGGTCAGCCTACCGCCCACTTCCTGATCCCTCACACCGAGCGCCATAATTCTTTCTTTCACGGTGAATACTCATCGTTTGCGCCTCATTCACCAAAAGATGGCTCCGCTCTGCCCTCCCACCTTCCCTTGGCTCGCATGTTGTGGAGTCCTCAATGTCCTAGTCCATCACCCAATTTGATTTCAATATTCTCAAATCGTGCTCACGCACAGATGCCTTGACGCTCCAGCCTTGTTCCGTAAGGCAACCAAAATCTAGGCATATGTTGTATTTCTTCTTGGTGACCTTTTTCCTCCTGCGGCTGCTTACATGGAAGCACTTCTCGCACCCTGAAATCGCCTTGTCGGTGCTAGTGCTTGACCGGTGATTTGACAGAGATTTGACGTCCTTGGTGGTTCATAAACCCGGGATGGTGTGAGGGAAGACCACTGAGTGCATCAGGCTGAGGCATGTGAAATGATCGGAATCCGAGTACGGAAAGGAAGAGTGTGCAAGAGGCTCATTGGTTGAGCCAGGGATCGATCCCGTCCAGGTATGTTGTACTCGCGCATAAGGCTAGGGATTCAGGCGCTAGCGCGCTGGTGCATTTGCGGAACGTGCCCCACACCTGGCCTTTGCCGTCCACGTTGTAGATGGAAGCTGCAACTGGTCTGCAGCTCCCTCGTCCCCAGCCTTGATTCGTGTGAGGCAAAAATGGGGTGGACTGGGGGGAATTGAAGCTCTGGTTCCGTTGAGTTGGAGCTCTGCTTGGTAACCCGCATTTTTCAGACGTTTGCCTCAGGCCTACGCATCGAAAGCGGGGTCATGGCTGTGGGTCTAACACCCTTCGACTAATTGCAGGTGGAGACTACTGTGAGTGTCCACGTCTGATACGAGAATCAGGCTGAAGATAGCGAAGAAGCCACCGTCAATTGGCCCAATGGCCTGATGCAATTGGCTCAATGCTGGCGGCCATGAGCTAGAGGAGCGCAAGATAAAGCTGCATCCTCTCCTCAAGTCCATAGCTCTCAATGCTAGCAGCAAGTGCTTCTGGTGCGTCACACCGAAGGAGGCCGCCATCCACTGAAACAAAGCGCCAGTCATTAGTGTCTGCCTCGAATGCTGCTGAATGATTTGCAAACTGGTCGTCAATCAGACGGCTTCAAGTGGCGCGCATCCTCGGTGTAAGTGGCGAGGCGCGTGCGAGTTTACGCACACGTGTGGCACGGACGACACCAAGCTGCTCGAAGAGAGCTTTCGACATCTCGTGCCCTTGTCGTGTTTGATCCAATCGAGGAAGAGCCTAGGAAGTGTAGAAGGCCCTTTGTCGAATTGCCTATTTGAGATCCTAGGTGAAAGCTTGGTGCAATTGAACGAGATTGCAGCACGTGATGATGTCAAGTAATTAGAGGACCCAGAAGAGATTGCGATGTCAAAAATTCTGTTAGGGGATATCGTACTACCATAAAGTTTTCGCCCTTCTTCACCCACATAAGATGCTTTCCTCTACGTTCCCAGATGTTCTCGACTCCAAAATTAGTTACTTGATGCTGCTGCATTGCAAAGAGTGTTTGGTATATTCCTCCCCTAGCGCAGCAGATGTGTAGACCTTGACAAAATTATGGAAGTGAGATAATATGCCGTCGTGTTAGAGGGAGTTTCGTCATTGTCGATCAATATACGTACGTGTGGTAGCCGAGTAGTGCCGCTATGTACATGCAGCTATACTTATGTGAAAATGTTCGTTGATTGTTGCCGTTGTGAACTGCTGTAGGCATCGAGACTGGTAGAAGCTGGCGTCTCCTTGTTCATTTGGGTAGCGCCGTCATCATTGGGAGCAGTGTCAGTATCCTCTATGCATGAGTAAGGATGTGATTTATAGAGCTCCAAGGCGTGACAGTGGTGGATCATGAAGGTCTTCTGGTGAGCCTCTCCAGGATGCGGGCTAGGTTATGGTGTAATTGTCCACCCGCGAAAATAGTGAAATGTCAGACAGTCGAGCAAGGGATGTGAAGATGATGTGATCTGTTGAATGACCAACTGGTCAGAGCTGAGAGATAGCTTTCTCGAGGAGCGACTCGGGTAGTGACTGTGCTGCCTTGTTGAAGAGGTGCACAGTCAGCTGCTAGAGCAAGCGTTGTGAAGACCATGAAGTGAGTTGAGTGATTGACTGGTCAGAGCTTAGAGAAGGCTTTCACGTGGAGTGACTCGAATAATGACTGTGCTGCCTTGTTGAAGAGGTAACAGCTAGTCCCACCGTCAGCGAGCGAACACAGACGATCCGCTCGTAGCGCAATGCAGGATCTTGTCTGGATCTTCTTCAATTTCTGTCTTGCCTCGAATATTGCCAAATCCGGCATTCCCTCCTTTACTCAATCTTCGAGTCATCAGCCATTTGTCTGATGTCTGACACTCCTTGCGCTTTAGAGGTCACCAGGTCGAGCGCATTGTTTGACGGCACTTGCTCCAAGGCTAGGGGCTTCTCATCAATTGGGGGAGGGACTTCTTTGGTTGGGCTCAGATCGATCATAGGAATATCTTCGGGTTCATCGGCTGCAATTGCTTTTGGTGTTGCTTTGGGGGTGAGAGCGTTCGCTGTAGCTGCAGCATTCACCGAATTCATGTCTGTGGGATCATTCAGAGTCGATGGCGGTGATGATTGACTGGAGACATCTGAGTCATCAGAGGGGGTGACATTCGCGTTCGCTAATCCTCCTTCCATTAGTGACACATCCGACATGATGCTGTCCTCCTCGCTTTTCCTATAATTATGTGGCAGCTTCATTCGGAATTCGGCGTACGCCGGTTCGGTGACAGGAAGCGAAGGCTCAAAGCTCTTTGTCCTCTCGTCAAAAGCAATCCATTTTCCGTACTGTGCTTGTGTCAGTCAAGCCCACCGATTTTTCAGATCTAGACATACGAAAGCAATACGAAAACCCAGCCCCAATATCCTGGCGATCCGAGCATCATCCATGGAAGGTAATTCCAGCTGGCGTTCTTCGTCGTCGAGGCCTGACTTGGAGAACCAATTTTTGGAGAAATACCAGAGGGTATATGTAAGACCTCGCAGGAGAAAATCTTCCCATAGTGGTCTGCCGTCACCTGCACCACGTTTGCTAAAAGGGTCTCGGGAGTTTACAAAATCCTCCATTCCCCCACCTTTGGCTGCTAAGTCATTCAGGTAGACGCAAAGAGCTCCCCAGGGGACAAAACGCTCGATTACAGTCATGGAAGTGCCTGCTTCACAACAAGTCCAGATAAAGATGAACATGATATGATTGAAAGGGAGAAGATGCTTCCAGATTTGAGCCTCTGATCTCCAGTGCAGATCAGATATGAGATATCTCATTGTCGAGAATGCAAGCTCAGACGCATAAGGCACGATGGTAGATGAATCAGCCTGCTCTTTTGGCGTGGGAAAAGCCGGGGGGTACCCCATCCTTGTAGTCAATTCAAATATGTTGATCGTGTCGTGGCTCTTCTGCATGAAGGTATCACCCGGTGCCTCTTCCTCCTCCCGAGAAAACCTTTCGCCTTTTCTGACATTCATGGCGTCATGTTCCCGGCGGATAGAAGAGCGTGGTGTGCCATTTTCGAGCGTTGCACCGTATTCCAAAATGCCGGAAATGTTGGCAATCGCAAGGTAAGCCAGGATTTTTTTGACTCGCCCGATGTTATCACCCCGACCCCTGTCGTCCTTGCGGTATAGGAAGTCATTTACAACATTACTTTGTGAAAGCCAGAGCACTTCACTAAAGTCATTGATCCTGTACGTGAATAGGACAGCATGGGCCTTGATGAAGAGGACTTCGAGTTGAAGATTTCTAGGCGACACCGACACTTTCCCACTCAGGACAGGGTTCAACAGCGTCAATATACTTCCTTTTGCAGATTCAAAGGGGACAATGCATGTTAGTGATTTTGTATATAAAGACAAATGTTCCAAGGTATTCGGCCTGGCCAAGATGGCCAAATGGTGGTAGAGTCTCCCTGTGATGGGGCTTTTGTCACTGGCCTTGCTGTACCAATACCTGGCTACGTTACTCCAGATCTCGCGATCCCTTGGCTCGTCGTCCTCAATGGCCATCCGGTAACGGCCGAGATCTCCGAGGCATTCGATCCAGGTATCCTCAAAAGACGGCACTGTTTCGAAAAGGAGGGCCATCATATTGTAAGCTATATAAATAAAAGCCAGCATATGCTCCAGCGACCCTGGAAGACGATGGCGTAGGACTTCTAAAAACCCATGAATGGCGTGGCGCCACATTCGAGCAGGCATTATGTATTTTGCAGCTAGCCTACTCAGATTGTTACTGGCGGAAGGATGTTGACTTGCCAGAAAGAAATCATGGTGCTCGTGGAGCAACTGCTTGTGAAGGGCAATCAGGGATTTCCACTGGTCAGCGGTTACGGGATTCCGTGAAGCATAATCCTTGTCCAGAGCCCACAACTTCTGTCGTTCATCGACTTCTATACACTTCGCTTCGACCATGACAAGGCCAGCATAGATGCCTTTGACTTCGACGACGAGTTGGTCATGGCTGATGGGCCTTGTTTCTGGCTGCCGGAGCATTGAGGTGTCCCCTTCAGGCTCGTCCTGCTCGTGAGGGTGGAGCGTCCCAGATGCTCGAGTCTGTCGGAAGGTCTGCGACGACGCTCTTGTACCTTGACCATGCCTAGGCTCCAGCACCGGTTGGGAAGGGTCTGTCGCGCCCAAGTCAGCTGGCGTGCAGCTGAGCTGCACTTCCTTCGGTGACTCATACTGTGCCTTAGGAATAGGAAGTATGCCACGCTTGCGAGAGAGCAAATCTGAGTACGGCGGAAGGATTCCACCAGAATGCGCTTCAGCCTTGTGATCGTCAGCAGCCTTATGAATTAACGAGGTGCTAGCCACGCCCGAGTGAATCCTTGCTCTTGAGCCTGACCCAGGTGACGAAATAGCTCCGAGGTTGCGCTCCGGTGAGATTGAGCCTGGTCCGGAAGGTCCCCCTCGCTTGCGCGGGTTTTCCGTGAATATGGCTCCACTGTGTCCAATGCTCGGTCGAGCAGCTACCGGGCTGCCTTGGAAAGTCCCTTCAGAGGTTTCCGGAGCCGTGGAATCTCTTTCAGATAGTGTACGAGCGTTCAAGCTTCTTTGACTGCCATGATCCCCAGCTCTTTCAACCGCAGTATAATTTGGGGACGGAGGCTTTTCTTGTCTGCGGTGTTTCAAAGTTAGCACCAAGATGGTAGAGCCGAGTAGAGCCAGTCATGGCGAATATATGCATGTAGTGGTTTCCCACATACGCTTTTTGTTTGGCCTTCTCTTTCCATAGCTTCCGTATCTTTGCCTCTCCTTCTCCAGACTCTGTCAGCCCCAGATGAGCCTCGTGGCGGTCTCTCAGATGTCCCCATAACACTGGCTCCGCGGTGTAACCTTGGGAGCAGAAGGGGCAAATATAAGAAACTCCACGAAGTCCCAGCGTTCGTTGAACATCTAGGACCTTTCGTTCCGGATAGCTCATACCCTGTATAAGAAGATGCAAAGGCGCCCACGACTGAAAAGCCAGGTGGCACCATAGATGAACTGCTTTGTCAGCATCTCCACTCTTCTTTCGTTCGGGGCCGACCGACAGAGAATTGTCTGAGCCACAAAGCTCATCTCTTGGCAAATCGAATTGAGTGCATTGACGACGTTGATTCTGTGCGATAGGACGATTGCGGGCCGAAAAGCTCAGATCTAGCGGGGTGGCGGTGATTGGTCCGGAACGGAGATTTCGATTTCTTTGGGGGAAGAGCCTCACCGCGTCGCAGAGCCTCAGCATTGCCAAAAGTGCAGACATACGGCAAATCTAGCCTCTTAAGAATCAGTTCGATCAAGAAGACATGCAGAGCCTCACATCGTCAGAAGTGAGTACATGGCCGCGGACTGACGCCATGCAGGTCCACAATTGGCTAGCGATTTAGACGTTTGCCTGATTTTGCCTTGTTTTCGTGCAGGCCCCAACCCTCCCAGTAGGATGCATACTACTGCTGCAGGCTGCAAGAGTGCTTCAATCTTTGGATCGGTGTAGACTAAAATTTCATTTCCCAATGTGCCTAAGTGGTGCGAGTGACCCACCTCATCCAATGTGCTTAACGTGGTCGGCGCAGTCGTAGCCAAAAGGGAACAAGCAAGACATTCCAATCTTAAGAGATTGCGTTGTGAATCACGCATGAGGTTGAAGGCTTGAGGTTCCTCGCTTGAGTGTGTCTCTTTCAGGCAAAGATTGATCTACCTGAAATCGTCCTGACGACAACTCATGCTTCTTGCATGGCACCTAGTCTCCATTGGTAACTCCCACTAGTCGATTGAGGCTCTGCACCTTTTATGCACGGCTTGTCCTCTCACATAAAGCTCAACTTGAGGTCCCGAGCTCGTAGACCTGACGACCGAACCTCTCGAGGCTGGAGGGTAGTAGTCAGACTCCACGCTGCCTTACACCACTGTTCCTGAGATTCAACAGAGGGCGTTTGCGACTCTCACAAGTCCATTGGGCGCTTCTACCTCCATGTCGCCGGGCGTTAGCAGTCTCATCACCCGAGAACGTCACGTATCAACTTGGCAATTGGAGCGCATGACCCAAAGCTGGTCAAGCCTACTTCGTTTCAAGAATATTGGTTGCCACAGGCCTGAACTCTCCATCGGCTCTCCGACAGCGCCCCAATAGCGTAAGATATCACAACACAAGGCAATTGCAGCATATCCAACAATCGTCAGGCACGAGGGCGATATCAAGGGAGCCACACAGGGAGGCACACGTTATCATGCGGAAACCCGACCCTCCCAAGACATTGGCCAGATGAGGGCATGCCTGATCTACGGAATCATACGGATGTTTGACCAGCAGAGCATTTCCAAACTGATGGACCCCTTGACTCGCAATTTGTCGGCTCTGACACGTAATTTACCCAGTTTCAGGCCACCCAAGACCAGAAAGCGCATCGAATGAATGTGCTTACATGTTGGAATGTCTCTACCTCATACGTAAGGCGGCCCAATGTGTTTGCGTCGTAATGGGTGGCTCACGCAGAGCAAAGCCAGTAATATTGAATTCAACAGAGAGAAGTCACTTTCGCTCAGCCCTACGAGACCCTCTGCCTGAACGAGTATTCCGGCAATTTGCAACAAACAGATTTCTTAAACAACCTCGCCAAACGTTGGAGCTTGCCGCTGACTGAGGGTTCCCAGCATGATCAAGATCACTGTTCACCGAGCAGACGAAATTTGTATCGAGAGAGGCGCCAGCCAACCGAGCCTCTTGCCAAGATGACAAGCACAGCGCTTACTGTGGTCACGATGGTGACCAACAAGCATCAGAAGCTTGCTGCTTTCCGAGTCAGGCGACAAGCTGAGGCTTGGCCACTGTGAGGAGGTCGCTCGACCCTTGATCCCTATTGAAACTCACCGCTTTTACTAGGACAACGCTGAGAGACAGCCTACGGCAAGCTGCTTGTTACCCTGCAAAGATTCCTTGAACTATCTGACGGTCGGTGATAATCATCTCGGAACCCGGTATTGACACTCGACCTCTAAAGCGATAGAGCAAATCTGAGCCTTTCTCGCCCACTCTCCTCTTGTTAATGTTGTCCCGTATTCAAAATGCTGATTTCTTCGGGCAGGCATCAGCGAAGATTGCTCAACACAGCTTTACGGATTTACAGACACTATGACCTGCTGGAAAGCCATTGCCACAGAGAACCTAGAGATAGCACATATAATGAAACACAAGAAACACTCTCCTGCTCATGGAGCGCGATCTCAAAGCACAGTCCATCCTTGCTTGTGTTGGCCTAATTGAGGAATATCGCAAGCCTGGCTTAAATGAGCACAGGTCCCTGGAAATTTGCCTCACCGGGGGCACGTTGGCCTTGATGTATCACATTTGCCAGCCCCTGGAAACAGTCATTACCACTTTCGGACTTGCGGGCCCCTGCACAGTGGAGCTGCATCCCCTGCAGAAAGATGCACCGAGAGTGACCGCAAATGCGCAGGACCGAGGCGCATAGCTGCAGACAAGTATCTGGACGCTGTGTCTGGCGAAAAAGCTGAGCGGAGATGGCGTCAGTGACCATGACGCCCTTAGCTAGAACAGGGGTCGTCCTCCGGACAGGGATAGCACATTTCGATATCTATAAGGGCAAAGACGCGCACCTGGTGCCTCATCCTCTTTCATTTTTTAATTGTTATCTCCTTCCTTTCCACCGCGACATATCCGCTGATCCGCTGCTTCTTGAGCACTGAAGAGTTGGGTGCCGGACCACCTGCCATTCAACCGAATAACCATCTGATAATGCGATGAATATCGTGAATCCCATGGCAAGCATTTGCTCCGTGTTGGGAAAGACAGCCTGCTGATGCCGCTCGCATGTCGCGTCATACAACAGCGATTGCCTTGCCGCCGCTCCGAATGCATAAGGCACACCGTGCCTCGACTGTTGGGTCTCGCAAATTTCGAGGCAACCGGTCACAATTTCTGAGCTCTCTCTCAATCTCTACCGCACTACGCATTCCTCGCTGGCGGATCTGCTCCGCTGTCTGCACTGTCAAGAGCCGCTGAACCGGTCGCGCCATTGAATTAGCGGTGAGCGCTGGTTGCCGCGCGTTCAATTGGTGATATACCCCGGTTTTCTCACCTTGCGCAAGCTGCACATGATTGTTGAATAATTGGGTGCCCAAATTCCGGCTCCAGTGACCTTCGGAAGTCACAAGAAGGACGGGAAGAGCCTGATCGTGCTCTCGGTAGCCACATGTCCTTGCGATTTCTAATGAAGGCGGTGAAGGGTCATACCAGCCCACAAGTCCGTTAGGGAGCTTAAGAATCTTCGCGAAGAAATGTCCTCACCAAGTCTTGCGCGGTGGAGGCATAAGCTGAGATTACGTGAGCGGGAATAATGCTTTCACGCTGCACGGTCAGCAAGCCAAGTGGAGTCAGCTGGTACTGCCAGGCATCCTTCCGAGGTTTTGCATGCTGATGCTCTATCGGCGATCTGCTTGGCTTCGTGGATGACCGATCTCGCTACGAATGAGACCGGGCCATGTGCTAAACTCCGTCTCCAGAAGGAATATCAGGTATTTATGCCAGCGCCGCCTCTGCGAGTCAATCAACCCGCCCTACAGAATAACGTGTTGCGTGAAAATGACGACGAAACCCTGAGAGCACACTGTTTTACTGAAAGCCTTCCCTCGATCATCTATCATTGAACGCGAATTTTTCTCGGTGCTATCAGCATTTCCTTGTCGTTGTTACTTTGCGTGAAAAGAAGGAAAACCTATGCGTTTCAAACTTGCGGGGAGCTAGATCCTTGCTACTAGCAGATGTCAATATCTGTAGAGCTTCCATAGGGGAGCCACAGCATGCACCTATCCAAGCCTTCGCGCGACTCAGACGACCCTGTCTCAAGTCGAGGCTTTCTCTCCCTTTTGAGAATCAACAGATTGTTCAGGCTTCTTTCGAAGCTTTTTTGTATGCTTTTTATTGTTTCCAATTTCTCTCATATACGAATCATATTCCATATTCGACTGCATCCAGCCAAACCCTGCAAGCATATCAGCGCACTGCGCACGCATCCAGCATGCAAAGCTCTACATATTGGTCGTGCTGGAATTTTGGCAAGGATCTGGAAAGTTGGCCCATGCACCCTGAATGGCCGGGATCTTTGAACCCGAGTGCCGTCGGTCAGTTCGGACGCTGCTCTTTTCGAAGGTATCCCCTTTTTTCCTCCTCGAAGAGAGGATATTCGGCCCGAGCAAGGGGGGCCGCGGGGCTGTGCGAAGGCGCTTTATGAATAATGTGGCCGAAGTTGGAATGCCACATTGCATTGCAGGGATTTACAATGCATCTGAAACGGCGCACAGGCCCAGTTTCTCTCGCAGCAAGCATATCGGCAGTAACATACAACTCTCCACCCGTCTCCGCAAAGACATAAGCCTCGATCTATTCGAATGGTAGATCCACGGCGAGCAACCACAAACATGAAAAGCTTCTCTTCGGGTTGCCACATGCCTTTGCATCCTTTCCTTTGCACCGAAGACCCTCATCCATAAGCCCGCGACCCGGCTCGTTGATCTAAGCAGCCTTGTAGCCGAGCCGTATCGAAACCTTTTCCTCATCAGAAAGCTCCCAAAGACAGAAAAGGGACGTTCGACACAAGAAACACTTCGCGATCTACATGGATTGGATACACTAGCATGCAATGCCCCACGATCGCTACCCAATTCCAAAGGCCTCGTCCCTCTCGTTATATATGCTTTTCCATTGTGAAAGGGAATAAAGTAACGAAAAGAGAAAGAAGAATAATGTGAGAAGAAAAAGAAAGAGCAGAAAGTTGGTCCGCCAGCTCGGCGATTCAAGGATACATATCGAAGACCCAACCCCTATCCAGCATCCTAGATCAAAGAGCACGCCACTCATCCTCCGTACGAGCTCCCGCATCCACAGATCTGACAGGGTGGAATGGGGGAGCGCGATCCCGTATCGACCAAACATACATATGTGCACTGATGAAGAGCTCCTTAGCCCTTGCCACTTATCCATCCTTGCGTCTTCCTCCTCAGCACCGCATCGCTACATCCACAAGCCCGCGACCTGGGCCGTTGTTACGAGTCCATAAAGTCGGATTGTGGCAAGAGAAGGACTGGAGCCTTGAAGCATCTTTCCCCATGTGATGTTCTCCACGGAGGAGGGATATGTGGGACGTTCAGAGTTGCGAGTGGATCAGCTATAATCACCACAAGTGTACGCTACTGACGGTTCGCAGGGGCTCGCCATCATATTCACAAGCACACCTTTGCCCACACCATACCTACCCTTCCACACCAAAAGAAAGAAGCGAAACATAGAAAAAGTGAAAAGAGAGGGGGGAAAGAAGAAAAAAAGGAAAAGGAAAAGGAAGAAAAAGGAATGTCAAACTGGGACGAACTACCTCACAGAAAACATAAAACCAATCAGGAAGCAATTAAACTTGCCCTCCATCCACATTCCCATGCCCTTGATCGTAGCATGGCACAAGCGATCCTGTACCGACCATATATACACACATGAACATATGGCGGGCGCCAATCCTCTATCCACTCTTATCTGTTCGTCCTCTGCACTACATTACCATATGCCCAAGCTCGCGACGTCGGCCATTGATACGAGAAGCCTTGAGCCATACCGAAACGTTTCCCGCATGTGAAACCTCCTGAAGAGCAGGCAGATGCAAAATGTACAAAACCTGGGATGTGATCAAATAAATCACACAAGGAGGCGGTACAAGAGAATCCCAGGATCGCTATCTATTACAAGGGCCCTATCTTCCTCGCGACGTTTCCTATTCCAGCCCACGACAAGGAAAATACAAAAAGGGGGGGACAAGACAGGCGAGAAAAGAAAAGACAAAAGAAATAACCCAGTCCAGGCACTCCCGCATCAAGCGTACCAGCAATCAGTGCAACCCTACTTTTCACGCCTCGCCGCGAGAACAAGGCCCCGGTCCATTCAGATGGTGGATCGACCACCGAAACACATATACATGAAACATCACCGAGCCAGATCTAGAGGACGTTGCATCATCTCCCTCTGCATCGAGGCTCCACCTCAACAACTCCGGCACCTCGCCGCTATTACACGAATTCTGCGGAAGTTCAATCCTAGCAAGATCAGCCTTTTCGACATCATTCTCTCATGAAAGAACCTCCAAAGAGTAGGGCGATGTGAGAATATGGACAGGGCACGATAATATCCTGCGTTAGCGTGGCTGCACAGGATGGGTCTCCCTATCACCGAACGCCTTTCCCCCAACCCCACCACACCCTCTGGTCCACGCCAGAAGGAAGAAAGAAAAGGAGGCCACCCGAGAGAAGAAAAGAAGGGAAGTTGGCAGCGAGACGGAAAACGAAAGAGGCAGGGCAAAAAAAAGAAAAGGAGATACCCACACCACCAAGTTTTTCCCGCGGCGTAAGCCTGAGCGCTTACGGCCCGAAAGCTCCGTGCCTCCTCTGGCATCATCCATCATCCTCACCGTCCTCGCTTCAAGAAAGAGCGAGGATCTTTTCGGCAGAGCAAGGCGGGAGCCATGGGAAGAGGAAGGCGGGAGCCATGGGAAGAGGAAGGAAAGGATGGCGAGCGTCGATGAACGTTGTGTGCAAAAGAGTGCATATATCATGATATGGGTTGACGGTGTTTCGTACTGCGGTCACAGGGAATGGGATTCGTTGCAGCTTCGGCTTGTTATTTATGCAAGCGTCAACTTTCTTTCCAGGCCGCGGAGGACGGACGATGGCAATCCTATCTTCCAGTGGCTCACGCAAGGGCCTGTTGAAATGAGAACGCTGGAATGAGGGAGACGGCGAAAAAGGCCATGAAGATGGTGGACTGGTGCAACGGATTGGACAGGGGGATACCTTCACGGAATTTTTAGGAGTGAACACACAAGGACCCAAACGTTTCATGAAGGATGTGAATTGCTGATTCCGCATTATCGTTTGCTTTCGCGGCAATCTGAGTAGACTGCTTCGCGAGCGACACCGTCGGAATGACCGAAATTTTGTGTCAAAGGACCAGTCCTTCAAACCAGAAAGTTCACGTATCGTCTATAGCCGCTTCACTACCGTGGAAGAATAGAGCAGGAAACCGTTGTCGACAGCAATACTCATCCTCTTTCAGCATGCCTGCCTATCTGACACCCTTCGCTCCGTCCATCTCCCTCGCAGCAACTCCAAGTAAAGTTTTCGGGAAAGTCGATCCTATTTTGCTCACTGTCCATAGGTCCATGACAGCGCTCATCATGGTCCACAAATGCGTCTTCGTCCACCTCCAACTCCCCATCGTGGTAGGTACAACCCTCATCATCCGTATTGTCAGTCACATCGAATTCCTCCTCGCAATTGACGCAGTGAGCAAATCTGGTACGCGCCGGGCCAGGTAGCCAACCCCCAGTGCTGGTGGTCCCGGTGACGACGCCGGCTTCGTAGTTTTCTTCGTCACCATCTTCTTCATCTTCGTCTCCGTCGATATCGTCCGAGTCGGCGTCGTCGCTCGTGTCTCCACTCATCTTGATCCGCGGCGTCACGAGCAATTCGTCTGATAATGCCCGGGCAAATTCATTTGAAGTCAGGCGCAACGTATGCAGTGTTTTCCGGAGCCGGTCTGGCGGGGCGGCGTTGATAGCTTTCGCCAGTAATGATTGTGTCATGGCTTGATTATTGGAAGATGTTTTGACCTTTTTACGCGGCGGACTGGAGCCGGTAAGGTCAATGACTCGGGTTGCCATTGGGATTGCAGTATTTACGAAATCGACATCGAGTGCCAGGGTCGGTCAAGAATCAGTCCTGCAAGGGAAGAAGGGAAGAGAGGTCGCATATAATAAGGAACTTCCTCGGATATCCCTCAAACTGTGGAACGAGCTAGGCCTTTGGTGCCCTCGCTGATTGGCCCGACTCCCGCTTCCCGAAAGTAGCTGTTATAAAGCCTCCCTGTACGGGTGAAGGGAATGATAGGAACCAATGGTTGACGGTGCTCCAAAATATTGAGGAACCTCACACGGCAAATTTTGCTGTTTGATGTTCAACATTTGGCTCTGATTCATGTTGCTCATCAGCGTTCGTCATCGCGGTCGTAGCATCCTCATCACCCTCAGGCGTCCCCTTTCTACAAGCCCACGCGTCCACAAAGCGAAGTGTCTCCCGCCCCCAAATCCTGTTCATGATCAAAAGCCTGACCGGGACACAGGCAATGATGACGACTGGAAATGCCGGAGCAGCTTTGGTCAGCGTGATGATGAAAATAACCACGGTAACCACAATTTGGGTGACTGTGTAAGCATGGACACCCTTGTACCCCGTGACTTTGTCCGGCAGAGGGGGGAGTTCGGAGGGTGGGGTAAGTAGGTGGAAGAAGCGGAACAAAATTGGGTTGACAGATAATGATTGCTCGCCCATGAACATGAACAGCCCCGCCAGCACACTCGTAGGTGTGAGGCCGAGAACGTGCTGGAAGGGTGGAGAGACGAATACGAGGATGGCGGCGGCGTGGAGGAAAGCGGACCAGCGTTGCTCGTAGACGCAGCGGGTTGAGATTACCTCGAGCTTGACTTCATCCTTTTCATCGGCCTTCTCCGGGCGGATGACACGCTCCGTCCTTTCGGAGTGCATCAGCGACTCGGAGTGCAGTGGCGCTTGGGGGAGCAGACCATTGGCAGGTGGGATACCGAGGATGCCGCACAGAGCAGTGGTGGTGCCGAGCAGGACAATGTCCCAGGCGAAACCACCGGGCTTGCGGGTGCCGTAGCGATCAATGGTGCAGATGATACTGCTCACCTCGTGATCGAAGAAGAAGAGGATGGTGATGATGAGCCCAGGAATGATGGCTGCAAAGACCCAAGCAATAGGAAGATGCCAGAATTGGACGAAGAAGGTAGATCGATTTGGATCGCTCGGTCGAAACGAGTGATCGCTTACTTGCAGCGTCTGCTTGTCTAGACCGTCGAGCTCGCCCACATGCGGCATGCCAATGAAGATGATGATGGAGATGGCAGCAGCGTATTCGGTCAGGCCCATTCGGACGTAGCGATGGAAGAGCGGGGCCCAGTGCTCGGCGGTGGAGAGGAAGATGGCGACAAGCATGGTGCCGATGGCGCCGATAATGGCGTAGAGGAAGGCGGCAAAGGAGAGGGTGGAGTGAGCGCGTTGAAGCTCTTGGATAGCTTTGTGGAAGTAAATGATGCTGTTCAGGAGAGAGAAGATCTCGGTAGAGAATGTGGTCACGTATTGCATGGTCCAGTCGTGAGCGTTGAAGATGGCGAGGAGGTAGTGCATCCAGCCGGCGTGGATCAGTGACCAGGCCATGAATGGGAGGAAAGGTATGTTGAAGGATGTCGAGCACAGTGTGTAGATATTCTCGGCCAGAACAGAAAACGGACCCGTCACTCCAAGAATGGTCAAGGGTTGGATGGAAAAGAGACTGAAGATGACCCCGCACAGACCGGTGGAAGAGACGACCTCGATGGTGCCCCAACTCTTCCCTGTGAGCACGTACAGATCGCTTGCAAAAGTAAGACCAGGCAGGATGTTGGTAAAGAAGACATAGACGGCGCTAGCAAAGACGAGCTGGTTGAACACGGTCCAATCTGATGGATAACGACGTCGTAGATTGCTCAGATCTTGCTTCAGGAGACGAAAGGGGCGAAGCGATGGTGATAAATGCATCTCGACTGCTCCGATTGAGCAATCCAATTCTTTACCAGGATCGATATCCGGTCAGGGCATCCATGGTGTCACCGAGGAAGAGGACTGATGGATGTTGTGCGAGGCATTGAACGACTCAACAAGATCGATGGAACACTGCCCATCTTGAAGAGGGCTACTACCATGACCTAACAGATGATCGATGAGAGAGGCGAGATTGCTTTTGATTGAAAGTCTCCAACACGACGACAAAGTAGGAAGACAAGAATATGACGTTGAATGCCCTCGCTTGCCTCGTTCCGAGGAGATAGATTCAGCCCTACCCCTCAGCCCTAACGATGACGGCACTCCCGAGGTTCAAAATTGCGATTTTGCACTTTCCGCCGTGTGAAAATTCCCCATCTCCTCTACCACCCCCGTCAACATCATTCGACGTGAGTGAATCAAGTCTTCTTTTCGGACAGCTGAGTCGTGTCGGGATCCCGTATTCTCCTTAACTCAATCTCCGACCACTTGGTGCAATCTACCCAGCATTCACCTTGCATCATCTGCCGCTCTCCCCAACCTGGACCAAATTTTCTAGCATCCGGTGCTGGTAGCACACTCGCGTCTATGCGTTGCTCGCCTTCAATCTTCACCTCGCAGGACTACATCTCAGGTATGTTGACTCTCAATGGCTCATCTCGCTAAGCCTATGCTTATGACGCATGACAGACCATTTGTGGAAAGCATCCATCAACTGAAAGAAGCCATTCACAACACATTTCACCCAACTTATCAGTCAAGACCATGTTCCACAAATTGCTAGGCAAGGCCTACACAACGCCCTCCCTGAGAAGTCTGGGATATCTTTTCAAATCCAGGGCATTATCGGTCCCTGTTCGCGGATTTGCAACGGTACAAGATACAGCAGGGCAAACATCCCTCACGAACCGTCGACACGGACCAGTTCTGGACAACGCCAATCTCACCATTCGAGTCAGTAAGCCATGCCCTACCCATCAACGGATATTGACTAGTCCCGCAGGATGGCCCTGTCTTCACCGGCAAATCCTTCGGCGCTCCCTCCAACGTCTCTGGCGAGGCCGTCTTCACCACCTCGCTCGTCGGCTACCCCGAGTCCCTGACCGATCCCTCCTATCGAGGCCAGATTCTCGTCTTCACTCAGCCTCTGATTGGCAATTACGGCGTGCCCAATGATGATCGTGACGAGCACGGCTTGTTGAAATACTTCGAAAGCCCCAACATCCAGGCATCTGGCTTGGTGGTATCGGACTATGCGGCACACTACTCTCACTGTACGTCAAATATTCGATCCACTCTCATTCATCACCATGAAAAAACAGAAGGCTGATATTGACTGGATAGGGAATGCGGTCCAAAGTTTGAGCCAATGGTGCATCCGTGAAGGTGTGCCCGCCATTTCAGGCGTCGACACCCGGGCCATCGTCACATATCTTCGCGAACAAGGCTCTTCCCTGGCTCGTATCACTGTGGGTGACGAGTACGACGCCGATCAGGATGAGGCCTTCACCGACCCCGAACAGATCAACCTCGTCCGCCGTGTGAGCACCAAGGCTCCCTTCCACGTGTCATCCAATGGCAATGGGGATCTGCATGTCGCCGTCATCGATTGCGGCGTCAAGGAAAACATTCTCCGCTCCCTCGTCAACCGGGGCGCGAGCGTGACTTGCTTCCCCTTCGACTATCCCATCCAGAAAGTCGCCCACTTCTTCGACGGCATCTTCATCTCCAACGGTCCGGGAGATCCTACCCATTGTCAAGACACCGTCTATGCCCTGCGGACGCTCATGAACACTTCTCAGATTCCCATCATGGGTATCTGCCTGGGCCATCAACTCCTGGCCCTGGCTTGCGGGGCCAAGACCATCAAATTGAAATGGGGAAACCGTGCCCACAATATCCCGGTAAGCTTCCCGACCACCTTCTAGATCGCGTCAACATGCTGACCCATTGTTCCTTCACAGGCCCTCGATCTTTCTGATGGTCGCTGCCACATCACATCGCAGAATCATGGGTATGCTGTCGACGCCAGCACCCTCCCCCCCGACTGGAAGGAGTACTTCATCAACCTCAACGACTCCTCCAACGAAGGCATCATCCACCGATCCCGCCCCATCTTCGGCACCCAATTCCATCCCGAGGCCAAAGGCGGACCTCTGGACTCCTCCTACCTGTTCGATCAGTATCTGGAGTCGGTGAAGAAGTACAAGAAGGGTCAGTCCAAGCTACAGCGGACGAGCAGCGGGCTCAACCCGGCCTTGAAGGAGAATTTGCCGAGCGAGAGGCAGGGCGTGGTGCCGACCGTGGGGATGCTGAATGTGGCTCGCCAGAAGGCCAAGGAGGATGAGAAGAAGAAAGTGGTTCATCCGACAGGAATGCATGGCTCTGCCGAGGCTGCCAGCGTCGGTGCCGTGGCATAGGAGTGCAGGCTATGATAAGCTGAGGATCAAGAAATTTGTGGAAAAGATTGGTAATTCAGGTTGCAATGACTTATCTTGCGTGCTTGATTTCAGGATTTTTTGCATTTATATTAAGACTGAGGAGTATAGCTAGGTACCATCCATTCTCATTGTCTCCCTGCCAATGCTTGATAATTGAAAATGAGCATCGTTTCCCCCCTTGGCGGCCAATGTAACGCGGGCCCTCTTCTCGGCCTCGTGCCCTCACAGGTGGGAGGGATCGCACCGAATGCTGAAAACCGATTAGGATTACACGTTACACCACGACATGTAACCCCATTCCTCATTAACAGTGTTACACTGCGGCCGTCTCGGTCCCTCCCCCTTCCCCATCCCCCCTCCTTCCCCCACTCTCCCTCAACGCCTGCTCCGACACCTGCACGGCATCCAAACTCAACCCCTCCGTCGCTGCACTCATCAGCAGCGCCGCCCCCGCCAACCCCGCCATGACCGCCCACACCACCCCCAACGCATCCGCATACGCACGTACGATCCGCTGCCTCTCCTCTGCACCCCTCGGGATCGCCTCGATGAGCCGGACCAATGCACTCGCATCCTTGGCCAACGCGGTCGCATTCCCACCCGGCCCCCCGCTTACCCCAGAAGACTGCCTCCTCAGCCGGATCTCGAATTGACTCTGAAAGACGACCCCCCCCACCGCGATGCCGACGGCCTGGCCCAACGAGCGCATGAAGATGTACATCCCCGCCGCGAAGCCGACGTACCTCTCCCCCGCCGCGGCCTGGGCGGCGAGATTCATGCTCGCGAACAATAACCCCAACCCCGTCCCGACCAGTAAATTTAAGAAGACGAAGCCCGGGACGCTGGTCCCCGTGTTGAGGAATTTGGATAGAAGCGCCATGCCCAGCACGGTGACCGACCAGCCGGACCAGATGGACCATCTATACCGGCCAGTCTTGGAAACGAGGATGCCGACGATGATGGAGATCGGGGCGATGGTGAAGGTTTCCGGGAAGACGGCGAGGCCGACGATGGTGGGCGTGTAGGATTTCACGGCCTCGTAGTAGAGCGGGAGGTAGTAGAGCAGCGACCAGAGGATCAGGCCGTGCAGGAGGGTGCCGAGGTAGCTCACGAGCGCGGTGCGGTTGGCGAAGATGGCGAGGGGGATAAGTGGATTGCTGGTGGTGGTGGTGGCGGCAGCCCCGCCGTCACCATGGTCGGTAGGAGGAGGAGGTTTGCCAAACCAAAAGCTTTCATACAGGATGAACGCGACGATGCCCGCGAGGCCCAGGATCAAGGGCACGAGCGTCCGGGGGGAGGACCACGCGAACATGACACCGCCCCAGGAGATTGGCATGAGGAACGCGGTGGTGGAGCCCGTGAGCAGGACGGCGCCGAGCCAGTCGAATTCGCGCCACAGCTTGGCCCCAAGGCTGCGACCTCCCGGGGGGTGGGTTTGGCGGAGGCAGAACGGCAGGCTCAGGAAGCCCAAGCCGCAGAAGGGAAGGTTCAGCCAGAAGATCCAGCGCCAGGACACGTGCTGCGCGAAGGCGCCGCCGATCAGGGGACCGCACACGGAGCCCACCGCCCAGGTGAGCGATTGCCATCCGAACCACTTCCCGCGCTCGCGGAGGGGTACTAGGTCCGTGATGAGGATTTCGGTCAGGGAGATGATGCCGCCGCCGCCGATTCCTTGGATGGTTCGTCCGATCAGCAGGGTTTTCATGGAGTGGGCAGTGGCGCCGACAAGGGCGCCGATGGTGAAAAGAGCGAGGGTGGCGAGGAGGACGGGTTTGCGGCCGAGGAGGGCCGAGAGGGAGGCTTGGGTGGGTTGGAAGACGGTCGAGGAGAGGAGGAAGGAGGTCCCCGCCCAAAAGGCCTCGATGGCGCTCCCGTGGAGGTCCTGGGAGATGATCTGGGTAGCGTGAGTTTGTGTTAGTCTCGAAGAAAGGGAGTTTATCGAGGGATGGATTGGTGATGAAGAATCTTCATGGACGAATTGATAGTCTTTCGACAACGGCCTCGATGACACAGGATGGAGCAGTAAGGGGCGAAAGGAAGCGATTTCTCTTACCGGCAGCGCAACGGAGAGCGAAGTCGCGTCCAGCGCGGCAGCAAGACTGATGATGCAGAGACTGGTAAAAGATGCATGGAAGCGCCATCCGGGATTGAATTCTCGGGGTCCTGATATTATTGTCGTTGGTGAGGGATCGGCAGCATCGTCGGTTTTGAAGTGGGCCGTCACAGGGACCTCAGTCGCACTCTCGCTAGACTTTTCTTGATGGTCTCTTTCCTTGTTGGCGCATGGCTCGGCAGGTCGCGCCATGTTTATATGCTTGTTATCGTGTGTTCTTCAACGCGGAATGTCAATCCCTCCGTCGATATTCGAACATGATCGTGAGGGATCTCGTAAACAACTACTTTCAAAAGCAGGCAAACTGGCTAGTTCTTTTTTCCATGAACCAAATAAGGAAATAACGCGGCGAAGTGAAGAAAAGGCACCAGCAATTATATCCAGATCGCTTCAATTGGTCAGTCTCACTCGGCGTTGAGGCTATACACATGGGAACAATGAAGGCATAGGTGTGGGGGCAGAAATGAAGAAGAAATCATGGATATCATGTATGAGACAATAATCTTTGAATTTTTTGAGGTGGAATAGACATGCAGTCAGCACTTGGCAAGCTGCAGGCACCAGCTGAGGAAGCAGCGGGCTCGGCGTTCGGCATCAAGCCCAACAGTCAATTGGCCAATGACATTAGCCGCCGTTTCCTATCAGGGATGATGCTCACCCTTAAATTCCAAGCAGCGCTTGTTGTCCGTAGTCCCATTATTGGCAAAGGCCCACTCACAATGCATGTTGTTTTCGAAGGTCATTCGCCACGAGACTGCAGTTGCCAGGTCTCCAGCTTATTCCAAGCGTTTGGTACCATTCTTGTGGCCATGACATTCGATACCTCAAGCCAAAATCTGGGGTGCTGTTCGGCTCTACGTCAAAATGGACGCAATTGCAATTTGTATTGCGTTCGTGTCATGATCGTGTACCTTGTATACTTCATTATTACTTTGAGTAACGTTTATATAGAAATCCTTGCTCTTGTCCTTTTTTCCTTCCTGAATCATAGGGGGCAGCGGCGGCGACAGTGAGGTAATAACGACGTTGTTGATAAGTTCGGAGCGAGGGATTGACCAATCAAAGGGCCGAGAACAATAACGTAGATAATGGGTGTAAGCGTAGTTGGGTAGTGGGTACGGAGCAGATCGTAGATTTGCTAAAGGAATCGCGGAAATCGATCGAACGGCATCCCGGAACATTGTCGTGATTTCGAGCGTCGGTATCTGAGCTGAATCGCTCAAAAGCGACGTTTCCGAAGTTTTGCTGGGCGAGTGTCTGACAGCTCAGGTGTTGCTGCTGTTGACGGCTTTGCGGATGCTGATGCCAGGATCGATTTGGTGGTGGTGAAAGAGGTACTCTGCAATGCCGACGTCATGAGTGCGGAGCTGAGGATTTTGAGGCTTCAGCTGACGAGTATTGGGCTAGGTGTCAAGCCCGGTGCGAGTGTTATGCTGAGTGCGGGGCTTTTGCGGACGATCCTGAAGCTCTCGTTTTTGGAGATGTTGACGGCTGCGGGCGCGACGTCCTGCTCTTGTACCACGACGGCGAGGCGACCGAGGCTGTCGTCGAGACGTCTTTTGAGGCTCCGGCTCCGGATTCTGCTGAGACGACTGCTGCTGAGGCTTTTGCTAAGCCTGGTGGGCTTTCAAGCTCCTGTTGAACTCCTCCCGTTGCTTGTCTTGTTCGAGGTCCTCGGCTCTAAGCCTCTTCGTTATCTTCTTGAATTCTTGTGCCCTGCCCTTGAATATAGCTGCCTCGACCTGCTCACGAGAATGGTCAAAAGTGAGAGGGGATTTGCAGTAGTCAAATGATCTGTCCATTCTGGCGATGAATCGATCTGTCCGTTCTGGCGATGTGTCGATCGAAGGATCTGTCAACTACGTCAAGATAGTATTGGTCCGTGATCGACAGCCAGGATTTCTTGATTGCGGCGTCGTCCGGACGGCGAGTGTGTCGCTGCTGTAGATGTGCTGCCACGGCCGGTGATGTCAAATGCTGGCGCTCTAGCTGCCATGACTAGGGCCTACACCAGCGCCCTTGCTGCTAAGATGAAGTAAGAGACGTACGACTGACGTTTGTCCAGATCTGAGTCGAGCGTCAAAAGCTGTCGCTCTGCTGCCTTGCTGTTTCGTTGGCGCCCTACTGCCGTGCGGGATCAGAACCTCTCAGCGCGTCTTCGCTATCGCAGAGTCGAGTCACATATGACGATGTGCTTGTAAGTCAGAACCAAACCGTCACTATGATATTGTAACGACTATGTTGTGTACATGAATAATGAGTGAGTGAAGTGTATGACATGACAGCCCATCTGAGTGCCTAGATACAGGTGTGAGAGCCCTAGACCCTGGAGCTAGACCAAATTCGGTATCTGCACTGTCTGCCGTGTCTGCATCGTGACCCTCGGACACTGGTTTTTTTAATTCTTACTTTGAAAGAGATTTTCTCAGCTCTGGGTCTCAATTCTGGGTCTCAATTCTGGGTCTCAATTCTGGGTCTCAATTCTGGGTCTCAATTCTGGGTCTCAATTCTGGGTCTCATCCTGGGTCTCATCCTGGGTCTCAGTCTGGATGGGAAGTCTGGATGGAAAAATCGATCGGAATTCTGGGTCGAACTCTCGATCGGATTTGTTGGTCGAATTCTCAAGAGTACATGGTCATGGATCAATCTTGGATAAATCTTAGATTAAATCTGCTAGCTAACTAGCAAATGGGGCCACAGCTCTCGGACGGCGGGCATCTTGACCGCAAGTCGACTTGGCTCACCGTTGGTGAGGCGAAAATGATGCACAATAATATGTCTCTCATACCCCGTCCTCCCCTGGGATCAATCGTGGATCGATCCTCGACTGATTCAGCTCCTCATAATAGCCATATCCTGAAATTCGTCCCCAAACTGAATGCCCTCATTGTGATGCGTAAATCATGCGTAATAGTATGTCTCTCAAATCCCCTCCTCCTCTGGGATCAATTGTAGATCGATCCTCGACTGATTCAGCTCCTCATGAAATCCATATGCTGAAATTCCTCCCCAAACTGGATGCCCTCATTTTGATGCGTACTAGCATCTCCGGCATCTTCCTCTTCTCCGGCGTGTTCCTCATCTCCGGCATGTTCCTCATCGACGTCCTTCTGTTGCTTTGGCTTTGTTGTCTTACGACGTACCACCCCCTTGTTGAGAGGGTCACAGTCGAATTTCTTCAAGACATCACAACACTTCGGGTCAGAAAGGCAACCTGCCAATCTAATCAGTATTCATTTCTGGATCAATGCTGGATTGATACATACGAATGCCTGCCTTCTTGCAGCGTTTACACTGGGTGCCATCCTTAATGCCCAATCTTCCCCAGATCATGTTCTTGTGGATCTAGATAATCGATCAGTAATTGATCAAGAATCGATTCGGGATTGAATACTGTTCCGTTCTTCTTCAGGGGCAAGAACAACAATTTTCGCTTGCGTGGTTTTGGTATAGTCGCACTTGCTGGTCTGGCCGCCCTTGCTGGTATCGCCGCACTTGTCGCTGCACTCGGTAATGGCGCGGCATGTTCTGAGTTCGTTGAATTTGCTGGAATGGTCTGCGCGGGATTTTCGCGCTCGCCGTCTGTAAAAGCTCTGTAACAACCTTTTCAACCTAGGATTAATCCCGGATCAATTCTGGGTTGATTGGCGCAAGACTTACGCCTGTACATGGCGTTCAGGCCGATTTTGGAAGATCCGGCGCGGGAGTCCTGCACAATGATTTCGGGCGTTTCAGTCAGATAACTCTTCAGGTGTTTGCGAAGGGCTCCCGCGTTAGAGAATTTCCCCTGGCTCGATTAGAGATCGATTGTGGATCGATTTGGAATGGTTATACCTTGATCTCGTATATTACTCCTTATTCTGCGAAGCGACAAAAAATCTCTCCCGGCATGATCGTGATCGTGGCGGGCTCATCGCTCTGATAGTCCAGCATCAGTTCAAGATCAAACCCTCACTTCAGGGTCATCTACCTTCTCGGATGGTACTGGAACCCAAGGCACCCAGTTCTCAGGCCTGGTCTGATGGCTAGCGTAGAGGGCGTGTTCGTCTGATTTGGTCACCGCCTGATTTGATATTTTCGCGATTAATGATTGACTGATCTGGGATTGTTTCATTCATAAATAGTCAGGCGGGGAAGCAAAGAATAAGATCCTGATGACTCTGGGATTGATATATTGAAAGATCTGAAAGGTGTCGGGAAGTGCAGGGTCAGAGTTGGGTTTACCTCAGTTCAACTTTTCGTAACAGGTCGAGATAAAGAGGATCAATTCAGGATCAATTCAAGAGAGGGCAGTAAGAAGGGGGTGAGATTAATCCATGGTCAATCTTACCCCTGCTGTCTAGGATTGAATTCTGAGTAAGAAGAAAGAGAGAGGAAATCGAATTCAGATTGATTGTCTTGTAGCTACAGGTCTAATTAGAACAAGTATAGCGCGGTGTTGGATTATCAGTGCGTAAATCTGGAATTACTGAGCCAAACCTGACGGTCCCCCAGGAGATGGAAGCCAGGTCGCAGGAGGCAGATACCCGTACGCCGCAGGGAGAGGTTGCGCTTTCTATATACCAGCGCCCACCTGCCAGCGCCTCCATAGATCAGCGCCGCGCATACACCAGCGCTGCCCATCTCCCAGCGTGGCCCAAGTCTCAACATACTCGTGATATGCTCGAGATGTGCGAGGACCGTTGGGGCGCAACGACGAACCCTGGAGGATTTCCAGAACCTGGATCGCAGCTCAGGAACCCGAGGATTTGGGAAGCTGGGAGAGTGCCGGTAGGAATGCAGGACCCAGTGATCGCTCAAGGATGAGCTGCCGGAGCTGCGGTACTGAGTTGGGCTTCTTCCGACGGCTGTTGCAGAACCTGGGAAGATCGGATGGCATGGCCCAAAACGGAGGTTTGAAAATAGCTGCTAACGCTCAGGTAGATGGAGCCCTTATGCACCCGTATAGTTGGCACCAGTCAGAATTGCTCCCAAAGGTATCGCGCTCTTTGGTTTTTCAAAACGATAAAGACTGACGCTTCGATCTGCCGCTGCTGGTACTGTCCCCAATATTAGCGTATGTCCAATTATAATTCTGGTTACGATCTTAAGACAATTAAATCGCTGCTAAGCTTTTAGGGGCATGGTCCAGGGCTTTCATCCCATCAAGAACATGCTTAACTTCAATTCACCTAGACATCTGTATAATATGTACCTATTGTATGGATAGTTTCGTCGTTTTGATGAAGAGTATTTCCCCTTTGCTTATTTTCAAAAAAAAAATGAAAAAATAAGCTATCGTTTTATATCGGGCCTAGCACTAGGGCTTAGGGCAATCCACACCTGTATCTAGGCTTCCATCTACTCATATAGATCATAATTCATACATACATTCATTATACACTCTAAGGCTCTGACAATGGCCCTCGATTACAATCATACCCTTGCAGCACCCGGAAGAAGGGCCAAATACGGGGCCTCCCTTGAAACCCTTCTCGTCCGATCCCACCGTCTCGTCTAAGTCCAAGTGCCTGCCCACGGCCATATAGACAGACTGGATTATGCAGAACGTAATAATCGAGTCCGAGCCTGAGGTATACCAAGACTCCCTGACGAATATGACGAACTTTGTCTTCGAGTCCCGAGGGCGCTACTACAGCCGCGCAGGAAATCCTGGAGGCATACTGGACCAAGATTGGTAGGAAGCCTAAGCCGAAAGAACCCAAGTCGTCAGCCTCGTCAGCCTCCAAGAAGCGAGGTCGACGATCCACTAGCAGCGACTCTGCCAAAGGCAAGCGACATACATTCATCCGCGAACTGCGCACGAAGATGCATTCCAAAAAAGGCAAAGCGAGCAAGAGCCATGTTGCTATGGACCAAGACATCGAGCCATAGCTATCTGCGGTCGGGAGCATCCTGATTGTCTCTTTCTATAAGCCGAGTAAACAATACGGACGTTGGAGCAGACTGGTGATACGCAGGACGTGCCATCAGGGTATGGTTTGATCCTTGAATAAACGGATGTACTTAGCGACGCGTACATTTCGTTGTATATTTGCAGCCCCGTCTGGATCGTATGTGCAGGGGGTGCCACTTGTGAAGCACAGCCATTTTTCTACGTGCGGAGCTCTTCGAATGGCGATGTGTTATGCGGAAGTCGATCGTTTCGGTTGATCCCAGGAGACATATTCGAGACAGGAAGCCCGCGGCTTGCCACGCTTTTTGGCCGTTTTGATGATATGCTGGGCTTCGTTGTCGGGCTCCCCAATAGCTTCGTCAGGGCAGGGGTCAGTCCGGGTTCGTCCACCCTTAGGGCCAGCAACGCATTGTAGCGAGGAGTCGAGGCAGGACTTGCAAGGCCCAGGCGCCTCCGGAGAAGTGACGAATTGACAGACAATTCGGCGTTTGATGCATGAATTGCAACGCGCCTTGATTGCAGGTTCGAGGATCAAATCACACTCTATGCCATCCTCCACGTAGCATTCGCAGGGGAATTGCACCCCTTCGGACAGTAGCGGACACTCATGGCCAAGCATGAAGCAGGCTGTGCATCCACGGGCTTCTGGGTGGCCCAGGGATACGTCTTCAACGGCGAGATCTTCATCCTTGGAGGCTGGCAGATTTCGATCGCGAAAGTAGTATGATGTTGAGAGGTCATATAAGAATTCACTTTCTGGAGCCGGTTCAGGGGAGGCCCCCAGCTCCCCTATCTGTTTTCGGGGGATCGTATAGTCAAGCTTTGCTGTTGGCTGACCATACTGCTGAAGTTGACAAATTCCCTCTTACCGTTCGAGTTGCTTCGAAAGTAGTGCGCTACTAGACTCCTCTGGCCAGGCCTCCAGATTGTCCCAAGCGTTTGTTACGATTCTTCTGGCCATGAGATTCGACACCTCAACCCAAGATCTCGATTGCCGTCAGGCTCTAAGTCGAGAAGCATGCAATTGCCGTTGGGTGATCTTTAGCTCCTCTAGAAGATGGCAAGGCCCCCCACCCGGTACTCGGCTCTCATCTGGGGGACTCCGATATGTGGATGCCATTGAGGGTTGCCTCAAAAACTTCGAAGGTCCATTTTGCGAAGAGCTAAACCAGGTAAAATGACTTTGGTTCGCGACCGGCCAAGCTTGCCATCTCGGCACACGTGCCAAAGCAGTAGTCTCCCTTCAACTCGTTGCCCGCTAGATCGAGCATGCGAGGACCCAGCATGCCGGTGGTGACGCCGACGACGCTATACGTGTCCACCTCTCCTGGCCTGGTGCCCGCTCGTCGTCGAAGGATCACGGGATCGGGCAGGCCGGGGAGCATCACCACATCATCGCCCGCTCTCGGCAGGTTGCGGCAGAAGCCGAAATGTCCTCCACAGCTGCCGGTTGCGTTGGTCCGGAAGAGGGAGTGGTCAATGGCGCGGGAGTAGAGCATGACGATGAAACCGCCAGGGTCGATCCGCTTTTCCTTGGACAACTCGAAGAAGTGGTCCACGGCGTCACCTCTCTGGTGAAAGACCTTGGTCAGGCAATGTCTACAAGGGTGTCGCTCGTCCGGGGAAATGCACCGTCGAATGTTGTTGAGTAGATCAGGGAGAATCTCGACAGTGGCAGATATCTGGAATTGCCGTGCTTCTTCCACTTTTGCTTTCGTGGCTTCGCTGATCTTATCCGGCCTCGATTCTGCCCTCTCTCTCATGCTCTTCTCTGCGGCTCGGAAAGTGCCCACAAAGGAACGGTAGAACGCGCATGCAACGGCCTTCACCATTTGCGATTCCTCGTGAGAAGCGAACTGTTCGGGCAGCCCTACTGCCTTGTCGCCCTCGCTCCCAAGGGGCCGCATCGGGTCACTGGAGTCAAATAGCTTGAGCCAACTAGCCAGGATGAAGAGGAAGTCTTCCTGTGCATGGTCAAGGACATCCGATGCGACCGAGTCGAATGATTGTTCCAACGAGAGGTCCAGCGCCGCATTTGCAGGCATTTCAGATGTTGCACTGGTGACCGTCCATAGGAATATTGCGTTGGTCTTGATGGAGCCAAGATGTTCCTCGAGCAGAAACGCATTGGCAAGGTCCTTGACAGGCAAGCCAGGTTCCTCACTGCTCTCCGCCTCCCTCGCCTCCGTTTCGCCCTCTGTCGTCTCGCTCACTTTTGCATCTTTATGTCCCGCTACGGTCTCGTCCAATTCCTCCATTTTCTCGACCAAGTCATTGGCGTTTCGGACTCGCAAACCGTATTGTTGATGCCAAACAGCATGCGTGCTGAAGTCTGGCACCCACGAGGGCAACTCTAGAGTCGAAAGATCGCGCCTATTGAAAAGATGCGTCAATATCCACCAGGAGCGCGATCGCCGCACAAGACTCAAGGATATGCCTCTGTAAATCTCGGCCACACTCTGCTCATAGTCGATCTTGGGAAGCTGGTAGCCGAACGTCTCAAAGAGGTAATATAGTCCGTAAAGCTTGTCTCGCGAATTTTCGGCTTTACGATTTCTGGTCTGGATCAGAAAGTGGCTCATGGAAAGTGGTCTGGCTTGCGGGAAGCTTTCTTTGTATGCCGTGCGGGCCATCACGGCTTCACCGACTTCTACCCAGAGGAGTTCGTGGTCCTTTGGTAGGTACTGGTTCAGCGTCAGGAGTGAGCCTTTGGCATGGTTTCCCGTCTCATCTGGCCAAGATAGTTGAGAGACAACACGGTAAAAGTCTACCCAAGGGATATGCAAATCTCCCATAACGATGATAAGCTTACGAGCCACCACAAATTCCTGAAATGTCCATAATCTTTGCCACCATTGGTTTTTCATCACCTCCCGTAAGGCAATACGATCATTGGGTTCCGCTGGAAGCCTGATCAGAATATACCGCAGTGAAATGCTGATGTGACTTACTCAGAATCTTCTCATCCTCTTTGAATACATCTTTATCATCGGCGAGCTTTTGAAAGCGTCTGAGCGCTTCGTGAGTCTCGTGTGATGCTTGACCGAGCCAGATGTACACCTGCTCCGCCATTTCGAAGATATGACCCATAAAGGAGACCTGTTCATTGCGTTCTGGCATCGACTGCTGGTTGATGCAAATGGAATCGATCCAGAGTTTGTACGTCGCATCTTTCTGGCGCAGGTTGCGGAGCACAATTTCGGAGTTTCGTGTGGTGAGGAACTTCTTTCCATTGCACGAGATCATCTGCGTCCTGTTCTGGGATCCGCACACATAAGAGACCGCCGTGAAATCATATTGCTTGTCGAGGTTGGTATCAAGACGGATCTTTTCAAGGTCGCATCGGATAGGATCGTCATAGCTATTGGCCGGGAGGAGGTGGAGTACTCTTATGTAGCGGCCTTTCAGCAGTTCCGGGTACTCGAAGGCATCCAGGAATTTCTGCTCCTGAATTGAATGTGGAGTTAGTACTGCGTCTTATGGAAAATTCTCAGGACATCGACAGAAGGGTTCGAAACTCAGAGTCAGCAAAAATTTGATATGGAACACACCGCCCCATTATGTCAGGAACATTGGGTGAAACGCGAAGTCAGCAACGTTTCTTATGGTACAAAGACTCTCAGAATAAGAATGAAAGTGGAAGAAACGTCTCCGAGATCTACTCACCGCCAGGCTTGCGTCAGCATGATCGGTCTCCGTTACTCCTGCTTCCTCAGCTCTTCGTTCGGAGATGACTTGACCCAGTCTCTGACGGCCTTCGTGTAGACGGCGAAGGTTCTCTGCTCCGCGCGAAAGTTGGGGATATTGAGCCCGAAGGACTTGAAGAATCTCGGAACCGGTAATGGAGGGCTGACAATCCTCACTTAATTGCTTCCCAAAAGCATCTCCAATAAGCTGATTTGTGATCTCCTGGATGTCATTCACGTTTGCCCATTGTTTAAATTCGCTCAAGGCCTGGAAAGCTTCTTTGATCTCTAGCTGCTCCTGAGCCGTCACAGCAAGGTCGACGTCCTCTGCCCTCAATTGTCTCTCCATGATATCATAACAGGCATCGTTTGTCAATGGGTGGAAATGCATCTGGAACCGGAATCGCTTCGCGTATGCAGGCTGCTCAGTGAGCATCCTATCTATTGGTGTCTCATAATCAGCGAGTATAACAACCATTCGTCCGAAGAACCTCGGTCTTTTCACAGTCTCGATCAATTCAGTTCTCACATCTCGAACGAGCGTCCCGACCTGGTCGTTGATAGAGCCATTCAAACGGTGTGCTTCTTCAATATAAAGGACTTTGCCAAGCGAATTATCCATCATCTCCTGCACTTTGCTGGGTTTTCTCGGGAGAGCCTCGCTGAAAGTTTCGGGGACGCGATCTGACAGGAGGTCTTGTACCGAAGTCTCACAGACTTGATCAGTAGGAAGCAGCCTCATTGCGTGGTACAGCAAGCTCAATTTTTTGGCGACAGTCTTCTTGCCTAAGTGGAGCATGCAGTCAGCGTTGCCTTGTACTAGACAACACGCCAAAGACGCCTCTCGAATTTACTTACCAGTACTATCTGTGCCTTTGAAAACGAAATAAAAGGGCATGAATCTGGTCGGATCACGTTCGTTGCGACGGAGGGAAGTAGAGCGACGGGCAAGAGCTCTGAAGGACTCCTTCAAATCCTCCACGTCGACCAATCCCTCGAACAAAGTGTCAATTTGGTCTTCCGCTCGGAAAACATCTTTGAAAGCTGGATCGAGATCTTCCACTTCAAAGCAGACGTCTCCTGATTGTTCCTCCGGTGGGATGTTGCCGAAACGATTGCGAAAGTTGGCCATTGCTCGGCCCAGAAGGTTGTCGACCTCACCGCCATTCCCAAACCTTGGCTGCCGTTTTGCGAAGCTCAGCTTCTGCATGGCCAGCTGTTTGGCTTCCGGCGTCATTGTACATCCTACCTCCTTTTCCATCTTCAGCTCAAGGACCTTTTGCAGCTGTGGGAGGTCAAATTCCTCAAAGATGAAGGCATCCTTTACAGGAAATCGACGCGCTAACCCTGGATTAGCTCTCTGGAGCATGAGTTCCATCTCTTCCTGGTAACCGCACAGAATCACACAAAGATCTTCGCCTGGTGAATTTTGCACTTCTCCCACGAGGGTGTCAATCACGGCTTGCCTGTAGGAATCCGCTCCCAATCCATCTGAAGTTCGATAAGGGTCCAACATGTAGGCTTCATCAATCATGAGAACCTTTCCTTTGGCTTTTCTGATAATTGTCTTGGTCCGTTCTTCCGATTGTCCAAGGTGAGGGCCAATGAAATCCGTTGCATTCTTGAAAACAAAGTCTCCAGATGAAAGTAGCCCAAAATGACTGAGGATTTTCCCGTACAGTTTGCCTACTGTAGTCTTACCTGCATTCCATTCAGTTAGTGAGAATCCAGATCAGAAAAGGTTTCCAGGCCTCACCAGTCCCCGGAGGCCCTAAGAAAAGCCTGGATAGGCCAGATCGGAGGGGCTTCATGCTGTGCATCTCTCTGTGAAAGTCGAGCAGAACGCCATTGAGGAATGACTTCAGCGATGCTTTGACCTTATCCAGCCCGATCAGAGCTTCCAACGCATCCCAAGCCGGTGTGTGGAACGAGTTGATGTCAGGTTCCTGGCCAAACAAGTCCGATCTGGAGACCCAAGACTCATCCGCGCTGACACCGTTAGCATGGCTGAGCTCGATACGCACTTCTTGCCGAATGAGAACGTCTGTGAGGGCCAATTTCAGTCTCTCTTCCTTGGAACCTTTGTCATTGCTCTTGTTCTCCGCTATCCGTGAGGTGAAAGTGCGAGCATAAATGCCGTCCAGACCGCCCTCGAGCTCTTTGCGGTTCTCTTCTAACCAACTTTTCAGGGCATCCAAAAGAGCACCTCCAGCTTTCTTGGACAATGCGTCCAAGAAATCGAAGCGTAAGAAGAAGCGCTCTTCCAAGAAATCCGGAGACACCTCCTTACTCGTGGTATAATTAGCAACGAAGACAATATTTGACGAGCGCATCCTCGAGCTCAATTCTGTTGTAGCTGCCGACGAGAGTTTTCCGGCATTCTGGATCAAGCACATGCCACAGCCGTGTGATTGATCTAGAGCCCTGTCATTGGATCCATCAGCACGGACGGCCTTCTCGTCAGTGCTGAAAACGCCACATGCCGTGAGGACCCCGTGGTAATAGGTTGCAAAATCTTCTGCTAGCTTGCGGTCGGGACTGAGAATGGCTGCGTGGAACATAGCTCGAACCTTGCGAAAATCGACATCCCGCTTACGCAGAGACTCAATGCGCTTTTGCAAACTTATAAACTGAGGTCGCCAATCTGCGAAACCCTTGAGATTCAACAATTTGTCAAACGCAGCTGAGAAGTCCTGGGGTTCGAGAGAGTCCAGGGTTCGAAGCTTGATCAGGCCTGGCAGGATGTTCTTCTGCAAGACCTCATGAGCTCCGGATGTCAGGTGTAGAGCGTGTTTGTGCTCGCCCTTGGCCCGCAAATGCTTGACGGTCTTGGCCATCCATCTCGAGTTGGCTACAGACTCCAGAGCTGGCTTCGAGATGGCGTCAAGGTCTTGCATAAGCCAGCTCGAGGGTTCCTTTGCCCTGCGATCGTCGGACATGATTGATTGTAGGAGTGGATGATGGCCTGAAGACAGGCTGATGGGAATGCTATTTTGATGCCCTTCAAAAAGCAAGACTACTAATGAAAGAGAATCCTGCAACGGAACCACTTCATTTCGAGTCGCATCCTATATAAAGGAACTTCGCTGAGGCTGAAACCACTTCATCTGGGCTCCGCTGTCACATATGAGTTGGATCAATCTAAGGTTTGCCAGCCTCCGAAGAAACGTTTCCTCCAAGTCAGCGGGGAGTTTCAGATAGATTAAATGCCCTACATGACGAATGTACTTCCAACCAACAACATCGTAGCACTCGAGCCGCGGGCAATGCAGCCATATCACATCGCGCTCCACCTCTCTGTCAACCCTTGTCGACGAGGATCCAGGAAATGCATTTTTTTGGCTGCGCCCCCGGCCATAGTGGTCGATCTTCCTTGCTGCTCTCCCATGTTCTCCCAATTGTCCCGATGATGCGTGGGACAGGACGGCAGGATCGTGGCCAGGCGGAACTGTGAGCCATTTCCGATTGAGATACGAGGACTGTACTGGCGATAAAGATAAGGGCGATGAGTTCTAATGACAATGAGGACGAGGATGCAAAGGTTGAAAGATATGCACGATTGTCGTCTTTGCTAGGCCAGCCGCTTTCCCCAGAACCGGCAAGGAGTTTCAAGAGGGCGCCAGGTGGGGCAGCCTGCTTGGCCTCCCTAACACCCCTCCTTATCCGCTGGTCGCTCCCGGCTCCCCTTTCCTTGCCCCACTCGAAACAATTGTACAACATAACTCTCTGGACTTCTAATAATATGTTTTATGCATGATCGGTCCTCCGACAGTTTTTCAAGGGCACAGCAAGCAATCGAAGCGGATATTCCCAGCTACTACTGAATTCCAAAGCTCCGTTACGCGTCGACGATGCGATGCCTCATCTGGTCGATCAAAAAGCCATCTATCTCTAGATACGTCTGGAGCAGGTTCCTTCGGTCGGTGTGCGTGTATGACATGTGCCCTCAGCGACTTTTCACTCATGAACCCGTTCATATATAGACGGCACTGCTGCGTTGCCTGCTGGGATACCTCTTCCTCTCTTTCGTCTTCCTCTCTTTCGACAATGGCGTTTTCGACACTCTCATTCTTATCCTCCTCATTTTGGTTGTTATGCCATCCACGTAATCCGTCACTCTCATTCTCATCCTCCTCATCTTGGTTGTTATGCCATCCACGTAATCCGTCACTCTCATTCTCATCCTCATCTTGTTCGTCATCGTCATCGTCCTCGTTTCTCTCTTGCTGTAGGTGGTGATTTTCTTCTTCATTATTCCATCCAAGTAATCCGTCATCTTGCGGCAGTTAAGCACTCTCTTTGTCATCTTGCGGCAGTTGAGCACTCTCTTTGTCATCACTGAAGCCTTTCCATTCCTCCCACTCATCTCGGGGCTGAACGATTCTTCTCCTTTTCGCGGTGTGGTCAATTCTATCGGTTGATCTTGCAGCTTTTGCAGCTGCAGCAGCTTGCGCTGCTCGGATTCCTCGTTCTCCTTTCGGAGGAAGCCCATTCCTTGCACGTCTCTGGTTGGGTGAGGGTCTGTGTCTCGGTTTATGGACTTTCGACTTGATTCTTTGACCCCTTTTGCGTTTTTCCGGTGGAGTGTCCATCATATCATTACTTTCACATGCAATTCCTTATGTTTCCGGTGGACTGTCCATCATACTTTTACATGCATTATCAAATTGTTTGTGGGAAAAATGAGGTTGACGGGAGCCAATCCATTTTCTGTCAGAATGGACCTTGCGATTTCCTAAAATGGATTTTTTTGGGAAAAGTGATAAAGTACCTCTCAATTGATTTTATGATTCTATTTGAAGTACTAAGATAGAGAGGACATCACCTGTAGGCTGCAACAAATACCTGCGTATACTCGAAATTGACTTGCAGTAGTCAAAGGGTTCAAATTCTCAAGTCTAACGTACGATTGCGCTGTCGCCAAAAATACAGATGTGGGTGATAGAAGTTGTCGCCAAAAATACAGATGTAGGTGATAAAAATCTGCGCAACCCTTCACGACTGCAGGACCTGTAGATACGCTTGCGAGAAGCTCGTCGGCCTGGGGACCGACAACGATACTCGGAGACAGTCCGGGAGTTGGGCTGCTGACGTGGGTTTCTATGGTTTGGTAGCAGTCAGGTGTGCCCGGTACCTTGGGGAGCATAGGAACCAATCATGGTCACCATAATTGGGTCGAAGGAGAGCCAACGAAGGGTGCCTTCAACATCTGTATGGAGACCGACAACGATACTCGGAGACACTCTGGGAGTTGGGCTGCTGACGTGGGTTTCTATGGTTTGGGTATGCCCGATACTTTGAGGAGCATGGGAACCGACCCAATAAAGGGTGTTATGAACACCTGCAAAGCCGTTAGCAGATTGCGGATTTGGACTTGGGCGTTTTGAGATGAGAAGCCCCCGACTTTGACTGCTTCAACGGTCAGCTCAGTTGCAAGTGGTGTCCTGTATTTGCTAACGTTTGGATGAATGAGCTGCTAACTTCGTGGAGGCTCATTCCAGGATTTTCGCCATTATAATAATGAGCTTTGAAGTCAGGGTGTACTCATTGGATGGAAGTTTCATCGAGCTCGTCGATAAGGTCGATTACAAAGGTGACAAGGGTCTCGGGGGATGGAATCAACAACGAGGTTGAGAGGTGCATGCAGCACGATGTGCAATGGCTGCATCTTCCGCGGCCAGAGCTGGGAAGCCGTTTATGCCAGTGAGGCGCAGTGGCTCAGCCCCTCACCCGCCCCCCTTGGAAACGTTGTGAGATACAATCGCCCCTTATTCACCCCGCCTTCCTCGTCCTACACAAGATTCGAAACGTTGTAAGATACAATCGCCCCTTACTCACCCCGTTTTCCTCGTCCTATATAAGATTCGAAACGTTGTGAGATATCATCGCCCTTTACTCACCCCGCCTTCCTCGTCCTACACAAGACTCGAAACATTGTGAGGCACAATCGCCCCTCACTCACCCCGCCTTCCTCGTCCCACACAGGGTTTGAAACACCGTGAGATACAATCACTATTGCTATTCATCCCCTGAGCAAGCTTTGCCCAGGTCTCTGTATATATCCTAACACTCGATGGAACCAGTGACATATCGCATGGCTTCATATTGCCATGTTTTCTTCACATTAGCCTGACCCCTGCCCTCAACTGCCCTCCTTCCCCTCCCCGATTTTCAACCAGCTCCCGATTCTCTCTCCCATCCACCGCGTATCCTCTTCGTTCGCTCCACCCCCTGCAGTATGACCCCAAACAGTCTCAATGACCGCCAACTCGGCATCCGCCCCCGCCTCCCTCATCACCCGAACCTCCTCCTCGCTATCCTCCCACGCGAAATACTGATCCGTCCGACTCGGCATGACCAACATCCTCGCTTTCACCTTCTCCCCTAGCGCTCGCTTCCACGCATCCCCACCATCTCCGTGCTCATCACCAACCTTACCAACATCAGCAGCCTGCCACATCCTCGCCAGAATCATCACATCATCGGGATCCCACCCCTCAAAACCCTTCTCCGCCGCCCCCGAAATCCAATCCTCCACGCTCTCGAACCCCAACCCCTTCCATTGCTCCTGACGGAACCACGCCCCGCTCGTCAGCCAAGCGCTGTACGCCCTTCCAAACGCCTTGAGGCCCCTGATGGGCCTTCTGCCATCCCGTCCCTGAGCCTTCCACTCGCCATCCTGGAAATCGACGCTATTGAGCAGCGCACTTTTGGGCCCCTCAAGGAACGCATAATTATGCCCCGACGTCCGGGCGCTGGAGCAGATACTGATGACATGGCGGGCATACCCCGGATACATGACGGCGAAATGGTAGGCCACCTGCCCGCCCATGCTGAACCCGGCCATGACATCCAAGTTCTCAATGCCGAGACCGTGGCGCGTGAGGGCGTACATGGCGTTGACGACGTCGCGGTAATGCAGGGTTGGTGGGAAGGATGGGTGGGTGGAGGGGGAGGAGGATTCGCCGTTGCCGAGCATGGCGGCGACGATGACGCGGTGGGTGGAGAGGGGGCTGCTGCCGGGGGAAGTGAAGTTGAGGGTTTCGTTGACGAGGCCGCCGTAGCATGTTGAGATCAGGGCGGTCTGGGGGGAGGTGGGGTTGCCGAAGATGCGGTAGGCGACTTTGATGTTCGATACTGTGGGACCGGCTATGAAGGTCAGGGAGGGGATGGTGTGGTAGGATAGGTTGGTGGGCTTGTAGGTGGGAGAGTAGGCCATGGGAACGGGTCGAGATGTTAGGAAAAGAGGAGAAATGGACAAGATGAGAAGCTTGGAACAATAGAGGGCGTGAAGGAGTCGCGGTAAGCACTTCGAATTGTAATTGAAAAAGGGTTGCAACTTATGAAAGACGTTGAGACGAATCTTTTCAATATGTAAGAATAGGTAATTTGACTTTGCATGAAGCGAAATATTTATAGTGAAGCTTCCCCACCTCCGACTGACCGACTGACATCATGATTGAGTGCCGTTCGCCAATTGCCTGAGTCACGTGAGTCGATGACTTTCCGCGGCCTCCTTAACATCGATATTGGAAATGCCGTTGACCGGAATGACACGGTATGATTTTGTGCTGAAAATAGCTGGTAGGGTTGAAGAATTCTGCAGTCCATAGCTTTCGCTATCCCCTCCCACTTTTATCTTCTTGTCTCGTCCTTTTCAAAGCGCAAATCAAAATCTGGCTCTATATCGATCTCTGCCAAGGAGAAGAGGAAGAGATGGACTGTTTCCCAAGTTGCAAGCTTCAAGATCTGTAGCATGGAACAGTCTTCCGTGTAGGATTGGTGAACTCTGACAGCGAGCCTGATGCCTTTACAATGCCATATAGCATCAGTGTGTAGAGTTGCGGCTTCGTCAAACTGTCCCGCCGTCCTCGTGTCAGCCTCTCCAGGTGTGTAAGCCCGAATATTTACCCCAACGAGCCACGTCGTCCTCGATTGAGCTTCTTGTCTTGTCTGCTTGTTGATCGCAAGCACTGCTCGAGGAAGATCTGGTGTGACGTAGACGGGATGCAAAAGACTGGTGCCTGATTCTACTTGCAACTTCTTGTCAATGCAGTAGTCCCAAATCTTGCATCGTACTTCGGATGGTAGATCTGTCAGTAGAGGCATGCTGGCAACGATATCGTGATTCGTGTTTGTCGGATCGATGGGGCAACCAGACGAAGAAGAGGAACAGGTCCGAGTTGGTGGCGGTGTTCCTTCGTAGCTTTTTCTGCTATCCTGTCTCAGCACTTTCTGCTGTCGCTTGCGTGCTTGACCTGGAGCAGACTTGGAAGAAACTAAAGACAAACCACCAGTGACATGCCGTATATTGTGTGTAGTGACGAGCGGTGGTCAGAGAAAAGCCGCTATCCGGTTACAACTCAGGCTAGCGCCAATAGGAGTAAAACCTCTGGAGTTTAGAACCCACTGCAACACGACCATTAACACGGACCTAACACAGAGGTGACCGCCCAGGAACACAAAGATCACATGGCTGCGAGCCGCGCAGCCTAGCGCTGCTTCGCTACTCGCGCCTGCTTTCTCGGCACTTCGAGGTGTCTCAAAACCCGACAGGCGTCGTACGGTATGCTTCATAGAAGAATAAGATGTAGGGTTATATATTTAGAGAGTAATGGCAGAAGCTCTCGGCATTGGCGGGGAACGGAATCCCGAAGTGGCGATACTGTTAGTATGAATAAATCCTCAGGTTGTGCTCATCTTCGTTGAAAGAATCAAAGCAGATTATGAGCACGCGGACCCGGGCCAATTCCCCGATGAGAAAGAGCTCCACCGGCGTAGAAGCGCGGGTGATGAGTGATGTTATGGAATGTCAGCGTCGGCCACCCCATAGCAATGCTTCTGATAGGACACGTGGATGCGAAATGAAGCTTGGAAGGCTGCAGTGCGTCGGGTGATCAACTAGGTCAGGAATTCAAGACCTGTTCCATCAGATTCTGCTACGGGCTCTGACAGGAGATTGAGTGCCTTGTCTCTTCATTCGGTCGCGAGACCGGATCCCGAAGATGAACGGAGCTTGGAGATTAAGTGCCTCACGCAATGGCAAGCATCAGACAGTGGTCGCTTCAGCTGCTTCTCAAGCGAAGTAAAAGGTCCCATCTAGCGACCGATGTCGATATATACTATGCTGGAGGTTTGAATGACGGAATCAGCCATCGTGAGGCTTCACCAATAGGCGCTGGTTGACACCAAGGTCGTCATACGCCTCCCTTGTCAAACGAGAGATACAATGATTTCGGAAGCAAAGTTTCAAACCCTGACTTTGGACGCTCATGGATGTTCGGAGCGGAATCCATCCGGCCGTCTGACTGAGGAGCCGAATCGAGGGTGATGGGGCTTCTCTTTTCGTTCGCTCACTTAGAGCATTCTTCGAGTTGCCGATCCTTATCTCCCGTCATGCTATCAACTCTGGCGTCACTTTCGATCATGTGGCTGGTCCACGTTCTCGAAGTCCCAATACCGTAGTCGCTGGGCTTGCAAGTGCTCTTGTTCTTTGCCACAGGCATAAGGGCGACCATCAACGTCGCAGGACCTGCGTCTGAGTCTGATTGAAGAAGAGACTAAGACCTAGCGGTCCTTTCCAGAGGACGACCTATTGTCCAGCAAACGGTGATGGTTGCCCAGCATTGTAATATAACCAAGGATCCATCCAGGCCATTGGCATTGCCGCTAACGTGGAACGTTTTCAGACACAATATTCTGTCCTCCATCATAGACTCTTATCTCTATAGATGTCTCTGTATGCGAGTGCATTTCCATGTCCCGGATAGTCTTATGTCTAACAGTCGCCCGATTGGCAATCACACAACAAATCCTCGAGCTTCGAGAGCATCAGGGTTCTTGTAGAGATCTTTTGAGCCAATCGACATGCCTGTTGCGCAGCGCCGATGACAGCTGACGAGGGAACGCAGCCATAAAGCTATCGTCGTACTGTTTGGAGGATGCTTATTGGGTTTCCCTCCTCTTCGTATGCATGCGTCCCAGTTCAAGTCGCAATGTAGCCTGTCGTGCTGAAATTGCTCCCGACGCAGCAGCCGCGCTACTATGGGAGATTGGCAGAAAGGGAGAGGTCATTGAAGACGATGGACGCTGAGCAGAAGACATATTTGTAAGATGTTTGCAATCTTCTCCAATGCAGGCAAATTTGATGGATGAATGAGGTCATTGTAATTCTCTTCGTGGATGGTGGTTTCCGAACCTATCACCACGAGGAGAAAGCCTTGTACAGACGCCCTAACCCTATGTCACGAACGCAAGGCAGACTCGAAAATATGATTGTGAGGGTGAGAGGTTTCCAATCGTTTGACGGCGTCGGTGGTGATTGCCAAGCTCGCTGATGAAAGCTGGATGCGGTGGTCAGGACAATCTAGGAAGGCAATCCGTGAATTCCTGCATGCTAAGCGTCTTCGCACCCGCCCGCTCGGGGCTGATTGATAAGATCATGCATTATCGCAATCACAATCGCAGGTCGAGTTGAAGCAATAGGAAGAGATCTCCGGGGTGACATCTTATCGTTGCGGTGAGTCTTTTTTGTTTGCGAGGCCTTTGAGGCTCAAATGCCCAAGTCCCCGCTTTTTGCGTCAGCCGACTGCCTGAGAAGGCCGACAAGGCTGATGACATTATCCATCGCCCACTCTAAGGTTGCGGCATATGTAATATTTGGAGGGGACCTGGTTCGTGGGATTGGAAGAGGTCAGCAGCACAGCGCCAGTCCTGCTAGCGAAGGAAGAGGGGAGATCTGCCATGGAGCCAAAAATATCCTTCGACAGCTCAGCAGTTCCTATTTTGAGGGCCAAACGCAGGTCAAGGGCTAGAACTCATGATGACATCACTGGGCGAAGATGGCCGGCCATCCTGAATCCCAAAAGGATGGGAATTCCGTGTTCTGCATTGGTGGCATGTCGAGAGGAAGTAGGTGTTGTTTAAATGGGGGACAGCCTTACAGGGACGTTGCAAATTGCTGGGTACGGTACTACGGTAGCACTAGTGTGGCCCCAAATACGCCTGATCTTCAAAGCCATCAACCAATCAGGAGTTGAGCCATGATTTCATCATTCTCCTCCGATCCATTTCACTCGTCTTTCTTTCGCATTAGATCCATTTTTGGTTGATCCGTTTCGCGCGCCTGGATACTTTTCTACCCGTACTTTTCTACATGGTCACTTGGCAGCCGCATTGATTCTGCCTCCTGCCATCTGCAACTGCAAGTCTGTAAGTCTGCAAGTGCAAACCGTGACTGCTTTGGACGAGACGATAGGCAGCAAAAGGAAAAAGCAGCTGCAGCTAGAATAACACACTTGAAGTCTACCAGGATTCCCGATTACTTTTGGCTTTCATCGTTGCTTTCGGCAGCCTTCCTCCGGATTTGCGACTCTAAATCCTTCCTTAAATTCATGATCTACTGGGATTGGAGAAGATTCGCTTCTTCCAGGATTCCTTCTTGAAACGACATCACGGAAGAAGCGACGAATCGGGAGACATTTCACGACAGGTGGAAATGCAATGACTGTCACTTGAACCGAACACTTCCCACCACATCATCGACCATCCACCATCGATCATCCACCTTCCACCCGCCACGAACCAATCCATCAATCCACCATTTCACCATTTCACCAAGTGACCAGCCGAACAACCGGCCAAGCAGCCAGCCTGCTTTCCCTTTCATTCACCGCCATCCCCACCCTCTCCCCTCAGAGCTCCAAGCAGAACTACCTCCTCTCTGCGTGACCTTCTCTGACCGACCAGATGCAACCAACAAGCAAGGCGGCAATTCAAGAACAGCCTGCACGACTGGCGCTGCCTTGGCTTGCAATTCCAACTGCAGTTGATCCGCTTGTCACTTCATCATAACCATCTTTCACGAGCAAGGAGTTTCGGTTTCACACACACATTGTCGCCATACATAAGACTACCCTACACAAGCAGGACTAATTCCTTAATACTGGCGGCGTCGTCGAGATGGCGCAGAGGTACGGGAAAGAAAAGTGAGTGACGGTAAAAGATGCTGGCTGCGACCACACATTGACTTGTGCTGAAGAGAATATCACATCGTTGTCCTTGGTGCCGGTGAGCTTCCCTTGCCCCCCTCTCCATCCGCGCACATCTGCCACAAGTCCCCATAGCTGACACGTGACGGTCCTTTCATTAGGTGGTGTCGGGAAGAGCTGCCTCACAGGTATACCTCCCTACGGTTGGCCCAGAGGCCACCAAGAACAGACTGCTTCCTCTCCTCAAGATCACCCGCTGAAGCAAGCCATGCCACAGCCCAATTCGTCCAGAATGTCTGGATCGAGTCCTACGACCCGACCATCGAAGATTCATATCGCAAGCAGATCGAGGTGGATGTACGTTACCCAGCCTCCTCCCTGCAGCAATCCCCATCCCCCCAAGGCTCCACTCCATGTCTCAGTGGATTTAAGCTTACCTTTAGCACCTGCATGAAGAAGCTGACCCGTCTTTCTCTAGGGCAAGCAATGTGTGCTCGAAATGTAACCTGCCCCACCCCTCCCAAGCGATCCGCACGAGAAAAAGCAAGGAATGTTGGAACACTTGCACATGTCATACCAACCATTGAAGTCAAAGAGAGATCATGAGGCTGACATAAACTCACACTTCCCGCTTCACACAGATTGGACACAGCAGGCACAGAACAATTCAGTGAGCACCCCCTGTTCTCCCTCCCTGCCTCTCCCACTACCCCTCCCCCTCTTTCCCCCCCTCAACTATCAAACTTAGCTATCTGCTTACACTCTCCCCTCCCACCCCACAGCCGCGATGCGCGAACTCTACATGAAATCCGGCCAAGGCTTCCTCCTCGTCTTCTCCATAACCTCCCTCTCCTCCCTGACCGAGCTGCAAGAACTTCGCGACCAAATCATCCGCATCAAAGACGACCCCCTCATCCCCATCGTGATCGTGGGCAACAAATCGGACCTCTACGACGACCGTGCCGTCGACCGGAATCGCGCCTTCCAGGTCGCCGACAGCTGGAACAATGCGCCCTACTACGAAACCAGCGCGAGACAACGCACGTATGTGGATGAGGCATTTGTGCACTTGTGCCGCAAGATGATTACCAAGGATGTGGCCACGGGGCATGTCCGCGATATGGAGAATGGGGTCCGCAGTCGGGAGCAGAGACCGGGGGGCACGGGCAGGGGGAGGGGGAGGGGCAAGCCGCGGAAGAAGAAGAGTTGGGCGGATCGGATAGGCGCGGGGAGTTGTGTGATCCTATGATCGGGGTGGGCGCACGCACGTTGCGGAAAAGGGGGAGTCGTGAGCATATTTCGCGAAGGGGAAAAGGAAGGCGAACCACTCGTGGCGGAGTGTGTAGCGCCGTTCACAACACAAGAGGGGGGGCGCACAGGAGCTATCCAGGTTCCTGGCAGGGGGAGACGAAAGCATAGCACTTCACACTGACGGGGGATTTTGATTGTTTACCGCGAAAGCAAGCGAGCGTTTTTCTACCAGCGCGGAGGATACCACCATAGAATCGATACCAAATGAGTCTTCTTGCACAAAACATCAACGAAACTTATTGATTTCTCTTCAACTTCTACCTTGAACATCATACAACACCAGCTATCATCCTATACACCCGCCTCAAATCGTTGCGAAAAGGTTTTTTGATCCTGGTACTAATTGCCGGGCTGGCCTCTGCAAATCTTGCACGACGTTTTTTTGGCACTGACTCTGTGTGGGATATAGAAGGCATCATGCGATTGCCCATGTCGGCCATGATTGAGGTCGCGTTCTAGCCAATCAGCGTCCGTGATGATGTAGGGCTGTGAGGCGGCTACCCTCGGCATTCAAATCCGTGGTCCCTCACCCTCCCCTTCATCAATCCATTTCATACCTCTACTCGTGGATATGTGCCAGGGTCAGATGGGGGTAGGCAATGGCGAGTATCGTCAAAATCCAAGCAGATTTGAAGGTTCTGCGAGCCTTCCACTTTCGCCCTGTTCCCCTCAATCTGTCACTTAAAGGTCCTCGAGTCCGTCTGTCTCGAGGAATAGCAACTCACCCACATGATCACCATGCCTCCCTCATTTCTGTTCTTTCCACCATCGTGGACAAGTCTTCTGCCGACTACAAAGAGAACGCTGCTCAGATGGCCGAAGTCATGGCCCGCTTCACTGCTCTACATGAGAAGATCCAGAGAGGAGGGTCGGCAAAAGCAAGAGAAAAGCATATCGCAAGGGGAAAGATGCTACCGCGAGAGTGCGTTCAGCGATTGGTCATACATGAAGTTGATTGAATAGGTGACTAATGCAGCCATAGTCGAGTCACAAGTCTTATTGATGTTGGGACTCCTTTCTTGGAGCTCTCAACCTGGGCTGGCGAAGCCCTGTACCCGAGTGAAGATGTACCCGGCGGTAGCATAATCACAGGGGTGGGCAGCGTTCAAGGAACACTTTGCATGATAGTGGCCAATGATAGCACGTAAGTGTGCGGCCTGGCTTCGACAAAAACATACGATTCATGAGTTGATTGTACCGTCAGGGTCAAAGGAGGCACCTACTACCCCATCACGGTTAAGAAGCATCTCCGTGCGCAGGAGATTGCTCAACAAAACAGTGAGATTATGTCTTCCCTCTTATGTGACGATAAAAAGTTGATAATAGTTGGACTAGGACTCCCCTGCATCTACCTGGTCGACTCTGGGGGTGCAAACCTTCCCCATCAGGCTGACGTCTTCCCGGACCGAGATCACTTCGGTCGCATCTTTTACAATCAAGCGAGAAGTACTCATAGGGAATCAACCACTCAAACCGTCATCACCGCTGACCAAGTCCAGTGAGCTCCCAAGGCATCCCACAGATATCGGTAGTCATGGGACCATGCACGGCTGGCGGTGCTTACGTCCCTGCAATGTCTGATGAATCAATCATCGTCGAGAACCAAGGCACGATCTTCCTTGCGGGCCCACCACTGGTCAAGGCCGCCACAGGGGAGATCGTGTCAGCCGAGGAACTAGGAGGAGGAAGATTGCACAGCTCGGTGTCAGGAGTCACAGATTATCTTGCTGTAGACGATGCACATGCTCTGGTCCTCGCGCGCCGCTCTATCGGTAACCTCAATCTTCCAAGGCCAAGCCTCTCCGTTGGGGAAGTAAAGGAACCCCTGTATGACCCAGAAGAACTCGCGGGCATCGCGGGAACGAATCTACGAAAGCAGATCCCCGCCCACGAGATCATTGCCCGTATTGTCGATGGCAGCGAGTTCTCCGAATTCAAGAAAGATTATGGCACAACGCTCGTCACAGGTAAATGGGCCTCGATTACATGTCATACTCGGCTGATGATGAGACTTCTAGGCTTCGCGCAAATCTACGGTCACAAGGTCGGCATGATCGCCAACAATGGTATCCTGTTCTCGGAATCGGCTCTCAAAGGTGCTCACTTCATTCAACTTTGCACTCAGCGTGACATCCCTCTGGTCTTTCTACAGAATATCAGTGGCTTCATGGTTGGCGCGGACGCTGAGAAAGGCGGCATAGCGAAGAACGGAGCCAAACTCGTCACTGCTGTTGCGTGCGCTGATGTACCCAAATTCACCATCGTCTTTGGTGCAAGCGCTGGGGCGGGTAATTATGGCATGTGGTGAGCATTCTCTTCCTCATTAAAAATTCCCCCGGTAGATAGCTTGGACTGACATGCTCCATTGCAGTGGCCGAGCTTACTCTCCACGCTTCTTGTGGATGTGGCCTAATGCCAAGATTGGAGTCATGGGCTCTTCGCAGCTTTCATCTGTCATGGAAGCAGTCGGCAAGTCAGTCGACCCTGAACTCAACGATCGGATCGAACGTGAAAGCGATGCCCTCTTTTCCTCTGCAAGACTTTGGGACGACGGTGTCATTCCTCCGGCGCATACTCGCCAAGTGCTGGGCATCGGTCTCAAAGCTGCTCTCAGTGGCAAAAGGCCAGATGAACGCAACACGACCCAATTTGGAGTGTTCAGAATGTGAATGGCTTCAATTCGACAGTTTCAGGATCATTTGTTTTGTCGATGGACTTACTAGCCAACATCAGACTCAGACCCAAGACCAACGCCAGTTCGGCTCATACCGATGGAAACTCTTCCTAGTGTTGGTCTTCTTCAACATAGACTTCAACGCCGTTCTCGGGTCGTAAAGACTATGCGGCCGATGACCAAGATATGACGCCACCCAACAGTGTCATCCCACGGATTGGCATTTGTTCCCGAGGAAGGCTCTACGCTCTACGGACTGATTGTCAGGTCTGGTCTTGCTGACGCCGCACTCGATATCGTTGATAAACCGCTGCACTATCCACGTCACACCTGACTCATAGCTTCCACCTTCAGATCTTGAGGCAAAGCCGAAGAAAGTTGGGGAAGGTAACCAGAGCCATATTAAATATACCCAAGCAGCCTTGAGATATCTGCAACTCTATTCAAACAAGACCAATACGTACGGTTCAGCCCGAATGTCAACTACCTCAGCTGTAGCCCAAGATGGTACCAACACATCAATCACACCCTCTGTCCAAGACTCGCTCCTCATCCTCACCGCCTCCGAACTCTCTACTTCCCCTCGTTTCCCAGCCGTCTGCGCCCTTGAGAAAGCCGCCTTCTCGGACGTCCACACCAACTCCGTTCCCGGCAAAGAATTCTTCCCAGCATCAATGGGCCGTTTCAGCCAGCCGCACGACATGATTGATGAGATCGGTCCAGCCGGTTTCTGCTTGCTGACCTTCCAGGCTGACGAGCTCGTCGGCGTCATCTGCGCAAAACCGTACTCGGACGACCATGACGACGACCCCAACCTCGTAAATCACGCAAGGGCGGACTTCAAGCGGCAGAAGAGCATCAAGAAAGTTGATGCAGGGCATGAGGAAGTAGGCCCGACGTGGGAACTCCTCGCTAATGCTGTAGCCCTGAGCAAGCAGCGCCAGGGCATTGCAACGCGGTTGTTAGACAACTGTGTGGAGGAAATCAAACGGCGGGTGAGAGCGGGTGGCGCACAAAAGCTGGTAATTTTCATCAGCATCTTGCAGGAGGCTACCGAGGGGTTCTATCTGCGGCGAGGCTATCGCACCACGAACGTGATCTGGTTCCCCCCTGGCACGAGGGGTAGTCGGGATGGATTCCATGTGGGCGAGATGTTCAAGATCTTTGATGTGGTAAATCCAAGCATACTATCTTGAGAGAGGGACCACCCATGACACTACCACCCTTTGGCTTTTTCAGGTGGGGCCATTACAGCAATACGTGTGCACAGCCGATGTGCCGATCCTGCCACTCCGCGCCTATCTTGATCTTATTGTCAATTCTATCTGAAACGCTCCCGTCCCATTGCTGAAATTCTTTTCACTCCGAGTGCTTTTCCTTAATGGGCAAAGCAAGTAACAAGAGCAGGGTGTATGTATGTGTCCTCGTCTTGCGTTCCTATACACGCGTGACCCGATCCCCCACCACCTCCACCCTCCTCTCCGTCACATCAACCACCTGATCACACCCAGGATACGCCGGATACTCCAACCCATACTTCTCCGCCACCCCCGGCGGCAAGAACCTCCCCCCCACAAAATGCGTGCCCCGATAATACTTCACCAGCGGCTTCGGCGCCGTCAGGCTAATCAACCCCTGCGGCATGAACCCCCCTCCCGGCCCATCCTTGGGGGGCCCGTCCTCGATATTCCACGAGCTGGGCGCATCCACGGAGAGGACGGGCACGGTGGTGGCCTCGAGGGTGGCGATGACGGAGCGGAAGGGGTCGCGGACCTGGCCGGAGAAGCTGAAGCCGAAGATGGCGTCGATGATGTGGTCGGTGGATTGGGCGGCGTGGGGGAAGTCGGTGGTGAAGGGGATGGCGAGGTTTTTGAGCTGGGTGGCGAGGCGGGTGTAGAGTTCCTTGTTGGTGGGGATGGGGTAGAAGATGGTGGGGGAGTAGCCGTAGTGGAAGAGGTGGCGGGCTGCTACGAGGCCGTCTCCGCCTGTTTTGGAAGGGGTTTTAGTTGTGGGTCGCTTCGAGTGGCTTGTTTTTATATAATTTTTCATTTTTTATTTTTTTTTGGATATTGGAAGAAAGAAAGGATTAGGACCTCAAAAAACGAAAGGAAAACAATGAGACGTACCATTATTTCCCGGACCGCAAGCTACCAAAATTCGCTTGCCAGCACTCGGAGGATGAACCCGATAGACTGCAAAGTGATGTAAGAAAAGGCTCGGATAATCGCAAGGGTGGTATTCTCATACGGGCTTGAGAGACAGAGAGACCGGCCAGTTCCATCAATTGATCGAGCGAGAAAGCACCAACGCTCATTAGATCTGCGTCGAGGGATGCTGCATCCTTTGCCCCTATTGTCTGGAGTTGTGAGAAGGGCGACGGAATACGGTGGAGGCAATTACCTTCAACGCCATTTTCAGTGTACTATACAGGCGCATGAGCCTGGACGGGAAATATCAGCTTGCAATTAATTTGCGAGACCGTAATCAAGCTACACGTTACCGTGTACAACAATGCTGCCATGAATAAGGTGACGTCATTCATGAATCTCATCCATATCGGGCATAGTCTGGCCGGCCTTGGCATGAGGATCTTCTACAAAATACAGACCCCTCGGACCAGGTCTTCTCGATGTCTCCCATGATACCCAATCTCCTACGGCAGAGGTGGCTTCAGATTCTCTGCATCCTGATTTTGTTGTTCTTGGATCCTCCCTTCAGCCGATTGGGTGATTTTGAAGCGCTTGAGGCCACAATCGGCAGCATCCACGATGCCCTCTTCAACGGCCATACCACTTGCCGGGCGGTGGTTGAGGCCCATCTGGCTCGGATCGAGACACTCAATCCTGCTATCAACGCCATCATATCGCTGAACAGGAACGCTTTGAAGATTGCAGACCAACATGATGAGATATTAAATACTGGCAATGCGTCAGGCGCTTTATTCTGCATCCCAACCTTGCTCAAGGATAATTTTGACACTCAAGACATGCCCACGACAGGGGGGTGTCTAGCCCTGAAAAACCATCGTCCTACTGAAGATGCTGCTGTTGTATCAGCGCTCACAAAGGCAGGTGCTGTGATCTTGGGCAAGACCAACATGCATGAAATGGCGTTGGAAGGCTTGAGCGTATCCTCATTAGGCGGTCAAACTTTCAACCCGTATGACTTGACAAGAACGCCAGGTGGAAGCTCTGGTGGTACTGGGGCAGCCATTGCGGCTTCGTTTGCCGTTGTTGGGACAGGCACAGACACCATGAATTCGCTGAGAAGTCCGGCCAGTGCGAACAGTCTTTACAGCATTCGGCCAACTAAAGGTCTTCTTTCCAGAGCCGGTGTCATTCCAGTCTCAAGCACACAGGATGCGGTAGGCCCTATTGCAAGAACGATTGAAGACCTTGCTGTTGTTCTGAGTGTAATGGCAAACGCCAGTCCTAGAGAGAATGAAAACGTCGCTCATGAGCATCCTATGAATCATGATTATATGGCTGCCGTCAAACAGCTAGTTGTGAAAAACTTACGCCTCGGATTGGTACAAGGTTTCATGAATGCATCCACAAGCAGTGAGGTGAGCCCAGTGATTGACGCAATGAACAAAATCATCTCGGCCATCAGAGCCCATGGTGGTTATGTCGTGCCTATCGAGTCACCTGAATTAGTCTCTTCTACTATCCTGGAGTCTTGCGATACACAACGCTTCGAATATCGAGAGCAGCTTAATAGTTATCTTTCCAGCGCGACTGGTGCAGTTCCGAGATCATTCAATGAACTTTACTCGAGCCGAGATTTCCTTGTCTTACCACGACAGTATCCTTTCATTGAGTCTACCTTGATTTCGTCATCGCGCAATGACTCCTACGCGAGCAAGCTTCGACACATCAAGCACTACAAGCGCACAGTCGAAGCCATCTTCAAAGAACATGATTTAGACGCGCTCATCTACCCTGAACAATCCAACCTTGTCGTAAAGGTTGGCTCTCCTTCCCAAATTGGGCGCAACGGCATTCTAGCTGCTGTCACCGGATTCCCTGTCGTGACTGTACCGGTAGGCTTTTCGTCTCCGACCCAAGATGCACCACTGGGCATCCCAATTGGAATGGAGATTCTGGGCCCAAGATGGTCTGAGGCGAAGCTCATACAAGTCGCAAAAGTTTTTGATAAGATCTTGCCTTCCAGAAAGCCGCCACAACTCCACGTACCCTTATTTCAGACGTGTTATCGTGACGTCCCCTTCATCACCCCCAATGCTTCAAATATCCCAGGCGCGTATCCCGTTGGCTTCTTGGGGCACACCCATAGCTGAAATGGAAAGATTCATCGAAATTGGTGAGCTTCAACTAAAATATCTGGCTTGGTCGGATAGCCTTTTGTTGTCAGTCTAACATTGACATTTTTGCTCCCCAAGGGGGGTCTGGTCTTCTCACACATGTCACTCTGATTGGCCATCGGGTTCTATAAATTAACCAGATCAGGCGCTGGAGAGAGTGTGGGTGGGCTGAATACTTTGATTACCTTGACAACCACTTCAGCTCCTATGACATGTAGGACGATCATCAGGATAGTAGTTTCGTACAGCCTTGTGCACAGCAATCCATGCGGCAGAATAACAAGGCATGGAAGACGATTCTTTGCGTCAAGCCTCTGAAGGCATTCCCTTTGATGAAGACTACCAGGGAGGTAATTTGATTTCATTGATGCAATCAGCGCCGTCAACCCGCTCAGAATTAGCTGGCCATTTTAAGTAATCTTCAAAAGCAAGCGGTCTTTCAGGATGTCATTCTAGACTTTCAGAGGCGTGGGCAAGAGACGCTGTAACTGCCGAGCAGCCTGCGAAGGCTCTCAAGTGAGACTGCCCAATGCTTTACACCAGAAAGCAAACAGCTGAATCACTTCCAATTCCGCCTCATCTGTCCTGAGAACGGTAAAGCCGAGGATCTCACATCTTACATCGCTCTGAGCTATAAATGGCCTGGCCACGAGCAAGCTAGGCAGTCACCATTTGATGAACAAATTGGACCATCTCATATGCCAATTCCGCCGATTTTCCATGAAGCTGTCACGAAAAGCTGCGAAAGTACTGGTTGCGGGATCTGGTGCGATCAGATATGCATCCAACGGGACGATACGTCTGTGAAAGCCATCTCCATCGGCATGAGGGATGTTATCATCACTACCGATGAATATGAAACCATTGAGACATTTCTGACTGAGTACAATAGCCATGCCAATGAAAATCGCGACGAGGACGATGTACCGCACTTATATGATGAACCGCCATTCTTCCACATCTTCTCCTTCTATCCAAAGTTATGCAATCCGTCTATTTTGACCGGGCATGGTGTTGGCATGAACTTTGTATGGGTGCTGGGCACGTAGTTTACCTCCAATCTACCAAAGAAGGCTACGTGCTCGAGCTAGCCGGCAGAGTCATATTTGACTTCACGATGCTTGCCCCGAAACCTTCACATGGCTCGAAAAAGCAGCCGCGAATGCCGGGCGAAGAGACACTCGTGAGCTTCATGGGCAGTCAAAGCCTTCTTAATTGCCTAGCAACCACCTCTTCGCTCAAAGCGTCGGGCGATGCTGATCCGAGCTTGACAAAACGTCAACGCGCCTTGTCTATACTTCGAGACAAAGCTGCAATCGTTGTCAACACCTCTCGACTCGATCTCGCCATGGTTGCAACTCGGTTCCTCTCCAATTTGAAGCCGGACGATGATCTGCTCCAATACCTTTTTCGGCAATTCTCAATACTGTCCCTGGCAAGCAATGATCCAATGCCGCTCTGCACCGCAGGTCAAAGCCTCCCAAGCGGTATGCCTGACTTTCGCTCCTGGATGTTTCAGTTCAGTTTTTCGACGAGCCTGTGCGGAAAGGTCGTAAGAAAGACCATCTGACAGCGGATCTTTCTGAAGTGGTACTCAATGAAGGATGCGGCGAGGCGTGGATACGACTGAACGTCTCCCACTGGGAGGGAGGGGTGCGTTGGCGGAGAGCTACCAGACCAAATGAAGATGTTGCAATGTTGATCTTGAATGCTACCAAGGAAGAGCCTTTCAAAAAAAAGGGTCCACACCACGAATGGATGAGGCAAATGATACACCAGAGCCTGCCATTCAGTAAATTGATTACGACAACTATCGCATGCTGTCTTGAGAATGGCGCGGGCTGGATCCGGAGCGGCCTCTACTGGGTTAACAGCAACCTGATCGCGGCTCTCAAAGCGGAACTGGCAGCTTCACTACAGGATGGTATCAAAAGGAGGTGAGCACAGATGAACCCCATCCCAAAACAAAAAAGAAAAATATTCGGGTGCCAGGTGCTCGTAACCCTTCCCCTCCCCAACCAGAAAGAGGGAAAACCGAAGCGAAGAAGCCAGAGAAACGAAAGATAAGGGCAATATGGAGCGAAGCCCTCTCTCTTTTCATACACATGAACGTTAGCCGGCGGCGACAACAACAACCCGGGTGCAAGGGTACATCGTCCCCAAAGGCCTAGGATTTATTCTTATCGAACGCAAAAGCCAAGATCAAAGGTCAAGGAACCAAGAAGGGGGAGGTTGTCAGAGAGGCCTTTGGGGAAAATATCTGGGTTTGATTGATTGGCGGCTCTATTTCTGGTTTTGGCAAAAGATGAATCAATACCTTTTACGTGCAGCAGCATCATTAGCACGCGTAGGCATGGTTGTGAGATTCGGGCTTTCTCGTAGAATAAGGCATACGGAGGTGAAAAAAAGCAAGATGATAACCGCAGATGGATGCGCTCGGGCCTTTCCCTCTTCCACACAGACAATGCAGGGCCTTGTATAATCCCCCTCCCTATCCATCCAACGCCTCGCCATTTCAAGATTTGCAAAACATTCGGACCTCTATACCGACGGACAATTCATCGCCGCGGCCGCTTCTCTCCAGGGCCGGCATTGTATCCGGCGTCCTCACCGGGTGGTCGACCCCTCTTCCTGAGACTACCTCCTCCTCCTCCTCCTCCAATATCGTCACCGTTCCTTGGACCGCCTCCTCCGCCACCTCCACCGCCGGGTGGTCCGCGGGGTCCTCGATCATATCCTCCTCCACCTCCATCTCTAGATCTAAAGTCCCGTCCCATATCTCCACCACCACCACTACCACCGCCTCCTTGCGACATCCCACCACCAGCAGTATTCGGTCCGCCAGGTCCACCGGGCCCACCACGGAAATCTCCGCCTTGAGCATTCCCTCGAATGTTCATGCCAGCCGGTGGCCCACTGTGCGGCTCGTTGCGAAACCGGTCTCTCATAGGGTTGCCTGACCCCCCCGGCGGTGGGAGCCGATCATCGTCGCGCATTGGCAGGGGCGGTCGATGATCACCATGGCTGTGGCTGTGACTCATTGGTGGTGGGCTGCGATCGCGATGGCCGCCACCATGACGCGTGGATCGGCGTTCCGGTTCCGGTGGGGGAGGACCGCGCATGGGAGGGCCACGGCCGTTTCCGTATCGAGCGTCTTCGTCAGGAGCGGAGGCACGACCGGCGAATAGATCGTCATTGCGGGGGGGAGGGAAAGGGTCGTTGCGGGGTGCGGCGCTGGGTGTGGGTGGGCCTGAGGCGGATGGTGAGGGTATATTGCTGTTGTTGGAGCGACCGCCACGGCCACGGATGCTAGTGCCTTGATTCGATCGCTCGGAAGGGGGAGGTTGTGTGTTTTGTTGCAGGACAGACTGCAGGCCCGTGAAGCGTTTGTCGCTACGATTGTTGCTGCCACGGTCTGCGGGCCCGGTTGGTGGGCCACGGTTGGTTGGTGACGGTCCTATGGGGCTTTGAGCCTGATTGTTGGGACCTCGCGGTGGACCGGCTGATGGCGCGGAGATTGGTGGAAGTGGTGGGCGGTTACTGGGTGGTCCTCGATTTGGTGGAAGGGGGCCGCTGGATGGTGGAGGTGCAACTGAGCCTTGCATTGCCTTCAATCGATCAGGGTGGATGCCTATCGTCTCACCAGCAGGCGACGTAGCGTCCGCAGGAGAGCCATCGTTCGCAATCGGGGCAGGAGCTTGACTTCGTGGCGAAGATCTTGGACCTGGACCGCCTGGCGCTGTTCGCGCCTGCGACGGAGGTACAGGACCTGGACCACTCATGGAACTTGGTTGATTGTTTATACCCTGTGGAGGGCCATTCACGTTACGTCCATGTCTAGATGAATCCTGAGTATTCCCATTTGGCATTCTCGGACCTGAGGGTACGTCGTTGTATTCGGGATTGTTGTTCAGTCTCCCATAAGACTCAGATTGCCTGGGGTCTTGTCGAGGTCGGCCATGATTCGCTTCCATCGGGGGTGCAGAAGATATCGGCGGTCTCATACCATCGCGAAAGCGGTCGCCCGCAACGCTTGGTGGTCCAGACGGTCGATCGGTTCGAGGCCCGGTAGGCGCACGTGGATCGTCATAACGACTGTGACTCGACCGCTCATCGAAACCATTTCGGCTATCTTGATGGGGTCTTCGATCATCGTACATCGGTCGTCGATCATCAGGGCGTACGGGTGAAGATCCCCGTGATCGTCTATCGGACTCATGGTGGCTTGGCCGCTCTCCATGATAACGTGAGTGTGGCTCGCGATCTGGCTCCGTGTGGCCATGAATCAAGGCAGCTCTAGCAGGGTTTACAAGAGCTGCTTCAGCATTGACAGGGCCTCTAATGGGCGGTTGAGGTGTTGAGGATATTGGCGGACCCATTCCAGTGTCCCTTGGGTGAGGACCAGAACCAAAATCTCTTCGTCCTGACTCAGGGCCAGAGGCTACGCGATTGCCCAGAGGTCGATTGAGGCGATCATCAATCGGAGGCAATCGAGAGTCTCTCGGTGGTGGTCTCCCGTAGCCGTCATCAAAAGGGGGTCTTCCAAGTCGGTCATCTATTCGAGGACCGATAGAAGGAGCTGAGCGGTCGTATGGTCTGCTGGACGGAGCATCTCTTGCGCCATCCGCGCCATTGCGACCTTGAAGTCGAGACTCTCGGGAAGTAGTAGGAGGAGGTAGTCGATCGTCGGGTTTCTGTGGTAATCGGCCGTCATTTCTTCTAAGCTGCGGAGGGTCAGGTCTACTGGGGAGATCGTGATGGCCATTTGGCATATTTGCAGAAGAAGTTCGATTCATGTCTGGTCGACTTGGTACTGGTGGAGGCTTGGAAGGCTGACTTGGCGTTGTTGAAGCTGTGAGTGGCGGCTTTGCAGCCATCGAATCTTGCTTCAAAGGCACCTCAGCTGGCGCTGGCTTGCTTGCGATCACAGGCATCAAGGCAGGCTCCGCAGTCTGCTGGGGAGGTAAGTCGCGCGGCTGATTGGATTCCTTTTGGTTTGCGACTTCGGTGGTTTGGGCATCTTCGATCTCGCCATCTTCTGCGTCTGGTCCACCCAGCGCGGGTTTAGGAGCAATGGACGTGTTGTTGGTCCTGTGGAATAAGGAGTGAGATAGGGTGGGACGGCCGTTGGAGAGAACTTACGTTGGCTGTGGACTCGGTCTGAATTCAGGAGCCTTGGGGTTGAGATTTGCTGATTTGTCGCCATTGGTTTGAGGCGTGCCTGGTCTCGCCGAGTTGGAGCGTGCGCCATTGACAGCCGCCTGTTGGTTGCCCTCGATCTGTTTGCGGATTAATTTCAGGACGTTGTTGGATTTGGATCATGGTTGTCATACCAGGTTGAAAGCCTGCGGCAATACCCACGACTTCTCACGCTTCTTGAGTGCTCCAATCAACGAGGTGGCAGCAATCTTCAGGTCCTCCCTCGACTCCTTCTTACTGAGCTCCGTGATACTAGCCATTTGATTCGATCCCATCCAATTGACGACTGGGAAGTATTGGTGAATGTGGTTGAGGATGTTGATGGCATTGCGAATGTGCATGTACTCTCCGCTAGCATAGCAGGTCTTCAAAGCACCATTGAGATTCCTATGCCACTTGAGCAGGATCCGGCGAAAGTCCTCAAACTCCAAAAAGCTCTTGACTTCCTTCTCGCTCGTCAAAGCTTTGGCAAAGCCCGGCAGGTTTCTCTTGGGACCGTAAGCTTCCTTCTCATAGAATGACTTTTTAGCATGCCATGTGCTCAGATCCTTGAGGACTTCGCGAATGAAATGACCCAAGCACTCGGCCTCCTTGGCGCTGCACAGGAATATCATAGAGGTCAGACGCTTCTCCTTGAAGAACTGGTCATAGACCCCCATCGTCCTGAAATTCATCGCGCCTTCTCCGTGAAGCCAGCGGATCATCCTGAAGGTGTACATAGCATCTACCGGCGACATGACGAGGCGCGGGAATAGGCAGTGTTCTATCAACGCCACGTTCAGAGCATCGAATTGTTGCCAAGCTCCAGCAAACCAGTGATCCTTGTACTTACGCCATGGCGCACTTGTCTTCGTCTTAATCCGCTCCTTCATTTCGATCATGAGACCATCGTGATACTCTTGAAGCGCTTTGACCTCCTTTGACCGCTTGGTTGCACCGGAGATGCTGGGATCAGTCTTGTCATTGTTGACGGCTTTGATGCGGCTAACGAGCCTTCTTGTTTCCTCGTGGTACGATTCCAAGGATATCATGACATCTCCAAGAGATAGCTGCCAGAAGAGAGTGTAGAAAGAGGGGCTCATCACCGTCCAAGTCTCTTCAGGAAGTGAAGTTCTGATGGCAGCTGCAATTTCCTCAAGGATAGGATGTCCAGGCTGCTTAGGATCCTCTGGCTGAGTAGTCACTTCACTGGGCGGGTCGGAAGCTGCAGTGCCGTTGGGCAGGATGTCCATCTCTGCATCGACGCCGTTAGTCTCTTCCGACTTCGCGGTCGGAACCGATTCTTCAGCCGGCTTGTCTTCGTTATCAATCGCCATTGTGCTCTCTTCGATGGCTTTGTCTGGCGTTGGCTCGGCAACATCAGGCTTGTTCGATTCAGCTTCGCCTTTGGAGACGTCCATGGCCTGAGACTGTTGTTCTGCATGTTTCGTATCGAATTCACGCACAGCAGCGTTGACGCTGGGTCTTGAGATCCAGAATGCAACCCCAGCTTCAATGTGGAATTCTGCGATCAACCGAGTGATGTCTGGTACAAGGTGATCGAATTCCTTCACGGACAAGCTGCTCCTCAGCAGCTCCAAATACTGACCAAGGATACGATGGATCTGGTCGTAAACGTTACCCAGTAACTTCGGATGAGCACTCTCCTCATCAACTCTAAAGATGCAGACCTGTCTCTCTTGCGCAAGGGATACAAGAAGTTGTCCAGCCAACTTCGATTCAGTGAGTGGTTTGACGAGGCGCTTAGCTGCCGTCTTCATCTCATGCCTCTTGTCGAGCAATTGCTGTACTGTCAAACTCTGCAGCAATTCGCCCCCGCTCATTGCATTGATTTGCGCTTCATTGAAGCTGACATCAGATATAACTCCAGCCATCGATCTTATCATGCTCTCCAGGACAACGAGCTCTTCTGGATTGCCTTTCCGAAGCTGATACTCGACATATTGAACAATTGGGAGTGGGTTCATGGTTGCGAAGCGCTTGAAGACTTTGCCAGCAAAAAGGGATAGAACCGCCAGCCACTTGCTAGTCAGGAGACCATCTGCCTGTAGCCGATTTCGACCCTGAGCGCCGAGTGCGCTCATGAGAGACCAGGTGAGGATGTCATATCCCAGGAAGGTGAAGTACCGGCCGCATTCGACGAAGGTGTCCACAATATTGTCATATGCTTCGAGTTGGCTAAGGGCCACCGAGAAGACGATTCCAGGCGAAGTATAGCTGACCTTTGCAAGAGCTCGGGCCATCGGCTTGATGGTCGTTTTGCTGATTCGCTTGAGGACGTCTCTAGTCTCGGCCTTGGTTTGCTCAAAGGCAGCCTTGATGTCTGGTAGACGAGAGGTTTGTCCGTTGTACCATTCCGCATAGATATTGTAGCGGGTCGCCTCGGGGAAATTTTTGAGGAGTTCGAAGACCTCATTGACGAGCGCGGGATTGCACTTTGAGAGTGAGAGGGCAGGGACAAGAATACGCTTCGACAGATCGAACCAACGAGCCATATTGGCAGACGATGGATCAGAAGCCAGTGAGTGGCTGCCGATGCGAGCAATCTTGATCATGAGCATCGAGTCTTGTCCAATCTTGACGCCGCTGAAATTCAGCAGGGAGGAGCATAAGGAAAAGACATCATCGACAGTCTGGCAGACAGGTATCACGTCCGCCCAATCGTCCCAATAGAATTTGTAGTCAATCATCTCCCCTACATCGTCCTTGTCAAGCTGAGCCCACTTCAAGGTCTTTCGAGGCGGTAGCTTCTCCTGTCTGACACTGCCTTTTGGAGCGCCCGCTTGCTCGAGGTCTAGCACAGGTAGCTCAGCGCGTAGAGCAGGTTCGTCCTGCAGTGGTCTGAGCGGGTCGTAGACAGCGGTCAGACAGTGATGTAGGATGCGGTGGATGTATATGGGGAGATCGGGGAATGCATCAGGGAGCCATGGGAATCGGCCAAGCATATAGAATGCTTCAGGCAAAGCACCAATAGCAAGAAGACTTCTCAGCAGCTGCACCTTTTGGTCTGCAGGTTCCGGCAACTCTTCCGTCTTCTCTTCCGGCTGGACAGTTGGTGTCGATCTACTGGTGGCAGCGTCGAGTTTCTGATGGCGTCTCATCGCATCAGCTTCTCTCAAACGTGCTGCTTCCCTTGCTTGACCTTCGGGGGTATCGTCGGGTAAGGCCCCGGCAGTCAGGAGGGCGTTAGTACCGCCTCCAGGTTTGGATAACCGCTCTCTTTCTGCCTTTTCCTTCATCTTATCTTCCTTGACCTTTTCCATGTCCGGATCCTCCGGCCAGATATGCGGGTACAGATCCCGAAGCGAGATGAATCCGACTTTGACGAGTAATGCCGCCAGGTAGATCAGATTGACGGGGAGATTGTCTGAGGGATCACGGGCAGTTGAGGTGTAGAATCGGAGTTTGAAACCGAGCACTTGGGCCGCGACCTTGTTGCCAAGCGGAGGTAAAGTCTTTGTGATCTCGATCCACTTGTGGTCCTCGTCTTCACCAACGGCACCAGAATCTGTGGATTTGCTGAGGGCAGCCTTGAGAGTGCTATCCTCCACGCGACGACCACCGAGCTCGAAGAAAGCGGCCAGACCTATCTCTTTACATCTCGTCCAGAAGTCCGCGTCTCTTGCGCTTCTTGAAGCTATTGTGTCTTCTCTCTCTTCGTCGGTCACCGCGCCCCCTTCGAAACCCGGAAGCGCCCATTTTGGCAGTGGGCCAAGATTATGTTGTGCGGCATAATCTTGAGCTTGTGAGCTCTGTGGCCACCAAGAGCTCGCTCTCAAGTACTTGACGAAGAAGCGGTATTGTTTGACCAGGACGGCCGCGAATACATCCAGCGTGATGTCGAGGACTCTTCCCACGTCGAGATCAAAGGCACCAATCATGCCTTTGACTTTCTCGAATGTCTCGCCAACCACTTCGCTCGTGGGAGGTTCGTTGTTGCTGGTAGTGAAGAATTCAGTGACTAGTTTGGAATAGCCCTCTGTCTCCTCACGAAGCAGGTTGTAGTTCGATTGTCGATACAAGAGGTTAGTCTGCTGCCTTATGCCAACACGAACAAAAGTGCTTCGAATAAGGCCGAAGCTTTCCAGAAGGGCGCTGTCAAGTTCGAGCCGCATCTTGTTGGGATGAATCCCAGTTGCCTCTATGAGCGGTCCCAATGAGCCTGCCTCTGTCGTGGACTCGGCCAGTATGGACAAGGTGTCGAGGAACAGGGAGGCCGGATCGAAAGCGAAATTTGGGTGGGTCTGATGAAGAGGATCTTGGGCGTGTTCGTCCTCTCCTGTGCCACCAATAATGCCCTTGACGAGTGCACCAGCATCCTTGGGATCAATCCGTGCATCTATAGCAGCCTGCAGTATCTCCTGGAAAATGATGGAGAGGGTGAAAGAATCCTCAGCCTCACGGGCCGATTGACCCTTGCTCTCCAAATTCAATCGTCCCTGGCCTTCCCATGCTGACAAGACGTCATCCGTGAGATACTCGTAGAAGTACGCGATGCGCCTGGGCTTTGGCTTTTTCTCCGGCTGCTCTTCCACCTGAGAAACAGAGGCTTGATTTGGCTGTTCCGTGGAGGGCGCCGCGGACGGCTTCGGCTCTGCAGGTGTAGATGGTTGTGCGTGGGTGGGTGACACTTGGGAACTGAATGATCTTTGTGGCTGGTTCACAGCATTGGGACTCTGGATCGGACTTCGCTGGTTGCTGGGCCCTCCTCTGCTACCTCGTCTGCTACCCCTTCCACGATCGCCATATCCCCCCCTTCCGTACTGCGGAGGCTGTGAGGGCTGTTGAGTTCGCTGTGCTAAGCTGAGGTTGTCTGGTCGATGTGGTGAGGGGCGATTGCTCTCATCTCTGCCATCGCTTGAAAACGTTCTATCGCCCCTCTTTCTCTTGCCCCCTCCACCGGGCGCCATGCCCTTGAGAGACCCTCAGGCTCTTAGATGATTCCACGACAGGATTGTGCGACCATCTATATGCTGCTTGATATGATCCGAGTGCAGCTTCAAGCCTCACGAAATTGCACTTCTGGATACAACGCGGGATTTTGCCTTGTGACACACTTTGTTACGGTGTTGCGGTAGGTGGCTCAGATCCAGTCTGGACTTTGTATGTGTAGGATGGTGGAGAGAGTGGGAAGTTGGAGAGAGAGGGTTGTGGTGGGGTGTTGTGCGAGTGTTAAGGATCGAGTCAGTTCAAGCAAAGAGACAAACGCCATTATTCACCTCGTCCGCAAATCAATATTAAGGCTGGGCTGAAAACGCTTAGCGTGCGTACAGGCGGATCTTCTTTTTTCCGGACTCCGCGCCAAGCCGTGGGGATAGCTTCAAAAGATTTCTCGGGCTACTATCTCAGCAAGTCGAGTTCGAACGTTCTCCCCCAGATCCAGATGTTCGCCAACTCTGGCTCAGGAAGCTCCGGTTTATTCTTTTCACGATGCTAAGTGGACGTGCTTGAACTCCTGCCAGATCAGGCCAATTCGGCGCTTTTGGAGCTCCATGAATTGGTGCACAGGTCGATCGGGGCTATCAAAATGCTGTTCTACCAGCTCATCACTTCACACACAGCATGTTTGATGTCTATCCATTCATTTATTGACAGATGCTGTTTGGAAAGACTGAAGGCCTTCCCCTTCCAAAAGGTGCTTCACAAGAACTGAAAAAGGCTCTATCAAACTTGAAAGCTCGCTCTGCTTCCCTCACATGCACGGCAAAGTCTTCTCTTATTGCAGAAGGAAAAGATGTTCAGATCTGATAAAGACATGCTAGCTCCCTTCCAACCAATGATCGCCAGTTGCCTTCTGCTGCGCTCCTCTCTATCGAATGAATCTACTTCCGCTCAACGAGCTTGTGCGGTGACTGTGATCGTGAGCTGTTCGCAATTGTGACTGAAAAATCTTACTCGATTGGAGAGATGTGTGATTTCTTGCCTACTAGATCAAGACCGGAAAAGAATTCGGGACTAGTCAGAAGGACTTGGTTGCGACTCTCTTGATGGGAATGATGGATAGGCGGTGAAAAGTAGAGGCAAGGCTAGGAGCCATCTCGTGACAGGCTAAGAAAGGTGGACGAGAGAGAGGTAGGAGCTGCATAAGAGTAGAACTTTGCAAGGGTGGGACTTGAAAGCCGTTTTGTGTCTGTTCTTGATCATCGTTGGCGTTATGCATTCTGCATTCCACCTCTACTCTTGATGATCTACATTCGAAATGGGAATCTTTTATGCCGCTCATACTCCTGTTCCGGTGCTCCCAGAGTTATCCAAAATATGTACAAACCTCTATCCGCCGCGTAGTCCTTCCACAACCGCAACACTCCCAGCCTCCACGATCCCCATCTTTCCCCTACATCACCGTCTCACTTGCACATTTTATATTCCTTTCCATGTCGCCCTCATCCCGACATCATAATGCCCCCAGCTCCTTCAACCTCCCCACCAACCCATCCACATCCTCCACCTTCCCCCCCCCTTCCCTCTTCTTCGGCTCCTCCACCCTCACCGTCTTCAACCTCGCCCCCCTCCCCCCGCCGTCCAAATACTCCCCCACCCCCACCTTCCTCATCTCCTTCTTCTTCGCCTTCATAATATTCGGCAAACTCGCATACCTCGGCTCATTCAACCTCAAATCCGTGGTCACCACCATGGGCACCTTCCCCCTCACCGTCTCCACCCCACCATCCACCTCCTTCGCCACCTCCATCACTCCATCCTCGGTAAACGAGATCTTGGCCGCCTGGCCCGCGAACCCCCACCCCAACAGCCCCGCCAGCATCCCGCCCGTCTGCCCGGCATCATCATCAATGGACTGCTTCCCCAGAATCACCAGATTACAGCCCTCCGCCTCAACAACCTTGGCCAACACCTTCGCCACGGCCAACGGCTCCAACCCCTCCTCCTTCTCGCCCACCTCGATCAAGATGCTGCGATCCGCCCCCATCGCCATGGCGGTCCGGAGCACATCCGCGCACTTGGGCGGGCCCGCGGAGAGGGCGAGGATGTCGGCGACTTCGGGGGTGGAGGCGCTGTTGGGGGGCGGGGGGTTCTTGGTGCGGGCCTCGCGCATGCGGACGGCGGCTTCGAGGGAGAGTTCGTCGAAAGGGTTGAGGCTGTGCTTGACGCCTGAGGTCTCGATGGCGGTGTGGGAGGCGTTGACGCGGGGTTTGACCTGATGGGGTTGGGCAAGGTGGTCAGCGTGGATGTACTCTGTGCGGTGGGGGAGAGGGAAGAGGGGGGTGGGAGGGGACGTTTGATTGGGTCTTGTGCAGTGGAGGAAGGGGCGCGATGAGGGAAGGGAGGGGGGAGAGGGTGGAAGTACGGCATAATCTATCACCCGCTTGACGGGGACTAATATTCGTAATGGTGGCATTGTGAGGGTGGTCATGTAGAATGCGTGAGGGAATGGGGGAGATTGATAGATTTATTACGGAATGTGGAGAATCCGCCGAGGTACGATCGAAGAGCGTTGCGTTCCTGCGTCATGATCATAAAATGTTATTCAAGATGTATAAAATTTGTGCAATCATAAGGGTATACATGGGAAGCAGGAGTATGTAGTCCCCGTTCTTTGCATGTTCATCTTATATACTGCTCAAGCATTGCATTGGTCACACAAGTAGATACAAACATCGTATATGCATGAAGAGAATTCCCACGTCCGTCCAATTCGCCATGCAGTCAGCCGTAGCATGCAATTGAGCTCCAAAATATGGTGTAAAAGTACTTCAGACTTCCGCCACATGCTCACGAACATCCAGGGTTCCAAAACCCGCTTGTTCCCAAAGGTGAAGCTCCAAAAATTCCAATGTTGAAGATAGTCTCACATGGCCGCAACGACCTTTCTCGCCTCCTTTCCTTTCGGCTGCTTTCCTTTACCCAATTTCATCTTTCCCTTCAGTCCAGCTGCCGAGGACCCACTTTGGCCACTCCCTCCCCTCTCTTTCTCCTTTTCTGCGCCCTTTCGCTTCACCCAATCCCCTCCGTCCTCCTTGCCGGGTTCATTGTAGAATCGTCTGTTCTGACCACCATCATTGACCGCCATCGGCCTAGGATACACTCCCTCTTCGAGCTCCTTCGTGTAACTGGGCCCCCGAATCATTGGCGGAGGCAGCTTCCGCTCTTGATCATTGGTGTTCGAGGTGTTTGAAAGTCGCCGTGGCTTGATCGGGTTCAGGCTGGATCGATGAAGCTTGACGCACTGTGCCTTTTCAAACTTGACCGCAGAAGCCTTTTTAGGTGACGATTGAAGTGACGGAAGGGTAGGGGCTTGCTGTTGCTGGGAAAGTGAGTGAGAATGCGCGGTTACTGGGTGAGTAGACCGACGCTGCTCAACAATTGGGACCTCACGTTCGCGCTGCTGTTGCTGACTGCCGCTCCGATTCGCCTGGTTGCTCTCGGGTCGAGGGAATTGTTTTTCAACGCCATCGTCATTCATGGGTAGAGGGGCACTTTGTACCACACCAGCCATTTGCTCTGGCGGATAGAAGCCCATCTTGGATCCAGATCTCGAATGGGGGAGAGTAGAAATGTAAGGGGTATCGTATGGTATCACGGGCTGCGGCTCGCCAATCTTATTCTTTTTGACCTTCTTCTTCTTGCCGCCGCTCTTCACAAGCTGACCGATATGGGTTTTGACCTCTTTGTATTGGTCGAGACCAGGCAACGCCGGCAGGGGGCGGTTGAGGTTGGGCCCACCATCTTTCCGCAACTTGTTGCGCTCCCGGCCGCCACTTTCGCCGCCGCCGCTACGGAACGATGCCCAACTGCCCCTTCGTCGAAGCCCACCATTCCGCCACCACCCAGCATTACTGAAGCTGCTGCGCCGGCTCATGCTGCTGCTGCGACTACGTGATGAGAAGCCGAGGGAAGAAGAGCGGCCGGAACGCAGAGAGTTCTGTCCATCCGTTGTGACGGCGCTGTTCAGGCGGGACGGACGAATGTAGTTGCTGATACCATCGGCAATGCTGCTTGCAAAGCTGCCTGCCCGGCTGCTGCGGCCTTGCCTGGTATAGTTTGTGTCGAGGCTATCGCAGCTTGTCATCCGTGATAGTTTTGATCTTCGGCTCGGCGGCCTTGAGGAGTTCATGCGCTCCTTGTTGGCAACGTATTCATTAGCACGCTGCCTGGCCAGCTCCTGAATCTCTTTCATGGATTCTGACGCGGACTCAACCTCGGATGGTCGACGGCCTTTTTGTGACGTTCTTCCGTCGGTCATGCTTGGTGTGAGTGCTTGCAAAGATGTGAGACCGGTAGAGGTAGGACGGCCTTGGATGGCAGCATAGCCTGAAGTCGAGCGAGAGGTCGACTTGCTGGAGAAGGTAGCTGGCTCGGGTTCATCGTAATCTATACAGGCGGCAGCAGAAGTCTTTGGTCGTGCATGCAGGCTTTTTCTGATGTGGCCCAGAGCTTGAGACTCGATCTGTTGCTGTCTCAGGAAGCGCTTCTGCAGTTCCCTTGTGCGCTCGACGATTGGCGCGTGGACAGGAGGAAGCACGGGCTCTGGAATGGTGGTCGTGACGGTCGTGGCGGTCGGTTGGGTCATTTTCTTATGGACATCGCTGGCTCTGTGTCTCCCCATTGGATCTTTGGGCACATAATGGGTTGCTTGCGACTGGGTGGCATCCTGACTATCTCGTTGCGGCCTCCGGGTCGAATACCTTTGCTGCTGCTCTTTCTTCAACGATTTCGCAGGCTCGATCTTCGAGTTCGCATCCTCGTGCTTGACCTGCCACAAGTCCGCCTTCATGGACTTGGCCTCGGCCTTTTGCATACGGGCCACATAGCGTGCCTTTCGCTCGGCCTCCCTCCTCCTGTAGAATTCTTGTGGATCTAGGTCGTCATCTGGATCTGGAGGATTGGTCAAGGCGACCAGAATAGCACAGGCCTGTCGCAAGTCATGCGTGACTTGGGGAGAAAGGCTTGGTCGTTCCATTGCGGAGGGTGTCGGGCTGTATGGGGGAGACTCGGCGTCATAATCCAGCGGACGTTCCTGTGAAGGATGTGAAGGTTTCTGTCCGACCACAATGGCCATATTTAGTATTGACATATCTGACCAAAAAGGTTTAGGGGGAGCGATTTTCGAGAAGTTCTATTCTTGTGCTCATGTTGAAACACTCGATGTCTGGGTCCAGGTGCAAGGGGGCCAGAGAGGGGGAGCCCAGGAGGGAGCCAGGAGGGGGACCCAGGAGGGTGGTACAAACTCACCGTACGAAGATTAGTCAATGAGAAGCCGCGTTTCATGCTCCTGCCCATTCCCATCGTGGTCGAATGTGGCCGACCGGGGAGGTCAGATGATCGATCGAGGGCAGCGTCGACTTGAGGAGAGAGGAAGATGTGGAGAATAATGTGGATGCGTGAATATGCAAAGACTTGAAGGGCAGGCAAATCTCTGCTAGAGCCAATCTAATAATCCTTGGATGCGGAGCATTTGGGAACAACAACAAGATTAATCTCAAGGATCACATCTTGGACATGGCCCTCGGTCATGGACTTGTGTGAGCAAATGAGCATGGACCTGCCGAATCGATCTCATAGAACCTTGTACACGATCAGCTGCAACCAAAGCGAGGCGCTCAAAAGGGGCAACAGCTGGGGAAGTGGGGACTTTGGGAGGGCATGTTTGAGGAATCGAGGCACACTTACTAGCTCGACAACAACATCCTGTGGGGCTTGTTCTCCCTCCAAAACTCCCCTAGAAAATTCCAGATCTTGGATGCTTTGCCCCAATTCCAACTTCCACCAATCGAAATCTTCCCCAAAGGAGCCCCAAAAGGGAAAATCTTCCTCCCTCCCGTGTCTCTCAGGACCGAGATTTGCCATGAGCCTGGAGCCATCCGAGCTCATCGTCGATGCGTGGCATAAGCAGCACAGGCGAGGCAGCGTGATCCAATCAGCCTAGAAGTCCCGTGTTGCCGCTGCCGATTGGGCTTGCAGCAAGCCAGGAATGCAGGTCACTATGGAGACTCTGGGGAATTAGGAGAAATAGGCTTGGATCTGCGAAGGATTTCTTCTGAAGACGGTTAGTTCTAGTGCGTCGCATAAATGGGTGTAAAATTGTAAATTTCACGCACCAACGACCGCCGAGTCTCCACCACCGAGTCTCCTGTCAGCCCAGACCGATCACCCGCAACAATCATCCTTGCTCAACAGTTCTTGGCCGTCTGGATGTCCGCTTGATCAATGTCAGCAAGCTTCTCCACCTTGACTGTGCAGTGAACGTCGCTACTACTCATCTGCATGCTGCTTATGCATGTCATTGTCTCTCCCTCGATGGTGATCGTGTCCCTCCCTGCCGGCTGATCCGAGACGCCGACAAGGCCAGCAGCAGGCAAGCGATATCTTCCCATGGCCAGTAGCTTGATCTCACTTCCCTCGACGCGTATCTGCATACAGTGGATACCCAGTGCTCCGTACCTGGAGCTCTGGCTTCGATCCACACTGACGAAGCAACATTGGCTGGACCTGCACCAGTCCGCAGCAACGATGATCAAGGGGACTCACATGCGCCGTGGCACATACCTTGGTGTCTCTGCTTACCTTGAACAAGCTCCTCACCTGCCAGTGACGCTGGCCGTAGCCCCTTATTCCTCAAACGAACGACAGCCTCACCCAGGCGCTGAGAAGAGCTCTCCGCAGACGACATCAAACGTGGAAGCGAAACCTCGCAGAAGGGCACACTCTGCCTACCTGTGCTTCCTTTCCACTTCCTCCTCTCCTCCTCAATGTGTCTGCTGGTGGCTTGAAAGACTTTGAAGTTCATGGCGACCCCGCCTGGATCATGCAGAAGCACTCACGAACAACGACACGAAGCGAGAATGGATGTGCGAAAGAGATACTCGAACCAAGGTCCCTTTGTCGTCCATAGTAATTGGACGGGACTGCTGCGCACATCCAGAGCTGAAGAACCCCCGAGGAGGAGCGGCCGCTTTCGGAAGAAATCCAATCGGCCACTGCCTTCCTACCGAACAACTACTGGCAGGAGGCAAGCGCACAGCGAGAGCATAGGGGAAATACCCGAAGTCTTTGATCAACGATTCATCTCTTACCAGGGGAAGTTAGAACCTTTGAGCAGCTCCAAGTCGTCCGCCTCCTTCTGCGACCAGCATCTACCACCCGAGCCCCGGATTTCTTCAATGCTTTAGCATGCAATTACGAATTCATACCTATTAGGCTGCAACTAAAGAGAGAGCACAAGGCAGGAGGGTGGAGCAAGAGAGCTCGTCAGAATTAGACGCACGCCGTGAGTCGAACAAGCAGGCCACCGGATTCGAAGTGGTCCTTTGTGGATTCCCATAGCATGGGCTCCTCGATCTGGATGTATACTCCCTGGTTGGGCTTGGATCCTTGGTAGCGGCTCAATGCTGGGTGGAGAAAATCACAACGACTCAAGGGCTGCATCGTCGGCCATTTCGAGATTTTTGATCCATTAAGTATATTCACCAATAGAGAATCCTTGCCTCTTCGACATGACTTGGCTTCCGCTAAAATCAATCGACGAGAGGACAGCCATGGCCAAAGGCCTGTACCTTAAAGAGTGAAGAGGGGGACACTTCTACATGGCTGATCGCACATCAGCCCAGTGGTGAAAGAGTAACAGCCATCAAACCCTGCTCATCGGGTCTGAAGTCGTTGAATGTTCCAACCTGCTAATGAGCACTCATACTGTGATGATTCTCGTATGGACTTAGACAAGAGGAGGGCTTGATCTGGCTGCGCTTGACTCCATTGAACCCATTGATGTCCTAAGACGGGTCCAACAGACTTGACGGCAGCGTGTGTTCATAATGCAGCTGCTTATGGCAACAAACACATGGGATTCTTCGCCTCGGCGCAGATGCATAAGGGGCGTGAGGAAGACAAGGAGCAAAGAGTTTCACACGCAGCTGAAGGAGCATCCTGAACCCACTGCAAGCCTGGCTGAATTTTTTCGGGAACCTGCATACGGCTGCATGTCCAAGGCATCGCGCGTCCTGAGTATAGCACGACCAAGGACTGGTGCCATTGTGTATTCACGTCGGCTGCAAGACTCATTCGGTCGTTTCCGCAGGCCTACGTTCTCGAGGAATACAAGGAGTTGCCAGTCAGTCTTCAAATACTTGTCAGTATGGATCTCCACGGCAACATTGAGACATGGGTTCAAAAAGTTCTATCGATGCGTATCACTACGCAAACCACCAGTATATTTCTCGGCGGGTTCCCAGTCGACCATATCTGTCAAGCATCTGCTTCGAACTCCGTCAGCAATTCTTCCGAATCATCGAATCTGGGGACTCCAGGGGAAAGCTACCTCCTGAATACTGCCTCTTGTGGCACGTGTATATGGAGACTTGCTCAGTTCCGAACTGCGCAACCGACCATCACATTCAAACGCTACGCGTATTCTTCGCCCGAGCAATCTCCCTGGACAAATGTATCACGCATTAAGATCACCAACAACTCGTGGATTGTGAGCTGTGGCGGCATATTTGTGACTCAATCTGCCTAAAAGCTCGCTAATGCCCACTAAGACTATTGAATGGCACATGGCCAAGTCGAATCGGAAATGTTACCTGACCAGGCCCCAAAGGTCCCAGCATGGTTGAGCAGGCGTCTCCCACGAAAAGACACGATTGGTAAAGCCTCGGAGAAGCAAGGATCGTTACTGGGCAGCTTACATTGACCCCAAAAAATGTTTCTGGGATGTTTCCAATACACTGTCACGCTTCGGAGGGAAATCAGGTCACTGTTCACGAGGACTCAAGCTGCGTTTGCGATTTGATCGAGGGCACGAATGGGGAACCTCAACTCATCCAAGAGATCTTCGCTCAAACAACGGTGGACTTTTGAACTGGATGGACTGTTGCGGCAAATGTTTCTCGTGGCTTGCATCAGCCGATGTCGCAGGATTTCGATCGCACAAATTCTCATCCGGTCAAACGGCGTCGACTATCATCCGATCAAAGCATTCGTGAAATGAATCCATAGGATGATCGAAATGTCCCACGAGGTCTTACCTTCACAGTCATCCCCATAAGGGTCAGGAAGGTGATTCTCCGCGTGGGAGTTTGATCTCCCCAAACCTCACTACCATCAAACCATGATTGTCTTTCGACAAGGTTCGTGGTATTGCGACCTGGGTGGCTCCATGGTCTTACCGACAACAACCATCAGCCATGGGATGCAGTATCCGGACTTCTTTCCAAAGGGTCAATGGGACGGCGGTTGGCAATACCCAAGCAGCGAGTTCGAAGTATAGGGGCCGCTCACAAAACCGGATGGCACAGGGCAGCCATGTCGTGAAATCCGATCGATTCTGTCGTTCGAAATAGTAATTGATTTGCATCCTTACCTATGGCATTATCTCTCAAGAACCTGGATATCACATCAAGAGGCTCTTACAAAGTCAATGCGTTGCTCCCGAAGAGGCTGCGTGGTAGATAAAGACCAAGGCCGGGACTCCGAATGGGGAGAATAGCTACCAATGAGACAAGTCAGCGAGGGCTTCGTCCTAATCGACAGAGCAGCAAACGGCACGAGGCACAGATGCCTTCAGAGCATCTCAGTTTCCTAACACAATGTTTCACCATTAAACAGCCCAAAGTTATTACTTGCACAGTGGACTCGTTTATGACTGGATGGTGATTTTTGATGTCGCCACAGCCGTTTCGTCCGAGCAACAGTGAGGTTTGCAGGACGGTACAGAGAAAAGAGCTGAAGCTCTGCCTCTGCTCAGCCGTGGCTTGACTCCTCAGGGAGGCGGCTTCTGTAAAGGGAAACCCCCTTACTGAAACCTGCTGACTCCCCGAAAAGGCGTCCTTTGATATTCGGCGGGTGCTCACCACATATTTGTGACCTCACAACATGCGGCTTCTTTTGGCAGTGTAGTGTGCCCAGCCGTGAATAGTCAACGTGTTCGGCGTGAATGTGGTAAGGATCGATTGACTTACAAATAAACTGATATCCTGTCGGCCTGTTACTCTATCCCTACCAATTCAGGGAAAGCTTGGCGACTCTCGGCCTGCGCAACTTCATCACGTCCTGGAGAAAGCTATTGCTGCGAAGGCAATCGAGCTCTCGTGAAATGTGCGGCTATTGCTTGAGCATAAATTTTCCCGTATGTTTATTGACCTCAACAACATCCGGGTCAGTTGTGTGCCGCTTACCCATTCAATCTGGGGGCATTTGGCTTCTCGAGACCATAAATTTGTCTTGCGACAAGGTCCCGGACACAGTGCCTGCCGTCCCCGTCTTTTGAAACCTCGAAGCTTCTCTGCAATCTGGAACAGCGTCAGCCCAGGAAGCAATGGAGCAACAGTGGGATGTGCGGTCTTCTCCAAACACAACATCGACCTTGATACGATCTGTGCCTCTCTGGATTATACCGCTCGTGACAGAAACCAAGCTGTTGGGTCGCCGACAGTTGATCGTGTCTCTTGATGTAGGGGTAATTAGGCTCCCAAAGACCATGGTTGTCGTCGCTCAACAACAAGCCATACGTCGACAACGAGGCCGATAAGGTTCTTGAAGTCTTGCCAACGACAAGGTCAATGGCACTCTGTAGTATACAGAGTGAGGAGAGAATGTCTGTAGTATACAGATTTCACTCCGCCGTTTCCCCCCTTGTGTCTCTTGACGTTGGGGCAATCTGATTTCCAAAAACCACGTTTCTCGCCATCCAACGACAAGCCAGACGTCAAAAACGAGATCGGCAAGTCGTGAAGTCCTGCCAACGACAAGGACAATGGGCGCTTGTAGTGTGCTAAGCGAATACAGGTCCCCCCCCCTTCTGAAAAGCTCTTTGTGAAAATCCCTGTGAAACCCTCTGAGAAGCCCTCGACGAAGCCCTTTGAACTTTGGGAGAAATGCGGGCATGTTTGCGGCCTCCTCCTACACAATATCGATCTTGATACGATATGTGACGATTTGGGATGGACCGCTCTTGACAAAATCCAAGTTGATCGTGTCTCTTGATATGGGGGCAATCTGCTTCCCAAGACCACTGTTGTCGCGGTCCAACGACAAGGCATGCATCGAAGACGAAGGGACCAAGGTCTTGAAGTCTTGCCAAAGTTCGTCTTGAAGTCTTACTGACGACAAGGAATTGTCTCCGGCTGACGACAAGGAATTGTCTCCGGCTGACGACAAGGAATTGTCTCCGGCTGACGACAAACTTTGTGGGCACCTTGTTACACTTAATCGATCAGCCTTGAAGTCTTCCCAACGACAAGGTCAATGGGTACGCTCGTAGTATACGAAGCGAGGAGACAATGTCTGAATCAACCCCTCCCATAGGGCCCTCTGACAAACAGCCCTCTGTGTAGCCCTCTGTATTCTGGGGGATATTGGGACGGACGAACCAAAGAAGGCGGTGGGCAGTGTCTGGGTCTTGCCTTGCCGGGAAATTTGGCGACGATCTTGCGTGTGGAGATGTAGCCTTGTTGATTTCTTCTATTTTGGGTATTCGTACCTAGCGAAGCCGGTCAGCATTGACCTTCCCACGGCTTCTGTCAGGACAATGATGAGGACCCACCAGTTCAACAGTCAGGATAGGAATTTCTTCTGAAAGCAGGAACGTTGCATGCACCACGAAGCTCAATCTGACAAATTCAACAACTCGGAACAGTATCAGAATGGCTCAATCAGTGGCCACCACAGGTGTTTGATCTCGCTGCTCGGAAGACCAGCAAACCCATGGATGCCCAAAAGGCAAGGTCTGTGGAAGTGTCGGCAGCCGGTCACATCTCAGTGACGATTTCACACCGCCTTCGAACTGGAGCCACCTATCGTGGAGACAGTATTCCTCATCTGTTGGTCCTATTTGAATGGTCAGCACTCTGGCTCCAAGTCAGCATTTCAAGACGGTGTGTAGCACGACGCTCAGACAGACATATCATTGAGTGTGATATGCCGCCGTACTGCACGCCGTGCGAGCCACAAGGCTTTGTCAACTTTGTTGCAGAGTGCACTTTGCAGCTGTTGGCCTCGAACTCAGAGCGGCAAGAACCATGGCAAGAAAGTCTGTCATGCCATATGAGCTGGTTCAGACGGTGCTCGTCTGACTCTACTCCTCCTTTTCCCTAGACGTGCGAAGGGTCGCGCGGGCAGGTAAGTTGAATGGGGAATAATAGGTAGGCAGGACGTTGAAGCCGGAACTGATTGATGATGGGAGTGTGATGACCAATGAAGGCTTCTTGTCAGATGATTCAGTGGATGCAGCATTGTGGGAAAGATAAGTTCAAGAGAGGATCGATCGCAGAGCAGGCCGGGATCAAGAGTAGGAGGTTTGATGCCGGGGCAGTGCTGCATGTGGGTAGTTAGAGGTCGACGTGAGTGAGGAAATGTGTGGGATTCAACAATTTTGTTCTCGATTGCATCTAATCAGATGCAGGCCTAATGTTGAATAGTCAGCTAAGATCAGCAAGACGGCTTGACTTACTGACAAGGCGGACCGAACACGACTCCCGACCACGGTCGCAGAAATACCTGAGCTCTGACGGTCAGCGACACCTAGGCAAGGTCGAAGGTAGTGATCTTTGCCTTCTACTCACTTGCTCATATCCTCCACCAACACGCCAGGCCCTGTTCAGCTTGTCAGTTGCACACTGGTTGATGAGGAAAGGTTGTCGTCGGCTCAACTTACGCGCATCACCACCTCGTTGGGAGTGTCCTCCCCCGAGCCTGGGCGCACAACGGTCACTGGCATGGTGTGAATGAATTGTCTGGGAATACATCTACGATATGCCATACCATGCATGTGCATGTGCAGTGGGAGTGCGTGCCCGACTGGTGGTATCCTGCCAGCTTCCGATGCTGGGTGTTCATTTTCATCCTCCGGTAAAAGGAAAATCTCGTCGGTATCACGAATGCATGGATGTCTGGTTCCTTCCTCGGCGGGGCCCGTGTGTATTATGATAATGATTGCCATGATATCGTGAATGACTTTGTTGATGGGAGAGATGGTGATGTGGAAGGCAGGAGAGGAGAAAGAAGCGAGAAGAGTCTTAGTGTGGACAATTTAGGGCAAGGGTGATTTGGTGTGGCAAAATCAATCGTCGTCGTCGAGCAGTGATGAAAATACAGGGTCACAGGGGTGCCTTGCGGCCGCTGGACAGGGGCTTTGGGGGCTGACGTTACGATCTAAGGTCATAACACATCTAGTTCTGCCCCTATCGATGCCCGGACACGTCCCATACGGCGCCAGTGAGATTGGTTCGAGCATGAGGGTGCTCTACAGCACGGTCTCCCAAGGGAGTTCGGTTCTGGGAACCTGCAGAAGCTTCTACAGGACGTGATGTGTGCATTTTGATGCATGACATTCTAAAGACGAGGCGACCGACTTGGGGCTACGTGTATCTACTGGAAGGTGTACGGGAGAGTCCCACAATCCTCAGGTCAGGTTTTGGGGGGCGTGGATAAGGTATGTCTCAAAGCGATATAGGAAGAATGCATGTGGGCCTACACTGGGTATCTCACGATTGCAGCTGGAAGGAGGCCATTAACATTCAAGCTTTGTCCTAGATTGGCCAAACGTGCAGAAATCGTGTCATCTCAGGAGTGGGATTCTATCAGGTACGTCATGCATTCCTATCCCCGTGTACTGGTCTATTGCACTGGCATCGCAGAGATTCGTTATTCGGAGCCTGCTCCTCACTTAGAGACGCCCTAGAATCCGATTCAACGACGTGCAACGCCAGAACGCCAGGCCCGTTGACAGCTATCTTCCTACAAATAGATGCAGGTGAGCCAAAAATTCGCTAGGCTTCCAGACAAGACATCCGCCGTTTTACCAAACTGCACCGCAAACGACCAAATTTTCTAACAAAGGAGCACCGCTTCATACTTCAATTCCTCATGTCCAGCGGCAATTCCCCCACAATACATGTCCCCTTCCTAAACTCCAATCAAGCCAAGATTCACTGGCATAGCACGCAGCCACATGCACCGGCCGCGCTTAATACGGATGATCCACGTGGGTCCATTGTATAGGCAAATGCTCCAACATGCACATGCCCGTTCACCGGCTGCGGGGCGCCCTCAGCGAGAATGTCTAATCTACTGGTAATAGCCCCTGGCATAGTACACATATCTACAGCCACCAGCCACGCTCAACCCGGACGGTCCGAATGAGGCTCAATGACCAACAAATGCCCTACCTCTCTGCAGTCGACGGCTCCAGGGATACCAACTTGGTGATATTTGCTATTGGCAGAGCCAAACATCCACACGAACCAGTCAAGCTTGAAGCGGACGGTCTGAGTGGGGCCATCTCACTGGCCAGCTACCCCTATCGACGGTCATGAACAAAAACCCCCGACCCCTTGGCTTCAATGTAGCGCTGATGGCGATATACCCAAATGCCGGTTATAGCCGTTGGCATAGCACGCACATCCACATGGACCAGCTTCGCTCGATGCGTCTGCTCCGAGTGGGCAAATAACCCCATCTACACCAAATCAGGCCTGTACTGCTTCAGACAGGACAAACGCGCTGGTGGCTAGCTAGCTAGGAGCATAGCACACGTATCCACAAGGGCCAGCCACACTAAACGCGGACGGGCGGAGTGGGTTGACGCTACGCTCTCGCTGGTAGGGATGATCCGGGCACATGCGGGCATTGAAACGGTGCTGGACAGCGACATGGTAGATGGGCCACGGGGGTGTTCAGATTGGGCTGGGTTGGGGTATGGACGGAGATGCTGCGGTTGGTTTGTGGGTTCAAGGGGAATGAGGGGGGTATAACGATAATGCAATGGGGAGACGGCACAGACAGTGGGCTTTTTTTTACACGGGATCGAACGTCTTGGATTAGGGGTTTGATGGTTGAGGGATGGGGGGAAATGGGAAAGGGGGAGGGATGGAAACCACGAGAAGGGAGAAGGGGGGGGGCTTGGTCGTGGCCTAGCTTTGAATTTCTCGTTATGACATTTGGAGGAGATGGGGGATGGTGTGGTTTCTACGGGGAAAGGGGGGGGAATTCCACGAGGGCTGGTCTCGCAATTTGAGATCGGGGAGTAGTGGAAGAGAAGAGCTTATATTGTTATGATAGTAGACAGCTATCTGCATGATAGTTTTCGTCTCTGATCTCGGGGAATATAGAGATTTCTATATCGTCCTGAGATGGAGGAACCTTTTAGACTTCCCGGCTGACCTTGAAGCTATGGTCGGTTTTAGTGGAGGGAATGAGTATTGGTGGTCTGGGCTTCTCCAGTTGGCGGTAAGGCGATTATAAGAATTTGCCTCGGAGGCTGAGGTCTGCTTGACGCACAACGCTTCACTCAAGTTATCGCTGGATATGGGAATGCCCGTGCCCGTTGAGAGCAGGCTCATGTCACCCATTGCCTGAATGATGTGGTAATTTGGAGATCCAAAATTGTCATCCTCATCCAGCGTCTCGGATGGCCCTTCCCCTCGCCCTCCTTGCCTCCTTATCGACTCTCCTGGCCTGGTTCATACTCCCACCTCTCTCTTCCCTCTCGGCCCTCTCCATTTCAATACCCTCTTCACTAACATCGTCCAACACGAACCTTCCCCAATACCCGCCCCTCCACCTTTGCACCACCCACAGCGCCGCAGCCTCCACATCCGGCATGCTCCCCTTCATCAACTTACCCGTCCGCCTCGCGACCCCTTCTAAAAATGTCACAACATCATTAGTGGGTTCAGCCCCCGGCGTATAGCAAGTATAACACCCCCACTCACCCACCTTATTCACCTGATACAATAGATAATCCGCCAACATGACCGGCGGCACAATCGTATCCTTCACACATCCACACAGCGCTAATTTCAACATGGCTTCCGCATCGGGCACATACGGCACAAACACCCCAGGCGTATCCATCACATACACATCCTCCTCATGATCCCCCGCAGCGCCTTCGATGATCTTGACCGCCGTGCCGATCTTGCGGGTGATGCCCGGCTGCGCGCCCGTCGATGCCGCTTTGCCCCTCCCTGTGCCCGTATGGCGGAGCGAATTGAGCAGCGAGGATTTGCCCACATTCGGCATCCCAACCACCAAGCAGCGCGTCCCCGTCAGTAAATCCCGGGCTTGAGCGTGCTGTCTGATGAAAGCCAGGATCCGGCCGATGGAGGATCTGTCGGTGTTGGAGGCGAACATGACGCCCTCGACCCCGCCACCGCGCCCACCTTGCTCCATCATGAGGGCCTTGATGCGGTCTTCTCGCTCCTTGACAGCCCTGCTGTTGTGTTTATCCGCAAAGCCCAGGTCGCGTTTCGTGTAGAGGATGAGTCGGCGGGTGGATCCGGCCAGCTCGGCTTCGAAGAGCGGGTTCAGCGAGGTGAGGGGGATGCGGTAGTCGCGGCATTCGATGAGCAGAGAGATGCCGGTGGAGAGGAGGGTTTTCATCCGGGTGAGGCCGGCGCGGTGGTGGCCTAGGAAGTAGGACCTGGGTAGGGAGGGGAGGGGGGAGAAGGTGGGACGAGGGATGAAGGGAGGTGGCATGGTGATACAGAGAGTCTAGATGGGACGAGAGTTGGGATAGAGAGGTTTGATGTTATTTCTCCAACTTGGTTGTGGAGGTCCGTCCATGATGCGGCACCGATGGACCTTTCTGCCCCAGGCAAAAAGGGGCCGGCTTTACGCCTTAATGCAGAGGCCCAGGGTGTGTATGTGACATAATCAGAGTGTTTGATGGAGGGGACATGCCGTAATTACGATTGGCTGCATGATATGCATATGATCATTTCGAGCCCTCTTTTCGAAAGACAGAAAATTGTTTGAAAGTTTGATGTCGAGAGTTTCGGCGCGGAGATTGGCCAGCGGAGCTAAGAGACTTGAGACTTGAAACTTGGTACCACCAGTACTAGTGAGGTTCGGGTGCTAGTATTGCCGGTGCCACAATTTCATCTTCCATCCTTCATCTTTCATCTTTCATCTTTCATTCACAGGCTGGCTCGGTGGCTCGTTGCCATCACTGCAAGCTGAAGAAGACGTCACTGATGGAGCGATGAAGAGACCATCGAATGCTCTCAACATGTCACTGAAAAACCCTCTTCACAGCCCGTAATATGCTCCATTCGACACCAGTCTCCTGTTCATTTCCTCTGCTTGGACGCTCCAACGTCGACAATGGCTGAAGGCTCCTCCTCCCTCTCGGCTCTTTCAAATCCACTCGTCACACCAGACCAGCTCACCTCGACAGGCTCTCAACTCGATGAAATCTCAGCCGACCTGGAAGCATCACTCCGCTTCACTGGCGCACAATTGACCCAAGCAGCCGGAATCCTCCTCCGCCTCCCGCAAGAGCTCATCGTTCAGGCAATCGTCCTTTTCTACCGCTTCTATGTCGGCTCCGAATACAGCAGCTTTCTCAACAACTCCGTCCAAGACGTCTCGGCAGCATGCATCTACCTCGTCGCCAAACCGTCCTTTCACCCCCAGCCTCCTCGCTCTGTACTGAACGTCTACGCCTATCTGACATCCTCAGTCTCACCACTGCGATCCAACTTAGATCAGTCCTCTTCAGAAAAGCCAGATCCAGAGTCCTACTACGTCAGCGAAGGCGAATACATCACCAGACGCTCCACACTTTTACGGACCGAATTCATCGTCCTCCGCGGCATTGCCTTCACCACGCAGGTCAAGGCCCCGCATACGCTGGCGCTGACGTACCTGCAAACGCTCTCTGTGCTGCCCAACCCGCCAACGGACAGGTCCAAGGCATTGGCACAGCGTACGCTGGAGTACCTGAATACGGCGTTGTTTAGCCCGCAATTGCTGTATTTGACGCACCAGCCGAATGGACTGGCGATTGCGGCCATCTACCTGGCCGCGAGAGAGGTCGGCCAGAAGTTGGCGGCGGGCGAGTGGTGGGGGATTTTTGATGTGGACAGGGAGGAGCTGGGGTTTCTGGTGGTGGGATTAGGGAGCGTGGAGGGGTGGGTGAAGAAGGAGATGGAGCAAAGGGGACCAGACGGCAGGCTAATACTAACTATCAGGGACGTGGAAAAAGAATTGGCGAGGAGGAGATAAAGAGATATGGAGGCTTGAAGATGGACAAGGCATAGGATAATAGAGCATTGTCCACCGCTATTGCTTTGATCAAGAGGAAGTGAGGGCTGCCCCAAGCTAATGCTGCTCTCCCAATTGGGCATGTGGATCAAACTTCATTGCAGATCCATACCCTCTCGCAAAGCCTCGCCCTGCATTCGTCTTGCGCATCTTGATCAGAACCAACGCAGCAGCCGGGATGAATCTGCACAATCATCAGCTAATCGTCACTCTGATTTGTGGCTGGATCGGGGATCTGCTACCCGGCTTACCCGGTGCCTTACGGGTTAGGGTGTTAGCGGGTCTTGGCAGGCACCGCGTCATGGCTTTAATTGGAGAAGATCGGGAATTTGTTCAGGTGGGAATTTATTTGGCCGGGAAGGCGGAGATTCGAAGAAAATGAAGAAAGTGGAAATGCTGATGAATCGTTCGGTTCCTTCCCTCCCTCATCATTATTCGCACCTTATCAATTTGGGCTTTTGATGTGGTGGCCCGAAGAAGCAAAAATGTAGCAGCCTAGCTGCTCTCTCTGTCAATGCATTATCTTCACCCCAATCACGACACATTTGATATCTACAGCAGAAGAGGGTAGACGGGCATTTTCTGGGTCACGCCACCACGCCTGACATTTCTCCAATCCATCTCTTGGTGCCCCGCACGGAGGGGATATGTCGGGAATGCCTCACAGAACCAATCAATCGTTTGTGGATCGGCAACCTGCAGCCTCCAGCTCGGCAATGATGCGCCCCACCGGTGGACATGTCACCCAGCAACATCGCTTGCCTGATCGCACATCGCTATCATCCCGCCATCCCTCGAAACATAATCCCCCTCCCCCATCCGGTCCAGCCACTCCAGCGTCCCTCGAATATATGAAGAAATCACAAGTGGCCATGGATCATCAGCGAGAAGCCTTTGAGGAGGAACGTGCCTTGTGGAAGATTGAACGGAGCGAGCTACTCCAACATATCACCGCCTTGGAGATCTCCCTTCAGCAGGCTCAATCAGGAGCTTCCACTCCTCACATTGATCGAGAGATCAAGCAGGAACAAGTTACCGACGTTCCACCCCCGCCGGCAGAGTCTCGTCACAACAGCACCAGCTCCACCGGCTCCGAAATCTGGCGTGGCTCCAATCCCTTTCAGAACCCCATCCGCACCTTTTCCGAGTCCTCCTCCTCGGCCAACAAACCTCAACGCCTCGCCAGTATTGCCGAAGCTACCCCACAAACCCACACAACGACCCCTTCTGCCCGTCGCGTGAGCATCAACCCCTCCCCCGAGAATATCACCCAGCACCAGTCTGTATCGGGCGCTGCCATTGACAAGAACCTGGATGGTATCAACTTCAAGAGCTCCGGTCTCTCCCCAGATGTCCTCGAACAAGTCATGTCGGAGTCTCCATCGCCACGCTCGTCGCCCGCAGTGGTTTCACCTACCACGGCCGGTGAGGAAGTGATGAGTCCGCTCAGATTACCGGCGTTGAGAACTTTGAAGAGGGATCCTTACACAATGGATGCCGGACACACGCCTCTTGCGCGTGGGCGTCCGCATCCGCTGTCGGCGGTCGATGGCATGACAAGCACTGGTCACTCAAGTGATGGCGTGAGCACGCCTACCGCTCCTCCACAGGACCAAGCCCAGCTTCAGCCTGGTGGTGATGGCGCAGACGACCGAAAAGAACCGGTCAAGCCGCCTAGCGAGCGGCGTGATTCGTACTTCCCGGTTGTGCAAGACGAGGAGCCCCAATCTCCTGATGCCGACCCAGAGCTGCAAGGTCCGCTAGGCTTGACGAGCGATGCGATTGGTGAGGGAGGCGGGAACGATGACTTCTTGAAGGAGTTGAATAGCAAGCTCATGCGCGTGGAGGAACGGGAGGAGACACCTAGTGAAGCCGACACGGATGCGGGGATGAATGAAGGCGACAAGGACGCTAAGGAGGGGAGGAAGGCGAAACACAGCGGTTTCGAGCAGCCAGAACACGAGCCCCGATTACGCATCAAACGCAGCATGAACTTTGGGAGTCAATTGGGGGGTAATAAAATGGGGAGGAATCTCTGATGCCAGAGTGTGCTCCTCTCGAGAGGAGCCCGCGGCTGTCACTGGACCAAATGACGGAGTTGTGTGGAAGATACCCACAATGGAGGCCAGTCTCACGTTATGACTTTTACGAAACAAAACAAAAAACCATTAGAACGATAGAGATATGGACAATAGCCCGCCGCCCGTAGGCTGATGAGAGGCGTCCAATGAAAAATCAAAAGCAAGCTTTCCAGAGAGTACGACAATCATCCCCAACACTTTGCTTCCGCCGTTGCTCTAGATGAGGCAAATATCACTTACCAGATCCCGCCCTCCAACCCCCGATTCCCGCCTACTCACCAACACCATCCCCAGTTCCTTTTCTCCGCTTTATTCGATCATAGCCACCTACTCTTCTAGGAAGAACTTAAGCCCCCCTTTCCCTTGATATCCTCTGCAGTCCCCTCTACCGAGTCATCATAGCCAAGACCCTCATCAAACCGGTATGTTTGGGGCTGCTGTGACATCCGGTCTCCTCTTCTCCTCTTCTCCTCACTGCTTCACTGCTTACTTTGATTCTGACGTTGACAATCTCCGCGTTGGGAGTGATGTCGAAACAATTACACGTTTTCTACCGTTTGTGACACGCCGTTTCCACCATTCTCCTCGCCGAAAATGTGCACTACGGGGTCAGCTTGCCTGATGCCATGTCATCTACGCTTGTGTCCGGCCTCTGAAAGGTCTCGTTGCTTGCTCCGGTTGCTCCAACCCTTCCGTTCACTTTTTTTTTTTGCGGGTTGCGTTTCTCTATCTTGATGGACGGCAGCTCACGGCTCTCTCCATTGTTTTTTTTTTTTTTTGGATTCACTGGACTCCCTTCTGCAAACTTGACTATTTCCCTCTTTCACACCATCTATACCCCCCCTGATCTCCTTTTCGACTCTTTGAAAAAAACTCGGTCTTGGGTTTGTTCTCGACATCGGCCGTACTTTCTTGCGAGATTTCTTACAGCGTCCTTCCATTCTTCATGAATTGGTAAATTCTCTTGTTGATCTTGGCAACAGGACATCCTGTCACTGATCCCCCCCTGCGTCGATAAGGGGAAGACACGAAGAATAAATGTTGGATTGCTTGATGCTGACTCCTCCATCTCTCTCCGGAAAGTATTATATCCCGAATCTGGGGCTTTCTCGATCTTGCTGATATCTTTTATGGAGTATCAAACCGACGCTCGTCATTGCATCAATGACAATTTGACGCCTTCAAATATTTTTTCTGGTGTCTTTCGTCAAATTTTGGCATCTTCGCCTTCACTCAATAGTCACTTCCTTCTGCAAGAATCCTTGACAGCTTCCTTCCATGGATCTGTGTCCTCCTCGTGTTGGTGAACCAATTCCGTGACTCTGTGTCTGCATCTTGCTATTAGCCGTAATCCAGGGTAAATTCGGGGGCGAAAACTGTGAGATCTAGAGGACGATTGAATGTTAAGTCTCCACAGCCTTTTCGATCCTCTATCATCTTCGTTGATTCACCCATACCGCTTTTAATTATTTTGAATTTCCTTCTTGATATCCTGGACCTCCGCATCCATTGAATCGTCGACGCCACTCCGCCAGAATCCTTGACAGCATCTATCCAGTCCTCCAAGTCTGCTTTGAGCGAATTCCTCCGATTTTGCAAACCGTTTCTGCGGTTTACTTTTTGTGGCGAAACAACCGAGTTAGCAGTCGTCCCCCATATTCATTTTCAATAACTCACTGACTCCATTCTGCAGCTTCCATAACCTCTAGGCTACCCTTCTGAGTCAAACTAACGCATGTCTCATGCAATCCTGCACACAACAGCTGTCTGAAAAAGCTAGATCATTTTTCAATCCGAGTACTGTAGCAGCTTCCGTAACCACCCCATATTGGGAAAAGGTGGTTTTTCATCACCACATATCGATGACGATGCTGCTTAGCATCCTCTGAACGCAGCGCCGTTGAGTGTCCACGGTCACAACGGGCGAGACCTGGTTCGTTGAAAGCACTCCCCGCAGCCCCTGTAAGCGTTTGACGCACGACCATCAGCCCCCAACAAGTTGGTGTCTACTCAGCGTTGGGGCCATATGCAAGGTTGAGACCGAATTTCCCCACGGCTTGAGAGAGAGAGAGAAAGAGTCCTACCTTCGTGTTTGCGAGGGGGGAGCGATGTTTCGCCGTTAGTTCTTGCAAGTACGTCCCCGTGATCGCTTGATAGAACTCTGCAATCACGACTTCGCAGGTTCCTAACACGAGGCCAGCTCTAGATGTGGAAGGCTGGCTGTAGCGGTACGCAATATCGGCAATGTGGGGATCCTCACCATCGATCAAGCTTCGACTCACGCCTATCGCTTGTTCTACCTTGGCAACCGCAAAAAGCGCATTATGCGACCTGCCCTACCCCGAGAGGTGACTTCAGCCTCGGTGGTATTAGTATGACCCATGTGCCCAATTGGATAATACACTGTCCGCCGCAAAGAAAAAAGGGGGGCACGCAATGTTACTTCTTCCCCTCCTCTTCCTGTCGTTGATCTTCCACTCGCAGTCCCTCGCTGCTGCCAGATTGCCAGCCAGTAGTGGCGCCATCATCACGAACAATGGCTCGACATCTCCTTCCAACGCGACCGTCCGGGCGGGCAACAACAGCATCGCATACCCTCCTGATGGCCAGTGAGTCTAGTCTTCCTTGCTCACACAACGCCCCTTCCCTTCCCCCTCCCCCCCCCACCCAAACAACTCTCCTCGTTCCTCCTTCCCCCCCCTCCCCCCCTAATCACGGCGTCGACGAAGCTGATCCCGAACTTCTTGCCAGGCCATTCCTCCCCAGTCCCCCCAACCCGCTCCTCCTCTTATACCACGATCGAGTATTCCCCGCCACGGGGTACAACATCCCCGCCCCCTGGATCTCCTCCTGCGTGGACGAGAGCCTCCGCAAAGTGGAGGTCCTGATCGTGGCCTTCGGCGAGGAGGCGCGGATCCGCCCGGCCGCGCGGGACGGGGATTTCGAATGCGAGGTCGCGGCCAACGCTGCAGGAGGAGGAGGAGGAGGAGGAGGGGGCGGGCCAACGGTGCACATCCGGTTCTTCCCCCGGGTGGCGGAGCCGACGTACCAGGAGGTGGAGTGGGGCTTGCTCGCGATGCTGGAGGCCGCCTTGAGCACGGACGAGGATGTCGATTATTGCGAGGAGGCGAGTATTTTCGCCAACGATCTGCAAGGGGGGCCCGTGGCGCGGATTGAGATGTTCCTGTCCGAGGTGGTGCAGACGGAGGTGGTGGCGTTGACGAGGTAGAGAGGACGTTTGATAGTGCAATCAATGAATTACGTTGCGTGAAATTTGCGGTAGATAAAAGTTGGGGCTTTTGTGTTTTGCGCGAATGGGATGACGTGGGGGGGGGGGAGCCGCTCTCGTTCAAGAGCTGGGATTTGTGGGGATGTATATATATTTGGGAAGGGATCAGTCCGTATGACGGAAGAGGGAGATATTCATATGACTCTTCTCTCGTGCCGATCTGTGGGAAGGGCCCAAGTTCCAGATATATCCCGAACGTTTGCAAGAGAGGATAACAACTGGTGACGAGCTATTAAAAGCGGTTGTCGTGCACACAGAGACTCAAACCTTGATCGGGGTATTCGATGATTACTAAAGGGCTAACGAATGATGACCGAGCAAGTGAAAGCAACAGATCCCAGAAGAAAGGATGAGTTGGAACTCCGGTGTTGAAGAGGTGGGATGTAGCGCAAGGTGGGTGAAGGAGTCCTGGCCGCTGCGAGGTGGTGATAGCAGGAAATTGAACACGAGCAGGATTTTGTGGAAAGGGGAACAGAGAGGATGGTTCAATGAGTGAGGAACGCTGCAGAGATGTGAGTAAGAGCTATTCGACGGAGAAAGTGAAGGTGGGGTGACTCAGGGGTGATACATCAATGGAATGATGAAGGGCGACCAGTAGTGAAGATACAAACCCAGGCCAAGCACAATAGTTCTTTCATATTTGTATGATCCAGCCATTTCAAGAACAAGGAAAAGGCAAATGATATTGATGACGATTTTCCCCCGGCTCCTAGCATGAACAAAACACCATGAGCACGCGACAGGGGGAATCTTCTCCTCTTCTCTGAGAAACGCCTGCCGTCCCATTGCTCAAAGAGGTCCCAGATATGTGTCCCGTCCCATGTCCTGTGAAATGATGATAGCAGATTTCCCCCCATCCAGCCAAAGCCATACGCATGCGACACAAATCAATGATGAAGCCAAAGGAAAACTGTAAACCTGCGTATGTTGTTGAGCGCATGAGAGATAGACAACGCCTCGCCGCTTCGATCGCGAGAAAACAAATTCGATGTTGTTACTGTCGAGAGAGGAGCAGAGTCAGTGCGATGCGGCTTGACCCCGTCTTTCCCACTCTCAAAGCCGTTCGTGTGTGATGATGAAGATGTTGTTGATGATGGGGTGCCCCCGAACTCATCCCAACCTGTGTGATGCGATGCGATGCTATTCCATGCGATGCTGTTGCTTCGTTCACGCACTATTTCTTCATGAGTACGCGAGACGCATCACCAATTCTCTCTTTAACGCCCACAGCCGTTCCCGCTCTTGTGCCCGTTGTTGTGCCCGTTATTATGCCCGCCATTCTGCCCATTATTGTTCCCGTTGCTGGGCCCATTACTGTCATCGTGCTCATCGGTGTATCCATCATTGGATCTGTTGTTCTGCCCATTATCATGCCTATTATTTTGCCCACTGCTGTGCCTGCTGCTTTGCCCGTTATTGAGCCCGTTAGTGAGCGAGGGATTGGGCCCATTGGTGCGTCCGTTATTGACCCCGTTGCCGTACCCATTACTGAATCCCCCGTATCCATCTGGAACTCTGGACCAGCCATTGCCCTGGGACGGTGGGCTCATTGGTCCCCCAGTATTATTGACTGCTCCATTCATTGCTGCATTCAGGTCTCCGATACCAAAGCCCATGCCGGTAGGACTCATAGACCCATATCCATTCATGGAGAATGCCATACTAGCAGAACTCGGGCTCATCATGCCGTTGGCGCCATTCACGCCATTTGCACCGTGCCCGCTGCCTCCATTGCCCATGGGTAGGCCTGGTGGGGCAGGAATGCCCGGGGGTGGACCATTGGCGGTGGAGAAGGAATTCATCCCGCCGTAGCCGTTCGCGCCCGGGAACTGTCCGGATGGCGACATTGGAGTGGGAGGGCCCATGCCGCCAGGTTGACCGGTCCGTACCCCGAGTGGGTTCTTGGAGAAGGAGAGACGGATACCGCCGCGTTGGGCGGAGTTGTGGAGAGGATAACCATAGAGGTCGTTGAGGGCTTTGGTCGCAAAGGAAATATCTTCAAATTCAACGAAGCACATGGGGCCATTCTGTTTGGTGCGGAAGCACAGACGTCTATATCCCCGTTGCTTGCTGAACATGGCTTTGAGTTCGTCCTCTGAAGTGTCAATCGGCAAGTTGCCGACGTAGAGTGTATTGCACGGAGGATTCTGGTCCGCAGGATTGACTGGGGGCATGTGAGTACCGCGAACCGGAGGATGTCTGAGTTGGTACGAAGAGGGAGGAGGGCCGGCCGAGATGCCGTTTGGCATAGAGGCGACTGGAGATTGAAGTCCATTGTGGCGGGGTGAGGTGTAACCGGAGACTGGTGGGGAGGTGGGGTTGGATGTGCTCAAAGGCAGATTGTGATAGCGGGCCGACGACGAGTTTCCGGTATTTCGCCTGGAAAGTCCATTCATGCCATTCGTAGCATACCCCATGGGATCCCTCAGGAGGTCCGAAGTCTCGTCATCGGGATCATCTTCACCAATGACATCTCTGCCCAGGACTCGCTGACGGCTGTCTGTATGGGACGGAGAGAAGGGCAAATCATTTGGCGCCAACCCATTGGAATAAGGCGGGGCTCCCGGTGGAGTGATGCGGTTCCTGGGCTGATACTGACCATTGTATCTTTGAGCGGAGCTGGCGGACGAATTCGAATGAGCTCGAGTTGATGACAGATCGAAGTTCTGGCGGTCAAACCCCATACTGCCGCCGGGCGAGAAGCGCATGAAATCGATGCTCAAGGACGGCTTCTCGGAATCAATCTGCTTGCCATCCAAGACTGATTGGGCTTGTTGCGCGGCGCTTGCGGAATAGAACCTAGCGATGGCCGTCTTGTATCCCTGGTCTGGCGGGCTGCTCGTCACGAAATCAGCACCTTCCAGCTTATCGGCGAAGGTGAGAAGAGAGCGTAGCTGCGCATGATCGAAGTTGTAGGGAAGCTTTCGAATTCGAATGGCCGAACGCTCTGTCCCACCCACGTCGGATGCAACGGGGAGGGCGGATCGCGCTGAGCTCATGTCGAATGGGTCACCGCCTTGACCGGCAGGCGACCTGTTGTGAGAGGGTGGCATTCTGTAACTGTCACCACCGCGCGATAGATCTGACAGATCCTTCGAAGTGGCAGTGGGCAGGTAACTTTCTGGGCTTATTTCCTCGAGGTGGTTAGGACGGGATCCGCCAATGTCTTTCCAATGCTGATTCTTGGTGGAATGTGACAGCTGTCAGACAGCTAGCAGGGGGGGCTTCGGACGCCCTGCAATTCCTTGCGTACAGCTTCCGATGCTGTAGTGGGGTGATGTTGTCGGGTGAGGACCGTGGTCCCTTCTTTTAATGGTAGTGGAGCATCACCACGAGTGCTCCCTCTTGTTTCTTTCCCTTTGATCGGACGATGGTCGCTGTGGTGACAGTGTTGTGGAAAATCAAACAAAGGTTCGAGAGGATGGTGCGCTGGGTGATGAAAATGGCGTCGGAAAGTTTGGTGATTTGGCGCACGTTGGAAAGGGTATGTGTAAAGGTACCAAGGTCGGCGGTCTATGCGCGCTCGAACACATGCAATAAACCCCACAGACTCTTCAAACTGGGTCTCGGGATTCAGAGACAACAGCAGAAGCTTTCGAGCAGTCTGGTAAGAGAGACGACAGGTGCGCTTGCGACAAGATGTGCAGAAGAGATACGGTAGAGCCCCGAAAAGCGACCGGTGGGGGAAAAGAAATAACTTTTAGGTGTGGACGGTGCGGTAGAGGGTGACAAGGATTCGTGTGAGGCCAGTCGAAGCCTTCCAAGGTAGGGCTCCTCGATAACGACTCTGGGCGCTGATTGGCGCAAGGGGGGCAGATTTCAGCAAGACTGGGTCACTGGCGAGACTGGGATGCTGCGGGCCTCGTTTCCACTTACTGGCCTTGGCTTTGCCGCGAAGGTTGCGCCAATTGGGACTTTGGGAGCCTTGCTAGTTGCTTTGCGAAGGGCGGGGAGCAGGAGGCCGTCGCGTTAGGCCTGTCCTGTACCTGAAACACCAACAGCCAATTGGAATCGGCTCCGCGTGGCTCCTGGGGCTCCTGGGAAGTTGGTGAGACGAAGCTATCCCGTGGTCAGGTTCCGGGGCGGGGCATGGACTCGAGAATGTGGAAGGCGGAAGCGCGTCTGGAGAGGAGTGGGAGGAGTGACAGGGCCGCAGAGTGATCCGAGCTGCTGATGCGCAAGTGCCTTAGAGCTGCATAAGTGGACGATATCTGTACCTCCGTAAGCATGAATTGCGTTAGGGCGCGATTCTAGTAAGCCATGGAGGGGTCAACGGCTCGTCCACACAAAACTAGGAAGAGCCTTTTGGAGCGGTTCCTTGAGTCGATCTCTCGATCTGTAATTGGATATTTGGACAACCCGGCTTGACAGAACCACAGAAGCAAAGGGATCGCGATGCCTACCGCTGAACATGTAGATGATCATACATCAGTTGGTCACAGGATACAGAGTAGCTGGTGTGCGCAACAAACGAACGAGTGACGAGGAGAAGATGGCGCCGTCTCAATGAGAGATTTGCGATGGGTGGGCCTTGTAGGATAAGTGGGCTGGTGAAGTATTGATGAAGAGGGGAAAACCGCAATCGCGTGGGAGCCTCGAACATTCGAGGTGGGCGGCATTTGGCGGATAACGCTAGAGCAGCGCTAAGTCCATTTCGGGAAGTGGGCGTTGCCCGATTGCAGACTGCAGCAGATGGACGACGGGGAGACATCGACGACCGTTGGATTTTGACCAGATGTAGCCTTTGGAACTTGGAACAAGGTCGCAGGTTGAAGCCAGATTACCGTCTGAACTAGATGTCCAATCAAAGCTGGCATACGATCCATGTCTGGAGTGGGTCTGCAGTGCTTCGTGATCTACTTACCAACTCCAGATTAGCAGCAATCATCAATTGATCTCCAACCATTCTTCCATTACAGGTCCCCACGTCTGTTGTTCTTCTCCTGTTCTCCACCAGTTCATGCCCATGGCCTATGCCCGTTGCCACTTGACTACCCATATCCTTGTACCTGGGAGTCCTGGAAACATCCCCGCACAGACTCCTGACTGGTCGATCCTGGGGTGCACCAAATCACGCAACGCCTCCACCAGTCTAGCTTCCCGTCACTCCCGATTTTGGCTTTCCCTCATCACATGGTGCTGGGCCTGTCTCTTGTCCCTGATTGGTGATAGCCTGCAGTAGACAGTGTAGATTGAGCCCAGATGGATGGTAAGCCTGGGCCAAGACGGCCAGTCGCAAGGCTAGTGTGACACCGCTAGACATTCAGGCACAGCCTGTGATGTTACACATATCATGCATGCAGGCTTCCTGGACCAGCGCGAAAGTTGGCATGCTATCATCGTCTCGCAATCCTCATTGTGGCGTGACAGCCACGGCGCCATATTTGATCATGCATAAGTATGTACTTCAGTAATCCTGCACTCCAGTCTGGCCCCTCACAGCCACCTCACCACCCCTATCACTCGCCTCAGTCGCATCCTCTTCGATCCAGGATGCGTCCTCATCGTCGAACCACTGGTCTTGTCTCTCCCGCTCCGCCGTTTCTCGATCATCGAGCTCTTCATGCCCGTCCACCATCTCCTCGTAGTCAAACTCCCCATCCTCACCATTCACGAACCGTAGCTCCATCTGCCTCCTCCAGATCTCTTGACCTTCCGCTTTCGACAACGACTCCACAGCTGCGTCTTCTATTCTCTTGTTTGCTGCTCTGATGGCCTTGTCCGCTTCTTCTCCTTCCCCTTCGCCCTCATTCGTTTCGATGTCACCCTCTTCATCCACCTTCTTCTCTTCCTCCTTCTCCTTGTTACTCCTCACAGCCTCAACCTTCGCCTCTGCCCTCCACAGATCTGCCTCTAGCACCCCACTATACCCTTTCCTCTTACCCTCCACTTCCCTCTCATTCGCGGTCTGAAAGCGCCGGATCAAGCGATCGTAAGCAAGGGGGTCGGCGAGCTCGAGGGAAGGGTTGTCGAAGTATTCGGGGTGTAGCTCCAGATAGCGCTTCCGCCGGTTCTTGATCTGCAGACGGGTGAGGGAGTCGGGTGAGAGAGGCCGCGGGTGGTGCATTGTGAGGTGGTGTGTGTGTAAGACGGGAAGGTGGGCGGGAGGGAAGGGGGCGCGTGCATGGTGAGGGAAGGGTTGGAAGAGAATGGAATCGCAAGGACGTTGATGAGGGGCGAATCCAGTGATTTCAGGGGATGAGCATCGGAAGTGATGAGTCTCAAAGGCTTAAGCCTGAAAACGTTGTAGGGTCATAAACGTCCACGCAATTCTGGCATGAAAACGTCATCCCAGTAGCTTAGTTGAAGGCAACCAGGTTAAAAGTTATAAAGCAATCAAATAAAGCAGCTTAGCCGCACAGCTTCCTTGGTCCAATGGTTAGGATTCCACCCTTCCAAGGTGGAGGTCCGTGTTCGATTCACGGAGGTTGCAAAAGCCTTCACACCCTCTAATCTCATTTCTTTTTTCCCTTTCTTCATTGTCTTTCTTTGGTCTCCAGAGATGTTAGCAGGCTGTTCGGTATTCCGCCGTGATTCGCCAACCATCAGAAAAGGAGTCGTATCTGCCGATTATCCCTCATGAAATCTTAGGGCGCCTCGGGTTCATAATTGATACGCTACTCTTCGCTCTGCATTGGTGGCCTCATGCGACTCAACACGAGAAATATTATGAAAACGGGCCCCCACCCCAAGACAGCCTACGTTGAATACGGACTGGGATACCCTTCCCCGCCCTTCCTACGCTTATGACACGATCATGATCCGTGAAACTGTTGAAGTGGAGTGCTAGTGGAGGAAACATCTTGAGTAGAACTGGAGCAGGGAGGGGATTCACAAAGTGGATGAGCCGGGAGCGGATGCGGATTACGCAGGTCTGGTAATGAAGTGAAGAGTGAATGAGATGTAGATGATACAGCAAAGTCTCAAAGATGGTCAGTCAACCCTTGCTCGTCCACCCCTATGAACTGTCCCAGCCGCCCAGTAGAAACAGCTCTGCAACAACTTGATCACCGGGATATGGGTACAGAGCCCAAGACCCTTCAAATTTCTCCTTGTTCAGCTTCCTCCCAAGTCAGTCACGAAAGCCCAAGCTGGACGCCTTTACTCGGCCTTGCCCATCTGCCCGCCCCTCAGCCCTACCGTGCCCTGTAGGTCGATGTCGTGCATCAGTCGTCTTCCGTTGAGCCATTTGGGCTTTGGCTCCTCCTTCTCTTCTCCGTCATCGTTCTCCCTCCATGCGGCGTCAGTGCTTCCGTCAGACCCTTCCTCCTTTTCAGCGTCAACCGCGAACATTCTTCCGAGCAGCCCACGAAGACACTCCTCAAGACGCTGGAATAAGCCGGCTCCATGACCGTTGGTCATTTCGCCAATTTCTTCGAGGTCGTACAGGTCCACTTCAGGGAAAGTGGTCGGGGTATATGCATCAGAGGGACGAATAGATAGGAAGGGCTGGAATGGTGAAATCGGATGAGATTGGCGCGGAACGGCGAGGTGGCGCGGAAAGCGCTTTGCGATCTCGGTCTGACAGGAACATTGTCAGATTGACTGAGGCATACGGGTAGGTGTATGACGGAGAGGAAGGCCAGCACAAAGCAGCAGGAGATGGAAAGGAAGACAAAGATGAGATTACCTCTGCCTTGCCATGGGCACGTAGCTGATTCACCTCTTCCTGGAAGTCTTCTGACCAAAAGAGTGGTTCGATAGTGGGACGGGCAATGACATGTGTGCTGAGGTAGAGGAGAGGTAGAGTTGTGAGTATGGAAGACAGATGCATCGTAAGGGACCGTTCGCGCTGAGTTGACGGTTGAAATTTGACGGCGAACGTGTCGTTGCCAGCAACGATCGTAAGTGTTTGTCGATAAAGATTGTCGGAAGAGTGCGTCGAGGTGTGATAATATACCAATCCTGATGGGGGACTTTGAGCAGAACCAGGTCCGAAAGTGAAACTTTCGCGCATTCCTTGCACTCCAGGTGAGCGAGGTCAACATTCCAGCCGGACGCATGGCAGAAGCAAGGATGAGCTGGCGCCAGGAAGAAGCGAGACGGGATCCACCGCGTGATGCTTGTTCCAGATGCTGCACAAGACCGCTGCGAGATCCGAGGGAAGATTTGTCACTGCAGTCAAGCCAGGCAAGGGGTAGCTTGCCCCGATGCACCCACACGGCCATGGGAAACTCGACCGGCCTAGATAGTCACACAGGTATGCGATCGCCGACTCGATCAAACTTCAACCCCACGTCTCCTGTTTATATCGACCCTCCTTCTCCATTCTGGCAAGGTAGGTCTCGGCGTCGCCGTGAGTCAGACCACCATATTGCTCAAAGACCCCACTCAATGCTCCGCGCACAGCTGCTGGCATCTTGCCAGAGGACCCGCAGACGTATACAATTGCGCCCTCAGACTGGACCAAGCGAGCAATCTCGGCTCCTTGCTGATGGACAATGTCTTGAACGTAGATCTTGCTGGACTGATCCCGTGAGAACGCAGGGTAAACGGATAGTGGCACCTTGTCTTGAATTGAGCGCCACTCATCTTGGTAAAAGAAGTCTGCGGCTTGATTTCGGCAGCCGTACACAAGGATCGTATTGCCAACGAGACTTGAGGGGCGTCCGTTGCCATCTTGTCGATTGTCGACATTACTGTTGAATGTTTCTGACCGCTGGAGCCTCTCCCAAATCAACGAGCGCATTGGCGCCACGCCTGTGCCAGGCCCGACCAGGATTACAGGTCTCCAAGCCTCAGCCTGTGTAACCCCAAGCCCACCTTTCTGAAGTGACACTTTGATTTGAGAGCCAGGTCTCAGTCCAGCCAAATAGCGAGTGCAGACGCCTTCTCTGATCTTCTTGATTACAGTCTTGTATTTCACGATCGCCACCAGTAATTCGAAGCGCACGTTGTTGCTATCATCCCTTTTCAAGTGGCCACCACTTGCGATACTGAATTGACGCCCACGCAATTCGGGTAACACATTGGCAGCCCACTGCCATGGAATTTTCACGGAATCAAATTCCTGGAGCACCTCAAGGATGCCGCGCCTAGGGCGGGTCGTGTAATCATAAAGCTCGTCAAGGTACTCAGGCTTGGTAAATTCTATCAATCTGTCTTTGTGAAATGAATCTGTGGTAAAGTGCGCTAGAAGTGAGAAGAAGGATCGCCGGGGAATTGCATTTAGATCAAGATGTCTTGTCAGCAATTCGCGGAAGGCAATTGGATGAAGAAGTCCTTGAACAGGAGGAGTCTCGCCTACATTCAGACACGATGGCTTTGTAGGGTGCTGTGAAACAAGACTTTGGGCTACCTCGTGCCATTGCATACGATCTATCAGCTGTTGCACGTCGCTTGTGCTGTTCTCTGGGTAGATGGTAAGCACATCCCCAGGATCATAGGACACGGATGTCGATTGCCCGACAAGATCCAAATGGCGTACATCCTGCCAATGGCTCAATGGAGTCATACGCTTATTCGTTTCCAGGGTGACAGTGAGCCGAGTCGCATCATGAGACGCTTCAACGGCATTAGTAACTTTGTCGGGTTCCTCACCGTTGAGGTCACTTTGGGTTGACAATATCCATTTAGGCGGGAGCAATACATCGTCAGGTATCGGCTCTACGCCTTCCGGTAAGGCGAAGCGGTCCAAAAGCTTGCTTCGAAGGTCGGTGGTCCATGGTACAAAGGATCCATCAAGGCTGAAACCAGAGTCAGCGCATCATACATTCGGTCCTGTCGCTGGTTGGACAAACCCTTCTTCATGTTGCTCATCAGCTTCCCCGCGAGGATAGATTTCGGCAGCACCAAGTTGGAGAAGCCTCTTATGCAACTTCCGCACCGCCCAATTGAACCTGCACTCAGTCACTTCTGTAGTATGAAAGCTCGAGCAGAGCTGGTATTACTGGGGATATGAACTGTCGCCTAAGCCAAAAGTGGAAAACTCGATGTCCTTCAAATAGTCTGCGGGGAGTTTCTTGCGAAGTAACGATTTCCAAAAGGTCTTTGCGTTAGATGGGAAGTCGCCTTGTCCAGTGGTAGAGGTCACGAAGAGCACAAATGAGTATGATGACAAGGAAGACTGGCCAGTATCAGTCGAGACATTCTTGCAAGCAGACCGTCAGAAGGCTTGCCGGTGGGACATGGTCTAACGCGGAAACGGTAGTAGCGAAGTGAAGTCTTTCTAAAGCACGTCCCAGTTCTTCGGAGCAGTCAATGGCGTTTCCAGTCTCCGAACCGTATGCAACAAGAGCAGATCTGTCAGGCGAACCCACCCCATTGCTCATACCGTGAGCATGTGAGGACAAGTTATGTTGACTGAATCAACTTTCAACTTTTGAACCAGTTCTTCCAAATCAAAAACTTGGGTCGCAGAGCCTAAGAGTGGAGATTATGCAAGAAGGACGTGTACTTGCATTGAGAACCCTGTTCTTCGGCTTGATATAGACGTGCAATGAGCGGTGTTGTGTTTGATGTTGACCGATAGCACATTTACTACCAAGCAGCGTCCTTGAGGGCCAGGCAGTGTTCTTCACGAACGAGTGCTCTTCACAAGCAGGCTTCAACAATCGAGTGAAGTACAACTCGCCTTCCGTCAGCCGTCCTGGTGTTTTGCTGAGGTACCTGCTTTGGGACTAGCGCGGCTCCCAAAATTTTCGAATTTCTCTTTCCTTTTCCAAACCCCCTCGACTCTTTCCTTCCTTTCCTCTCACCTTCAAGTCCAAGTCATACAACGTACAAGACTGTTGTCAACACCTCACTTCTTCCCTCCTTCCCACACCTCTCGATCTAGGGCACGAAGCTACCCTTCATACCCCTCGTCAAGATCACTTCCTCAAAGGCAATCTTTCAAGCCTTCGCCTTTCATCAAGCTCCGGCAGAGTTCAGTCAACCACACTCGAATCACACCCGTTCAAACTCTAACAATGTCTGCCGCCGACGGAATCACTGATGCTCTCGCTTCTACCAGCATTGCTCCTGTTGCTCCCGAGGGAGCCAACAACGTGGCTGGGGGTGAGCCCATCAACGCAGCCGAGAATGAAGCTGTCATCGCTGCCGCTGCAGAGCACCGTCGCCTTTACATTGGGAACCTAGCCTATGCTACCACTGAGGGGGACCTCAAGTCCTTCTTCACTGGCTTCGCTGTGTAAGGCCTTGTACCACCTCCCCCATCCACTGCACTAACAGTGAGTCAGGGAGAGCGTCTCGATCCCTACCAACCCTCGTACCACTCGTCCAGTTGGCTATGCTTTTGTCGATCTCACCACGGCGGAAGAAGCTCAAAAGGCCATCTCGGAGCTCTCAGGAAATTCAATCCTCGACCGCAAAGTCTCCGTTCAGGAGGCGCGCAAGCCAGAAACCTCGGCCGAGAAAGCTGCGGCCGCCGGTACTTCAGAGGGCACCGATGCGAGCGGTCGCCGCAAGAGCTCTGGAGGGCGTGGCCGTGCCCGCGCTCGTGGGGGTCGTAATCGAACCGGAGGCCGAGGTGGACGCGTAAGTGGCATCTTGAAAAGAAGCTTGTTCTCTCTGGCTATGCTAATCTAATCAACAACTAGCGCTCTGCTGGTGAAGAGACTGCCGAAAAGCCTCTCGCTGATGCCACCAATGGTGCTGAGCCTGCTGCTACTGAGGAAGCTACTACGAATGGGGCTACCGAGAAGGCTGCTCGGCCTGTGCAACCTCGTCAACGCGGACCACCTGAAGACGGCATCCCGTCCAAGAGCAAGGTCATGGTCGCCAACCTGCCGTATGAGATGAGCGAGGAAAAGGTAAGAAGATGTTTGCAGCAGCATCAGGACCGCTACTGACAACGTGTTCAGCTCAAGGAGCTCTTCAGTGCTTACAGCCCAACCGCGGCCAAGATCGCCCTCCGACCCATTCCTCGCTTCATGATTGCCAAGCTCAAGGCCCGTAACGAGCCTCGCAAAGGTCGTGGCTTCGGCTTTGTCTCACTGGGTTCCGAAGAGCTGCAGCAAAAGGCGGTGTCCGAGATGCATGGGAAGGAGGTTGAAGGTCGCGAGATCGCGGTCAAGGTTGCCATCGACAGCCCAGGCAAAGAAGATATTGACCCTGAAGCCGCTGGCACTGCTCCCTTGACCGAGAACGGTGTCGTCCAAGCCAATGACCCCCCAGCCGCAGCTACATAAGTCATTCACGATCGCACATCGTCAGCCAGCCAACCGTCAAAAGTCCACCCATGCCTGCAGTACACGAGAATTCAGAGAGGATCGAACACAATGCAAGTTTTCCGGCGGCCGTCTACAGCATCTCTTTCCCATGCAGAAGATCTAGAGTGACACTCTTCAATGATACGAGAATATCTTCCATCTTTAAGGAATGCACTTCTTATCTTGCTTGGCAAGTGGAGCGCGGGTCGATTGAGAGTCAATAGGCATTGTACCAACATCAGAAGACGAATTTCGATTCTCTGCGCTACATTCCTTCATCGGGTTTGGACCTCTAGAATCTGCATACTCTGTATTTTAGACACAAGATCATGATGGCTCAAACCTTGTTTGCAAGAGAATGTGCTGCAATTCAGGTTAGACTATATGCGAAGATATGCTCAAATGATGGAAAGAATCAACAAATGGAGTGAGTGGGGAGGTGGGTTATGTAGAAAGTCAATTTGGCCCCCTTTTTGTTTATCGATTACGACGTCCTTCCCAATTAGAGTACAACCACTCTCTTGCACCCAACAGTCTGAATAATCGACCATGATGTGCGCCAGATAGCCTCAGCCTAGGAAGTTCATCTCGTCACCCACTACACTACGCTCTCCCCACGAAGATGTGGGAAGTCGACCCCGAAAGCAAGAGCAAGGTTCCACTCCTCTCCCCTATCTCACTTCCCCCCCACCCTACCTCCACTCCCCACCCCCCTTACTCCCGCTCAGTACGCTGACTCTGCTGACCCGTCCCCACCTCAACAGCTCCACACACTCCAAACCCTCGCCCCCAACAAATCCTGCATCGATTGCTCCGCGCCCTCGCCGCAATGGGCCTCCCCCAAATTCGGCACCTTCATCTGCCTCTCGTGCGCGGGGCTACACCGCAGCCTAGGCGTGCACATATCATTCGTGCGGAGTATTGCCATGGATAGCTTCAAGGCCGCCGAGGTGAGCCGGATGGAGAAGGGGGGCAATGCGCGGTGGAGGGGGGAGTGGGAGGGGAAGACCGGGTAAGTTTGTTTTGTTCTTTCCTCCCGCCTTTTCTCTACAATGATCTACCATATGCGGGCATTGGAACAAGCGAGTCCAGAAGGGGGGATTTATTGCCGATATCCATCATCCCCGGGCTAACCGATGGGGCCAAAACCCCCCAACCAGGCAAAAATGGAGCTACCCCGGCACCGGCGCCGACGAAGCCGCGAAGAAACGCATCGAGGCCGTCTACGGCAGCGACATCGGCGGCGAATACAAGGAACGCCTATCCTGCGAGGTCGAGGGCCGGGAATTCACGGGCTACACCCCTCCTCCAGCCGTGAAACGGCGCGATACATCCACCCAGAATTCCTCCTCCACCACCACCAGCATGGCCCCAGGGAGAACAGCCAGTCCCGCGAAAACCCAGAAACAGCAGAATGAAGAGTTCTTCGCGCGCAGGGGCGAGGCCAACGCAGGGCGTCCTGAGGGGGTGAGGCCGTCCGAGGGGGGGAAGTATGCCGGGTTCGGGAGCGACTTTACCCCGGAACCGCAACGGCGGGGAGCGCGGCAAGGAGGAGGAGGGGCTGCCCCACCGGCGCTGAACGAGTTCCAGCAGGATCCGCTGGGGGCGCTGGGGAAAGGGTTGGGCTGGTTCGGCGGGGTGGTGGGGAAGGCCGGGAAGAGCGTGAATGAGGGGTGGATCCAGCCGACGGCGCAGAAGGTACGTCCTTGTTTTCTTTCTTCCTTTCCTCCTTCCTTCCTTCCGGGTCCTACGGCGGGGTGGAGCGGGGGCGCGGATGGGATTTCTGTTGAGGGAAGAGGAATTAAAAATCTGGCTGACCCGTGATTTTTGGAGGGAAATAGATCGCCGAAGCGGATCTCGCGACACAAGCACGTCAAGCGGCGGGCACGGCGGGGAAGACCATCCAGACCGGTGCGAAGGGTGCAGCAGATCGATTCAACAACTTCATTGAGAATGAAGGGTCCGGTGGTGCTATGAGTGGGAGTGGGAGTGGGAGCGGAGCCGGCGCAGCAAGAGGTGGCGTTAAGCCGGAGAGACAAGATTTCTGGGATTCCTTTGGAGATGCTGGGAAAGCCGGCGGTGGTGGCGGAGGAGGAGGAGGGTCGATCGGGACGAGTGCGGTGAAGAAGGGGGGGAAGGACGAGGGCGGGTGGGGAAATGATTGGTGATGGTGATTGTTGGGGAGGGGAAGACCAGTGTGCAATCTATTATTGTAGTAGAGAGTCATCGTGGATGATGTTGTAAGATGATTTAAGACGGTAGTCTGGCTTGCGATGCCTGATGGACCCAACAAAATCTTACCGTGAAGGCGTTAGGATAGATGTAGCGCATGTGAAGCTGGCATGTGACACTGTGTATTGGAAGCGCATGCTTTCTACTCTCCATCATCAATGCAAGATAGGATGTCACCAGAAGCTCCATGATTCGCCAACCCCGCCAACTGGCTATCCTGACCTTGACATTGGCCACTGACATTGCAGGAGATCTCTCTGCACGATCTCACAGGCCAGGAAACAGCTCCGATGATCAACAGCGCATGAAATAGTGTCTGTCTGTCTGGATGCATCTTGTCGGGTATAGCGGCTTGTTGAGTACAGCTTCACTTGTAGGTCTCCAATAGCTTCCCTCGAGCTCCAAAGATGGATGATGTCAACAATTGGAGCTACGGGGGGAAAAAATCGTCTGCATGTGCTGATCATGAGCCTGGGCCACCTTCCCCGGATCCAGCAGCGAGCTTATCTGAAAAGATGCGATGTTCCTACCTCCCATTCAAATGTCCCGATGGCATGATTGGCGTCATACTTGCAGGAAGGGAAGCTAGGTTAGGCCATCTTGACATCAACCAAAACAAGGACGATGCATCAAGATGCCGAGGATCTTCTGGTCATACAACTCATTGACCGAGCCCGACGTTGCCGAAACAGCTATTTGGATATTTTACACACTGACAACATCTGCCGTTCGTCACCATCCACACAGTGATAGTATATCGATCGTTGATGCTGGTGAACGAGACGTGCGTAATCGTGGCGTAAGTGCATATTTGATGGTTGGCGTCAAGATGTCGTCGCTATCAAAGAAAAAAGTAATGACAGCATAATGCAAGAGCTTCACATTTTGGTCGCCTCGGAATCTGATGCGGGTGAGTGATGAGCCAATCAAACCCACGTGATCTGCAGCAGGAGTCTCCCTCCTTCATGCTTCATGACGTCGAAAACGGCGGGAGCTGACAGTTATCGACCCTTTAGGCAAGTGTTGAAGACTGCGGCCCGGGAGGGGAACATGGCGAAAGTGAGATGGACTGAACATGTGATGAGTTCGTACCTGGCGCTGCTTGAGCTCTTTGTTTACATTTTGTCCTTTGCAAGATGGAATCAATTGCGAGAGGAGGTGGAGAGCTCAAATAATATACTGTTCTGTATGATGATTGATCATTTCTCGAATTGCCTTTTTCTCGTATTGCAGCGGCAGTGGCGCTCCCTCATGGGGTATGGCGTGGAAGACGGCCCACAATAATGAATGGCACAAACTGCCGTTGCAGCGAAATTGCCATGACTGATGAAACCCATTTTTAGCCGCCGTTTCACGAATGCAGCACTCGCAATGCATTATTTGGTGAGAGCCTATTGGGCTGGGCAGGAAAACCAAATGTGTGACGAGGAATGTTGAGATGATTCGCAATATCACGACAATAGATACTTCATGATTGCACGGGCAAGCTGCACTGGTTGTAAACGTTTGATAGCGTGTTGTTGGCACGGCCGGCGTGGTACATGTGGTTGAGGCTTCTGGTACTGATTACTCTGCAGGTCTCGGTAGGCGTGACCTTGGCACGGTCAGCGATTGGGCCTGCTCGTGTCATGCTCCCTGTAGTTCTGAATCAATGTTCAGGAAACGAAGGATGGAAGATGGAATCCATTGCTTCTCAAGTCAAGCTGAAGCGATGGATGGTAAGAGTAGCTGTAGATTCTCTTTGGATCCAGGAACATAGATGCAAGATGGTTTTGCAATTCGATTGCTTGAAAATGTTGTGAAATTCAAACAGAACTTACCGGCATCATCCCCACCCGCGCTAGTCCAACAGCTAATCTCCCACGTATCCGACCCTGCCAGAACGGAATTTCCAACTTTCCTCTTGCAGCAGAAACCTCCACTTTTCCCTCCACATCGTCGCTCCCTTCTGTCGACCCTCGTTCCATTCCATCGTCATCACCACCATCATTGCTACTGTCACGAGCAATCGCCACTTGACGTGATTGCTTGCAGCTGGGGTAGCTGCATTGTCGAATGTCTCAGGTTCTTTCAGAAACGCGGTGACGGGTTGGCTAGGAAGGATTCGATCTGGATACTGTAGCTCCAAGGGAGGACAAAAACATTGAGAGGAGGTCATACAGGAAGACAGGATACTCAGAAGAGTCACGTTGGACATATTGCATACCGTTACCCAGGGGAAGTGAGAAGCGACAGGATCAAGTGCTGGTGTTGAGAATCTCGACCTTCGTTTGCCATTCGACACGGGCTGGTCCAATTCAACTACACCACGCACCACATCCTTCATCCCACGCAATCGCGACATCTATTGTCGCTGCTAATACTGTCATTATGAGAATCCTCTCATCAAACCCATCGAGGTCAAGATGGTCGCCTACATGTTACCTTCTTCTCCTCGCTCTGGCCACCTCAGAGACCGCGGCTCTATCGCAGGCATTGTGTTCAAGCTTGAACACAGGGTCCAGCAATCAACAGGGTACGTGGTCCATTGCCAGCCACCCCCCTGGCTTGATCAATCCGGAAACTGACAGACCTCGTATGTAGGTTCTAGCGATGTCATGTCCAACGGCAAATGTCATGACGAGTGCTCCGGCTACGCCTTTGCGATAGTCCAATACAAGAGCTGTTGGTGCTCCAATTACGCCCCTGGGGACACCACATCAACCGGATCCTGCAATGTCAACTGCCCTGGCTATCCTTTTGAGCAGTGCGGTGATCAGTCCGCAGGCCTCTATGGCTACATCGCACTTGGACCATCACCTCAAGGCACACAAGGAGGAGCTGCATCATCAGCGCCCTCGCCCAGTGCTTCGCCTTCCCAGGGCTCGAATTCGAATAACCAGCAGCAAGCTGTAAGTGGTCAAATATCTCCTCTGAAAGGCATCGCCACCTCCGTTCTGCACGTGGGAGCAACCCTGTCTGGCTCTCCTGGCCCCTTTCGACCTTCCATCTCTACCCAGTCTGCAACCAATGCGGACACACCGATTGAGGCAGCAGATCTGACCACAACATCGCAGAATTCACAACCATCACCCGTACAGATCACCGTGCAAAACACCGTCACCAACACTCCACAAGTTGAAACTCAGGTAGTCTCTGTGGTATGTGTCCTATCCTGCGCTTTAGCATTGCGCAAGCTAGGCCGCGGCTTTCACTGGCGCTATGCCGACAGTTCTGAACTGACTTGCTCTTTCTCAGACTCCCTCCGTGGAAACAGCTACAGCAAATCGATATATTCCTGTCTCAATTACCCTGACTCCAGAAACCACACCCACGTCTACACCTACGCCTACCCCAACGCCACAAACAACGCCTTCCACTACATCATCACCTTCTCTGACTTGGACACCAACTCCTGTAGTTTCAGTCATGACTGTCACCGGCAAAGTTCAGACACTCACAGTGACACCGACCGCGCCGCCCGAAGCCGTTCAAACGGTGATCGCAGCAAAGGATAATGCTGGCGGCTTCTTTTCGGATTCCGGCAAGGTCGCTGGTACCTTTGTCGCCGTCGCAGCTATTGTACTTGCGGCGCTCGCAGGTCTAGCATTCTTTCTTTGGAGGAGAAGAAAGCGAAGTCAGCAACAAGAGGCCTTGCCATCCACGGCAGGCTCTGGCACGCCGCAACGAAGGCCAAGCAGGCTCAGTCAGATGGGCTTACTGGGTGGATCGTTGCGAGAGAAGAAGCAGCCACCAACCATTCAAACGAGTGGATGGGGCCCAGGGACGAGCGCCGAGAAAAGTCCGGCGGATACACTTAACCGGAGAGACAGCTATCCTCGGGTAGTGGATCAGCGTCTGGAGCCCACGGCTCTGTGGAACCCGTTGCACGACAATGGGAGTCACGTGAGTGTGAGGAGCTTCCGGGATGATCAGGACTATTCGAGGCGCATGTTACGGGTTCGTGGACGCTTTGACTCCTCAATTCTGTCCTCTACTAACGTGAAGCCTAGGTCGCGAATCCCGACGAAAATTGAAAGTCAGCGCTACCTCACCGACTTCACAAAATACCATAGCAAGGCATCAGACAACAGACGTCCCGACGCGGCACACTGCATATTAACGTTCTTCCGATTAGATACGGCTAGAAGCTGCTCGAATCGGACCGTCTACTGTCGCCAGATGCATCATGAGATGTGACGATGTTGCGTCCTGCTCCAGTTTGACATGACAAGGCGATGACCTCGCAGACCTCCTCCCATCGACTCCCTACGCCTTCTCAATGCCCGGCATTAGCAACATTGTCGTCACTAATAAAGCCCTGTACTATTGATACCCAACTTTGATGATTGGTGCTCAAAGGCACAAGCGTGTGTTATGGAAAGGGATTCAACGAGGTTTCCATCATGGATTACATTGCCTTGGGAGTATTTGCGGTTGTGTGACCCAAGGGTGCCAAGGGCATTGCACCGATCCGACGAGCAATCGTGGTGGAGCTCGGAAAGAGTCTCAAGCAGTTGCTACGGTGAAGAGCATGGAGAATAGGCGAGCAAGGTGGAGCTAGATGCGATGAAGTATCACGCACATACACGACATGATATATAGAAGGAATAATGCAACACCTCTCGAAGACGGTCGTCAAACCTGTCATTAGCACCGGGTCCAGGTTCGCGGCGAAGATGTAGGCCCCTGGGCGAGGCATATCAAGGCGAGGCGCCGGAACTGGTTGTTTCGCAATCGCGTGGGCCTTTTCGTGTCAGTGCATAAATTCCCCGGACTCAGTGGAGTCAAGCACCCGTCCGCATCGCCTCATTGGTGTCGCCCGAGGTACTAGGCTAGCCAGTCTTGGTATGATATTTCGTACAGCTTCTCGCCTTGCTTTGGACCGCACCGTCCGTTTCACAAAGTCAATCAAAATAGATGAAGCATTCCAGCATGGCCTTCTGTGTTTGATAAAGCGATGGACACTGACAGCTTATCCGAGGCGCAGGGAAAACCGCACCGCTATCGGCTAGCGCGGTCATTTAGAGTCAGCCCTATGTCAGACACTTCAACATCAATTGCCTTCAATGGCCAATGAACCCTAGGCTGCCAACGCTCAGCTCTGCGAAGGAATGTGCAGTGCATCTATCATGGCTTTAGAGTCAAAGCGTAAGCACGTAAGACTTGGAGGCTGGGTCGTGGGCTGGTACGGGTGATGAGATATATACTTCGAGACATGCTGCTTATATGCCTTCAATGATTGAAGTCCTCGGATTGTTTGATACGAGTTGCAATCGAACATTGAGGGCTTTTCACATGTCACCCCACCCGAAATTTTTCAAATTGCGTCGCCTTCTACAATCGAATTTCATCTGAACAGGGAAACGGGAGCAGCTTTTGCCCACTTGGTTATCGTGGTCATCCTCTTTTGTTGGGTGGGAACGAGATGAAGTACCCACAGTGAGAACTGTGAAGATCCAAGGAAGTCGTCCAAGAACCTCCCGTGACAAAACTACAACAATCCTCATATCCTTGTCCATGAAGGATTGAAATTGGTCAGGATTGTGGGGAATAGAGATCGTCGTCCCTACCAAAATCTTTGATGTCAAATGGACAAACAATTCATCCGTTGAAGAAGCTCGTTTCGCCTTGTCGAGTAGGCGAAGCGGCGAATCGGCATCAGTCCACGTGGCTGAATTCCAAATATTCAACCGGTGCATCCACGTCATTATCAGATAAGGAATACCTATATATACCTCCACGGTTGCCACGAAGCCTTCCAGCGCCAGACAAGCTACAAGCAAGGACCGACGACTATGGCTTATTTTCTCCCTGTACAGATACTCATCCTTGCAGCAGTCATTGCAATTGTTTCATACGTTCTACGTCAACAAAAGAACGCGAGCTATCTACCCCCATGGCTGGCCCAGAAACAAGCCAGTCCAGAGTCTCAAACAACACCTCTTCGCCCGACCGATCCTGAGAAGAAGCCTCCAGGAATGCACCAAAAGACCTTGCCTGCACCCATAAGACCGAATCTTGCCAAGGCAGCAGAATCACTACCTGTTTCTCAAAGGACTAAATTGAGAAAAGCCATCGAAGCTAAGCAAGCAGCTCTGCAGAGAATTCTGTTGCACAATCTTCCCGAGGAGATTTTCATGCAGAACCTGATGCCTTTCGAGAAGGACTGGCAGACCTGTAGCGGTGACGCCTATAGTCCCACGGGAGTCACGGTCGAGGAGATCAAAACTTTGGGAGACTTTCCTGACTACGAAGCCTTGAGCGGAGTGCCTGCACCAGCGGCTTATGAAGGATTCGAAATTGAGAAGGCGATTGCGCGGCCCTATCGGCCATTCAGGTGGAAGTATCATCAGACCATGTGTAAGTCCTTTGACCATCTCGCAAGAGTTTTTATAGTGCTCCAGATCGGCCATAAAGCAATGGTCGAGGACTGAGTGGTACAAGTTACGCTGACATTGTATGGGAATGAATAGCTCTAAGCAACCTCCAACCAGACTGGTGGCTCGAGCTCGAGAAGACATACGTGAAAATGATTCACGAACGTGAGGATTTATTCTCCAAGCACGGATCCCTAATGTTGCAACACCTGCCCGGCTCCGAACTCGAATGTAAGGAGCTCATGGAGATGGCCCTTCAATTCCTCTGCGCGCGGTATCCCCGCTATTTCTCCCTCTCCTATTCCGAGAAGGAGAACTCTCATGTCTTCCACAACGGCATTTTGAAGAACGAAACGGTCATCAAGTCCATGCACCCGCTTCACGTGCTGTTGCACAATGTGCCCGAGGACTTTGCCGTCATGATTCGCAACCCTGAGGATGGAATGTACTATTTGCGAGCCGGCATCATCTGCAGCAGCTTAGGGTGGAACCTTGGCACCAAGATCGGGAAACAGCTATGTGATGTCCACGCACCAATCCCTGATTACAAGGAGAAGATGTCGAAGTCAATGGATCGGTAAGTAAAGGTCTTCTCTCAAGCGTACCGCCATTGCCCCCTCTCCTCTTCTCAGCCCCGATCTCCAATCTCTGTGGAATGCCAATCTCATCAAATCCTAAATCACCATCACAGCTACTTCTCCAAAATGTCCACCTCCGCCCCCATCCAGCGCGGCTCCTGGGGTCTCGAGATCGACACCCCGCTCTTCATGCCCCCCGGCGACCCGCACGAAGCCCACCGGTCCGCCCGCTTGCCCCCCGATCAACTGCCCCTCTCCCGGATCCACCTGCGCGTGGACTGGCAGACGCTCCGCCGCCTGCCCTTGTCAGGCGCCATCATCTTCAACTTCAAGGCGCTCTTCACGCCGATCGAGGAGTTCCGGGACGAGCCGGGCGTGCCGGGGATCGTGGCCAAGGTGCTCAGGGAGGGGAAGAAGGAGATCATGGAGTACAAGAACACGTGGCATGTGGAGCATGTGGCGCTGCCGGCGCTGGAGGCGTGGGATCGGGAACAGAGGGATGGAGGGGTTGTGGAGAAGGGGTGGGAAGTGGAGACGTTGGCGGAGCAACCTTTCTTCAGGGGGTGGGAGGGGAAGTGGCGGAGGCAGCAGGGGTTTTGACGGGGTTTGGGGAGTGGGGGAGGTGCGGATTGGATGGGTGGGACAGGATGGGCGTTTAGTCCGCACATTGGTCAGGGTCCTTTGCGTGCTCATCTGCATCTTTCTATCCATACTACAGATGCGAAGGGCGATGATCGCGCAAAAGCATAACATTAAGACACAAGCTCACCAACGGCAACAGGACAGATAAATCAGAATATTGCACAAAAAGATACACGTGCGCTGATGAAAAATCCCACTCTCCCGTAACGCCGCAGAAAATAGGCAAGAACTGTCCTTTCACACTTTCTGTGGCACATTCATCCAACGCCGGACACGCTGAGTTTACCCGTCAACGCTGGAGATGGAGGGATAGGTTCAAGTAGGTTAGAGCAATGTGGACAGATGGGACGCAGGGATCGAACGAATCAGAATATGAGCTGAAACCTGGTCCCGTACTTCAACGCTGGCACGCGCATCGGCGTGTTTTATTCCAGTGTTCGACGCTGGAGGCAAGAAGAAACGTTGAAGGGGTTAAAGCAAGGTGAACAGCGAAGGGGGAGGCGATGAACGAATCAGAGATGTGAGATGAGACCTGGCTTCGGATTTCAACGGTGGAACGTGCTGGGTTTTGCTGGATTGCGGGGGAGTGCATCGGCGTGTTTAATTCCGGTGTTCGACGCTGGAGGCATGGAGAAGGGCAGAAAGGGTAAAGCTGGGCAGGGCAGTCAGCATGCATCGACTGGTCGATTGGGACGATGTTATCGCGAGAGGCGTTAAGCGAAGTTCGTGGCAGTCCAATGGAAAAGTGACCATTTTGCATCCCGATATCCAACGCTGGATCAGCTGGGTTTTACCCGATCTGGGGGTTGAAGCGAAGGTTCCTTTGTGATTCCCTGCTTCGACGCTGGAGGCAAGGAATGCCTGAATGGAGAGTCAGCAAACATTGATTGGCTCAGGTCATCCCGACGGTCCTCAAGCGAGGACCGTCGGTATCTGTGCTTGAATATTTGCCCCAGGTTCGACGCCAGAGACATGAGGATGTTGAAAGGGGATTAGGGTGGGGTGAAGCGTAGTCAGCATGTGTCCATTGGTCAATATCGCCGCGAAAGGCTTTCAGCGAAGGGGGCTATCATCGGAGATCGTTTCATGGATGTCTCCCTCGGGTTCAATGCTGGATGGCCAGTATTTCTCGAGATGGTCAAGCTTGATGAGGGAGACCCGGCACGCCCGATTCAACGTACCACATGCCTCAGTAAGGAGCAGAAGGAGATGTTGAACCAAACCTCCTCCGCCGGGGTGTTTGCTGAGCTGGGCTAAGGGTGAAAAGGGAGTCTGGAGCCGTGGAGCGAACTGTCCAAGCCCCAAGATAATAGTCGCACCGTCGCACGAGAAAGATCAATTGGCTGGGAAGAACGCAGAGGGAAGAGCTTGCCATTTTTTCAGCCTTGTCAGAATTCTCAACGTCTTCAACTCTGGACGCAGCAGAATAGCTTGAACGGGTAAGCTCATCTCGCGGAGCAGTCAGCAAGAAGCGATTGGACCACGACTTTTGTCCGCGACATTCCCGCTTTCAACGCTGAAGCACCAATGACCAGATTGGGCGATGATTGACCAGTTCAGCGGGCTCGTAAGTTATCCAAGCATCCGACGCTGGAGAGCGGGAGTTTCGCCTGAATCGGTATGTCGCCGAAATTGTGCAAGCATACGATGCTGGAGGGCGTAGGTTTCGCTCAAAGGGGTAAATGACCGAGATGGGAGTCTGTCAGATTGCGTGGAAGGGGGAGGGGGTGTACGTGCAAGCCAGGATTCGATGCTGGAGGGATAGGTTTTGCCGAGTTGGGAAGGGGGTGTACATGTAGCCTTTTCGGCCTGTTTGACCCGCCTTAGACGCTGGAGGCTGGATGTTTGCCTTGATGAGGAAAGCGTACATTTTGTCCGCCGAAAGTCGTGCCACCAAGTGAACGCAATTGAGGTTTGCGGTTATTGTGGGCAAAGGTCGAGACGAGTATTCCGAAGGACAGTGCGGTGATTTCGTTATCCACCACGAAACGACCTCAAGCAGCCGTACGCTATACCGCACTTTCAGGAAGACGTCGTTTAACAGTGAATCGTGAGGCAACTGCCATGCATTTGAGGGCGCCCCAAATCGACGCTGGAGAGTGTGAATTGGCTGCAGAAGGGAAAGCGCTGTGTTTTCTGTCACTTGACCTCGGCATCCGCGGATGATGTCTCAGCTTGATGGATGTAGCTTCGTGCAGCTAATATCATCGATTCCTCTTCGAACGTGAGATAACAAACCAAGCATCTAGTCTTTTCTCTTGCTCAACTTCAGGAATCACAATTGTCTTTGATATGCCGCCAGCCAAAAACGACTACGTTAGTGACGTCTGGAAAGATGGCATCTTCAGTAGGTCCCATTTCCCCCCCATCCTGCCCCCAATCTAGTTCCATGATCACTGACCGCTTGCCATTCCTGCAGATGATCGCGTCGTCTTCTGTACGGGCGGCGCTGGCACAATATGCAGTGCTCAGGTTCGGGCCCTCGTCCACCTCGGCGCAAATGCATGCATCGTCGGCCGCAACCCATCGAAAACGACAAACATGGCGCAGGATATCAGCACCGCGCGCAAGGGCTCGAAAGTGCTCGGCATCGGCAATGTTGACGTGAGGAAGTATGTGGACCTAGAAGCAGCGGTAGAGAGGTGCGCGAAGGAGTTGGGTGGGGTGGATTATGTGATGTAGGTTTCTTTCCACCTTCATTTCCTTTGAATGTCCCGGGGTCATGCATGACAATGTGCTGATGCTATGAACGAATCGCAGCGCCGGCGCCGCTGGAAACTTTCTCGCCCCAATCTCTCAACTCTCGCCCAACGCCATGAAATCCGTCATCGACATCGACATCCTCGGATCCTACAACACCCTCAAAGCCACACTTCCCCACCTCCTCCGCTCTGTCTCCTCCGCCTCCTCCTCTGCTTCCAGCTCGGCGCCGACTTCCACCACCTCTTCAACGTATGTTCCGTCCGCGCCCACGGGCCGCATCATCTTCATCAGCGCAACGATCCACTACACCACCCTGCCCCTCCAAGCGCACGTCTCCGTCGCCAAAGCCGGGGTTGATGCCATGTCCGCCTCCACGGCCATCGAATATGGACCCAGAGGGCTGACGTCGAATGTCATTGCTCCGGGCCCGATCGCGGGAACAGAGGGGATGGAGAGGTTGAGTCGGAAGGAGGACGTCGAGAGGAGTCTCAAGGGGATGCCGTTGGGGCGGTGGGGAAAAGTGAAGGAGATTGCGGATGCGACGGTGTATTTGTTCAGTGACACGGGAGATTATGTGAATGGGACTGTGGTTGTGGTGGATGGTGGGGCGTGGAGGGTCAGTGGGGGCAGTCCGGGGAGCGGATTCAAGTATCCGGATTTCTTGTTGGAGGGAGCGGCGGTGGAGGGAGTTAAGGGTGGGAAGAGTAAGCTGTGATAGGGGCAAGATGATAAGAGATGTTTTCTGTTATAAGGGGAAGAAGACTCAGATGAGCCATGCTGAGCTGTGCTTCCGAAGTCTATGCTACTGGCCATGCTCAAGATTTGAGGGAGGAGAAGCGAATGATCAGATTTATGCTCCGAGATGCGATGATCAGATGACGATGGCATGACTATTTGAACGGCAATCGCACTCGTCTGGGACTGAACAAAGAGTCTTGCTTGAATACTTAGATTGTCGAACATACGTCTGATGGCTTTTACCTCGACATGCCTGTGGCACTGAATGGATCGATGTTCCGAAATTGTTGAATCATTGCACATTGGCCAAATGGTACATGTCTTTGCTAGTTCCAAATCGAATGGTCAACCATTATCTCTCGAATAGCGTATCAATCTTCTGTTGAATGTATGAAGACCTCTTACATTGACATCATAGACCGCGCTAATCCGAAACAAGGGTGGCGAGTGCTTGGCAACGAAGCGTCACCGGAACGGCCGCTCTTGATCATTTACTTCCCACACCTCATCCACATCTCATCGTGTAGGACTTCTGGCTTCAACGGGCAAGCAAGCGAAATAGAAAATGGCAAGATCTCTCTTCGGCCTCAGCATCAGGCCCCTCGCCCTCACCAAATTCGTGGGGACGGTGAGTTTGGGGTTATTGACTGTACGTTCCACTCCCCTCCCTCTGCGATACATCTCATCCCCACAACACTGCTATCCATGAAGCACATCCATCATCTCCGCGGTTCTCGCAAAGGGGAAACCTCTTCATCTGCCTTCCTTCGTCCAACACTACTTACCTTCCATCCCTCCCCCGCTCCCTCCTCACCAAATCCCTCCCCCCTTCCCCGCCAAGCCATCCTCACTAAGCTCCACACCCACCAGGGCCTCTCCTACACCACCACAACCCTAACCCTCCCCTCCCTCTCTCTCCTCCCCTCCGCCACCACCGCCAGCAACACGACGCACCACCTCCGCACCGCCACCGCCAGGCGCAGCACCTACCTCTCCCTCCTCTCCACCCTCTCGCTCTCCCTATCCTACATCCTCAGCCCCCGCGGACGGCGCCACCCGTTCCTCCTCTACGCCGCGCTAACCACCTTCTCCCCCCTCTGCGTCGATCTCTACACCGCCTACCTCGCCCCCAGAACCGCGACCTCATCGGCCGCGGAGGGGAAGATCAACATGCGCGACACCACCACCGCCGCGCGGATGCCACGACAGAATAGCGGAAACAGCAGCAGCGATGAGGAGTGGGAGGTCGATGCGTCCGGGATGCGGGTGCCGGGGAATAATGGGAATAGGACGCCGGGGGACAGTGGGAGTGCGAGCGACGAGGAAGGGGAGGTGAATGGCGAGAGCGTGAGGGAGGGGATGAGGCGGTGGGGGCAGGGGGTGGCGAGACGGGGGGTGGTGTGGGGGGTCGGGTTCGCGATTGCGGTGGTGGGGTTGTGGGGGGATGGGGCGTGAGGGATGTTGTCTGGTAGAAGGACCGGGGGGTTTTGGTGGAGGGGGGAAGAGGATGAAGGTGGGTTGGATGGAAGGCAGGGGTTGGGTGGTGGGGATGGAGGTCTGACAGTCTGCTTTGCGTGGGAGGGGGGCGTTTGGGTTTGCCATCTGTCGGTTGTTTTGTAGCATGTGAGGTGATGTGTGTAGGGGTGGGGACGCGATTTTACTCAGCTCGATCATCACAAGATGTCACTATCTAGCCATTGAAAGTCGACATCCACGCAAATCCCTCCGAGACCTTTTTTACTTTCTTGCGTCTCAGCGTTGTGAGATGTCCAGGAAATATGCAATACTACGTTGTCAACCTCTCTTGCTAGGTATGGCCAATGTCTTGTATCACTACTCAAAGGTTCGATGCTGGTATTTTGCTTCCTTGAAGAACGCCAACGCTATCTAGACACGTGTTGCCTCCACAGTGCACTTTTCACGCTCCGTGAAACACCAAATCTTTGTCCCCATGGAGGAAAAGCCAGGGCTCTCACTAAAACCACACCGCTTGGACACTTCCTCTGGATTTGGAAGAATGCCCGCTGACAGCACCTCAAGAACAACCATCAGCTCCCCTCCCCACTCGAGCTGGTAGCACCACTCCCGCCACTTTCGCCACGATCACGGGTGATGACCTCCTCGACCGCAGTCATCTTCGGCTTCTTCGCCCCTGCATCCTCCCTTGCGTCCCCTGTCGCAGCGACACCTCCTCCCGGACTGATATTATCGCGCTTCTCGCCCTTCTTGGGGGTAGCTGCCTTGTTGGCGCTGGTAGCGTCCTTTCCGCTGGGAAGAACGGTTTGCTTCTTGCCCTCCTTGGTTGGAGGGGCGGAAGTGAAGTCCTTCCACTTGCGCCAGCCATCGAAGTCGATGAGGGCTTGCATGCAGCCCCATTCCATCACTTTACGGGAGAGCCAGTCGAAGTTGACGGGCTGGATGGGAAATCAGCAGATATTGAACAAAGGCGGGGGCAAAAATTTCATCGAAAGGATCTGGGGAGAGGGAGAAAGGGGGAGCACGTACCTTCGTCAAGAAATCATTACACCCGGCGGCCAACGCCTCATGCCGGTCACTTTGCAGCGAACTCGCCGTCAACGCCACGATGATGACGGGGCTCTTGAACAGGTCCGTGTTGACGAGATTGTCCTCCTCCTTTGGTTTCTTGACCAAGCTTTCGCTGGGGTCATTTGCGCCATCAATCATCATGGCCTCATCGGCAGCTTTTTCCAACGTTGGTGTGTTCCCCCCTCGATGGATGCCGATGCTGTTTACCCTTTCCAATCTTCGAATCTCTTTGGTTGCGTCCAGGCCATTCATAACAGGCAATTGGATATCCATCAAGACCAAGTGGAAGCCCCCCTCGCGCCATTTGTTGACAGCGATCTCGCCGTTGATCGCGGTGGACCACCGAACCTTCAGGCGCTTGAGAAAAGCTTCGAGAAGGCGGAGATTGATGTGGTTGTCCTCAACAATGAGGACGTTGATAGGTGGAATGGCAACGTCACCGAGGGGACCTTGATTGGATGTTTTCGTGCCATTTGGAGACTTCTTGGCGCGTTTGGGTTTTTGAGTGGGGCGTGGAGAGGAGGTACGCGGAGGTGGGGTGGCGCTTTGATGCGGTATGTCTGAAGGAGCCAGAGGTGGAGTAGGAAGGTGGGCATTTTGTGCGGCGGGGGCTTTATGAGCATCTAAAGGCGTAAGCATACAAAATCCACATCAACACGCGAAGAAAGCTTACCATGATTTTGATGTGAGCCACTATTGAGAACGGTGGGTGACGATGTATGCTGTCGGCCGTATCTTGGACGCTGTCGGTCGGCATGTCTATTGCGGTTGAGAGCGCCTGGTGATGGCAGGTTGGGTACATGGCCCGTCTCGATGACGGATATGGAATTCTGGTGGGCAGGAAGTCTATGGATGGCCGTGTGACCACCCTGAACGGCAATATTTGATGGCAGGTGGGGCGAGTGAGGCCCATTGACGGGCATGGGAGGGAAGTAGTCTGTGCCATTCTCTCCGGGCCTAAGATCTTCGGTCATGTAGTAGCTGGACACGGGTATCCGAGGAGAATGCTTGGGTGTGCGGCGCTGGGGCACGTCAATGAGCAAGGCTTCGTCGATCGACTGTCCTTTGGGGTAGTGGGTTTCCAGAATTCTGAGGATGTTCTCATCCGGTCTCAGGGGCCGTTCATTGGTATGGCGCGAGGAATTAGGGCCGACAGCGACTTTCAGGGTGAAATCTGGAGGATCGAAATGTCTTCCCAATGAATTGGCGTATTTTCGAAGAACGACGTCTTTCACATCGTCCACCAAATCATCTTCACTTATAGCCACCCGGGTAGCATCTGCCTTGGGCATCTTGACCCATATTTTCTTGGGCATCGTTGCCGTCAGCGAGGGGGAGTTGGGATTTGGTGCAGATGGTAGTGGATCTTGAGATTTGGTTTGAATATGCTTTGGAGTTGCAAACACGCGATCTTGACTCAATGATATGGGAGAATGTCTCCTCGCGGCAAGAGTGAGTCTCCTTTCAGTTGGAGGCTGGGCGTCTCGTTCCCTCAATCGATCGGGATTCTCAGGAGGGGGGCTTTGTGTTTTACTGTCTGTGGTAGAGGCACGGCCCCTGTTTTCTGGGGTGGCTTGTTCAATTACCAGTCTTGGATTGTCTATCTGGTCGATTGGCGTTGTCACAGGAGGTGAAGGTTCTGCTTCTGGAGATTTGACTGCTGTAGACTTGGATGCCGGAATAGGTATAGGAGCGTGGGAAGCTGTGGATTCGGTGGAGGGCAACGGGGATGATTCTTCCTGATCACCCACGGGAAGTGCAAAGGAGGCCCTCTTGCTTTTCCCAGGCCGCAATGAGCTCCTGGTCCGGCTGCGATCAGACACGGAGGAACTGCCAGGTGAGGTGGAAATGTCTGCGGTGGGAGAGGCTGTGGAAGTGGACCGGCGGAAGGCGGGTTTGAGAAGTGACTTGAGGTCAGCCATTCCCACCTTGCTTAATCATATTGCTGAAACGAACGTGATTGGATTTGGCAGCGGGTTTTCTCGACGGGTGGGGACGTGAGGGAGTTGTTCATTTCCAGCCATTCAAGTGCCTTGAAAGTTGAGCCTCAGATGGCAGCGGGTCGGAGCTGTAGGACGGCCCGGTGAGGCTTGGCACTTGTTTTACTTGTTGATATCTACCTAGTCATACCTAATCATACCCATGCTTGTCTCATTTGGATCGTCCTTCTGCGTCCACAGTCCCAGGTAAGTGAGAAGACACCAGACTCTAGATGGACTCGAGTTTGAAGCCTGCAGTATCACTGGCACTGAGCAAGCGAAGTGGTGCAGGAGGTAAGAAACCATTGCGGCGGCTTCCACACGTCAAGGTCAGAGGTCGCACGGACAACCACTATCAGTTGGGGAATCAGTACCTATCGGCCTACTGATTCGTGATCCAATTTGGAATTTCTGTGCCTGGTTTTTGTCTCAATTCCTGGCCCCTTGCGAATGCATTCAGCTTGCCGCACCCGCGAAAGAAGCTCAGGTGCAGACTGCCTGTTTATAACAACCCTCAAATCCTGACGTCAATCACGAAATCAGCCATCCTCATATCATTCTTTCCAATCTTTTTGCTCCTCGAGGAAGCTTCTAACCATAATACCCACTCTCTGTGTGGTAGAATCACCTTACCAATGTCCAAATCAGGAGACTACAGAGAAGGCCCTTGATCGCTTTGATCGACCAGAATGCTCTCTCGAATAATCCAATTGCTCATCATCGCTGTGCTTTCCTCGCTCCACAATGTGTCAGCTCAGACCATATCTGATCCAAGTGATCCAACTACGTCAATCAAGGAGGTGAAGATCGAGTAAGCGATCCATCCTTCTTCCAAAGAAGCTTGATCTCCCCACTGACCAAAACAACAAGTGATGCCGGCGGTCTTCGCTACGAGATTTCCACTTCGGGCTACTCAGCTTCCCCTTCACGACCCCTCCTGGGCCTACTTTGGCGTTCGCTTCCTAACCACCTCGACTGAACTCATAGACTGGCGTAAATGTGTACTTTCCGCCCTTGGGATCGAAGAGAATGTCCTCTATGCTTATGGTAACCACTCCGACGATCTCGATCCAGCGCTAGACCTGCAATGGCCTGTGTTGGACCCGAAGTATGCCGTTCCGCTGGCTATTAATATTTCAGCTTTCGGTCGTGGATTTGAACCAAATACAGTGCTTACCTTAAGCTATCCCCGTCTAGTGCTTTTCATAAGATACATGGTCCAGGTCTCCGGGCAACCGTGGAAAAATGTTACATTTGAATGCTCATTAGGATTCTCTCCCCAATCAGGGCAGACAATCGAGAACGTCCCCGTTGCGAGGGGATGGTATGCGCCTTTTATGACGCCATTGATCTCAATCCGCAGGGATCGCAGACCTCTTGATCCTTACCTACCTTCTTATGAAACCTGACAAGGTACCTAGGAGCGCCGCCTTGTCATCTTTGGGTGGTCAAATACCTGAGAAAATGCTTGTGTTCCAGTTAGGGGGTATTGCCGGTATAAAAGGATGAAAGGCATATATCTCGCAGTTGCAAAATTTCATGGGGAGTAGGTTCAACTCGCAATTGTACGAAACGCCTTACTTGCCAAATATCAATGGCCATTGAAGAAAAGCTTCTTGAGCAGCGTCCTTTGCACACTATTGACATAATGTTTCCAGACTTCAATACATGCGCTTCATTCGTGCATCATTGCTTTCCAGTGCGCTTATAACAAATTCTGCGACTCTGATCCTCCAACATTAAGGTTTTCAAGGGAAACGAGAGGCGTAGCAGCATGAGCCTCCACTCTCAAATTGAGCCACCAGAGGAGTGGTTCGCGGAACAGCAGTGTCTAGCAACTCCAAACCGCCAACAATGGTCATCAAACACTCAATCCTGGAGTCAGATAAATTCATGAAACACAGCTGACAAGGGTGAGACTCTCTTCACCTGAATCTTCTGTGACCTAAGAGCAGAGAGTCTACAAGGGTGAATTAAGGCGCGCGAGCGGCCGAAAATCATTCCATGAACATCCAGGTGTACAACCCAATCCACCTGCGGTGAACTCATTACATTTCCTTGGATGGCGAAGCACCCATGGGCAAACTTTACGATTGAATTCTCGTTTGCAGCGGCGGGGCTACCAGGGTCAAAGTATATGTTCGAGTGGTACCCTATCGCGAGGGTTTGGTTCGCGCCGAGCCTGCATATGGCAGTACGTGTCCGGCTTTGAGGTCGAGGTGTGGTATTCTTTCTCCTTTGTTTTCTTGAGACCTCATAGCGGAACATGAGGGCTGAAAAGGATGGGGCTGATTTGGAAAAATTGGGGAGAGGTAATTGTCATGGCCACAAGCTGCTGATGTTGGATCATCTGCAAAATACCATATCCGATTACAGAGAGGCAATCAGCAAGTTCGTGACCTTGAAACCCTCACCGTCTGGACGCGAAGTATATTCTCCTCCAGCTTTCATCATCGCGTTCCCATTCTGTTGCTACAAAAAGTGACAGTGGTTTCTGGACACGGGCATCTTGATAGTGCGATTGTGAAATGGAGAAGTGATGGCATGTGGGCTGACTTTCCTTTTGGGAATTGTGGAAGGGGCAAGGACGGTCTTGCCTTGCTGGCGAGACGCCCCAGTTCTCGGTTGTCCTCAAGCAAACGATGTGTGTTCATCTGAATTTCCCCTGAACTGGAGAAGACCAGGCAACAAGGGCGAATGATGCTCGCGAGGCAAAAAATGTGACACGAACATCCACTTGGACGTTCCAATCCACGAGCTATGAGATTATTTGACTTTCCCAGTGACTTGAAAGAAAAAAGACGGTCCTACGAGTCATCGTCCCCACCAGCCGCTCCTCCCTCCCTCTTCACCGGCTCCCTACGCATCGCCACCCACTTCTGCACCCCCAACCCTTTCCCCTCCCCCTCCACCCCCTCAAACCGCCCTAGATCCACCATCATCTCCCCGCACGCCTTGAACCCCATCTTCTCATACAGCTTCAAACCCGTGGGACTACTATCCACATACGCCGGCACGCCCATCTCATCCGCCCTCTCCAACCCCAACGCAATCAACCGACTCGCAGCCCCCCGCCTCTCGAACTTGGGCAACGTCCCCAGCAGACTCAACAGGAAATGCGGGCCCCGTCGCCCCGGATGCTCCGCCCTCATCACCCTGGCCACACGATAGAATTCCTCGATGACGGCCAGATTGGTGCCCGTGGGCATATCCTTGACGGCGGCTTGAATGTCGTCTTCGCCCCGGTAGCCGGTGGGCATGTAGATCCAAGTGATATAGGCCATGATTTCGTTGTCGTTGGTGCTGCATTTGAGCCAGGTGACTTCCCGCCCCGGGGTGGGGTGGGTTTGCTCGGCGATGCAGGCGGCGATGACTTTGGTGAATTTGGCGAGTTGGGCGTCTAGGGGCACGGCGGCGTAGATGGTTCGGTAGATGGGGGATTGGAAGATTGCGTGTTGGGCGCGTCCGAGCTCGGGGGCGTCGGATGGGGTGCAAGGGGAGATGATGAAGGGAGGGGACATGGTGGGTATGGGTGGCGAGGAAGGGAGGAGAAGGGTCTGAGGAGATGGGAGGAGAAGAACCTGAGGAGAAGAGAGGAGGCAGTGGAAGTGGGAATATAGAGGGTTGCCTAGAATGAGGTTTCCATGATAAGCGCTATCAGGAGGACAGACGAAAGTTTGTCATGGCAAGTACTAAGGGTCGTTGGTATATATTTAAACCAGACTCTTGGACGATCCTCATCCGCCGGTATATGTGCAAAAGTGCCTTGTTTAATGCAACGGATGTTGAATGTTTGTGAATTTTCTTATTTATGCGGTTCCTGGACTTGGATTGCCCCACAGTGGGCCTTGCATGCAGATAAAGTGTCCAACCTCGTATCAGAATGAAGGGATTAGAGATGCGGGATGCGGCAAAGCGGGAAGCCTAACGACAAGCATCTCTAGAGGCGCTACCCAGAATATGAAACCCAATCAAAATTGGTGAAACTGTGCCCTTTCCCACAGCCGAGCTCCGCTCCTCCCTCTTCCTCCCTAGACTCGACCACGGACCTCCGCATTCCTTCGAGCCACGTTCCTTGAGAACCTTTTACTCCTTCTCCTACAATCACTTCACTTCCGTCATCAAAATATTCATTCGTTTCGACATTCGCTCGCCTCATCCCATCAATTCGATGTGAGCGCTTTCCATCCATCACCTACTGACTTGACGTCACCTTTCCCCACCAAATCACCAACACCGTCCATCCATTCATTCCTCAACGACAATGCCTCGCCTCCACCACCTCCTCACCTTCCTCCTCACCACCCTCCCCCCCCTCATCCTCACCCAACTAATCCCCAACGACCTCCCCTCCTGCGCCCAAGGATGCACAATCCTTCAACAGGGCCAAACCGGCTGCGTGCCCGCCGGAGGGGCGCCAGAAGCCCCGCAAGGGACCTACCAATCCTGCTTCTGCCAGTCCGCGCTGCTGACGCAACTCTACTCCAACACGGCCGTGCAGCTGTGCGCGAACTGCGCGGCGGGGGACATGGCCACGATCCAGAATTGGTACCAGACGTATTGCGGCAAGGGCGGGTCGCAGGTTGCTGCGCCGGGCGGGAATGGGAATGGGCAGCAGACACAGACGCAGGGGCAGGGGCAGCAGCAGACGACGCCGACGGTGCAGGCGACGACGGATCCGACGACGACGAGTGCGGGGGCGAACACGCAGGCCGGGCAGAATGTCGGGGGGGTTAGTGTGGCGAATGCGGATGCTAGTAAGGGGCCTTGGTACGTGATATCTCTCTGGCGCCGCCATCATCCCTTTTCTTGCAGCCAACAACGACCTCGCTAACGTGCGATCGCCCAACCAGGTGGTCCACCCACTGGAAATGGGTCCTCATGCTCATCATAATCATCGTCGGCCTCACCGCCATCGCCATCGGCGGCTGGTTCCTGCACCGCCGCTACCACCGCCGCAGGGAAGCCCGATGGGCCCTCGGTCCGGGGAGCCAGCCGAATATCAATACGTGGGGGCCCGGGCAGAGCGTGCATGATTTGGGGTACGGGGCCGGCGCTGCTACCGCGGCGGGAGGACACAGAGCAGGAGCAGGAGATGCTGAAAAGGGCAAGATGCGGGAGGGTGGGGCGAGCGAAGTGCGCCGGCCGAAGAGGAGTCGGAGGATTGGGAGGAAGAGGGAGAGTGGGGGGCTCTTCTAAATGGGAAGAAAAAGTGTCGCGTGGGTTCAAAGGCGTTTTGAGGGAGATGGGGATTACATTTGGGATGACTTTTGGCGTGAAAACGGGAATGGTTATTACATTGTGATGGCATTTATGACGCAGGATTTCCATGACGGCAGCAAAAACATGGGGGGAATCTGGGAGGCGTTTGCGGGGACGGGTATTGGTGTGATTGGCTCACATGCCATCCTTGGTCACTCTTCCGATCTCGGGCAATGAAAACTCATTCCATATTTCTTGCCCGTGAGTTTTCTACGGAGGTCCGCGCTGGCATCAACGAGCATTGGACGGAGAGCTGAAGCTTCCTGGAGCTTCCTCGTCGTGACCACACACACACACACTCGTGTGCGCTGAGATGCTACCGCGATTCCAATGTCAGGCCTGCTCTGCTTCAAAATTCCCCATCCACACAAGAAGTTCGCAATATCGCTGCGAGAGGGGGAAAAAAGGGAACCAAAAAGGGGAAACAAAAAGCCGCTTTCTCGCCAGGCCCGCCATTTCTGTTTCCCAAGAATCTATTTCGAATTTGATTGGGTGTTGAAAAGGCCATTTGTGCCTCCTCCATCCATCGTCTAGATACTACATCATCATCATACAAGAAAAAAGAGGGAACGCTAATCATCAAAAAAATGTGGCGCCCCACGCTCCCAATGCCCGCTGACCCCCCTCCCCCCATTTTCAACTTCCAAGGTTCTTGGAGAAAGGAGTCCTGAATTCCATCACGCTTGCCGGCGCCCCCCCCCCTTCCTTGCCCTTCCTCCTCGGAACCTTTATCCTCCGGCCGACATGATATTCTGTTCCGTCGGGTCGGCGGGGGTGCCGGGCATGGAGTGGAAGGTTTCGGATTCCTGCTTCTCCAGCGGTTCTGCGGGGGGTCTCTCGGGCTTGTGGATCGTCTCATCTGTACGCTCTGCCGTTGTCCTGGTGTCCTCATGCATTCCTTCTTTTTCTCCTTTTTTGTCTTCGGTGCTACGGTCTGCCGGGGGGGCCTCATGATCCTCCATGACAATCGTATCCTCCCCCACCTCCTCGGCGGGTGTTCTCGCGGGGGTCCTCCCCTCTGCGGGGGTGACGCCTCGGGAGTGCGAGTAGTTGGAGGAGCCACTGATGCTGATGTCATCGAAGCCGTCCCGTTTCGGGCTGAGGCGTTCGGTGTCGTGGCTGGGGGCCAGGTGGATCTGCTCGAGCTTCTCGTCGATGGTGTCGTGGGAGGGGATCGGGTAGAGGTTTTCGTCGGGCGGTTTGGAGGCGTGGTGGAGGGCCATGTCGATGCCGAGGCCTTTGTCTTGATATTCCATCGCGAGGGGACTGGCGGGGGTGGGGGAGACGGAAACGTCGTTGTTGGTGCTGTTGGGAAGGGAGGAGCGGTAGGGGCTACGGGGCGGGAGAGCGGGGGGGATGCGTTTGGGGATGGTGACGAGTTTGGCGCGGGAGATGACGGTGGCGGGTTGTGTCTGATGGGTTTGGATGGCGGATGTTTCGTGGGGCTCGATGATGGAGGCGGCGTCGTCTTCGCCGTCCCCATCTTCCAGCTCTTCCGACAGATTTTCCGACGTTTTCTTCGCGGGACTGTGGGCGCCGGTGGAGGCACGAGGGGAAGTCGGCGTCATACTGGGAGCATTGTCGAAGTCCACGGTTTGAGTCCCCCGATCTGTCTGGAAGCTGGCTATGCTGACGCGACCGCTGCTCCGGTTCCGAGAATGGGAAAAGTTGTTGAAGATGGGACTTGAGGGCGAAGGGGAGTATCTGAAGGCATCACCGCTCGGTCTCGAGCCCGTACCTGCTTCGCGAACTTCCATCCCTTCCTGCTCCAAAGCGTGCACGCCGTAAGGGTCCGGGTCATCTTCTGATGGTGGAAGCCCAAACCCGCTCCGCTCATCCTGAACTTCGAAGTCGCCGGGCGTGGGCTCACTCGGCGGTAGGGCGGCTTCATCAACCTCATCACCCTGTGCAGCCTTGATGGTATTCATCAAACCTTTGATATCCGGAGGTGGATGCCTCGCCTTGCCGGCCAGGATATCAGCCACCCCAATCCTCTCGCCATAGAATCGTTCATTCTCGTCCCCTCGCTCAATGATGACCGTGCCATCAATCTGGACCCCAGCGTAGAACCCCCTGCTCTTCAAGTAATTCCACACGGGAGCCTGTCGCTTATGCAGCTCCGTCTCCAGCACGCCGCCCACCCCCACCGGCCCCGCAACCGCACTGACCTCCCCTCCAAGCGTACACCGGATCTTCGTGAAGGCCTCGAGCGCTTTCTCCGTGTTGATCACCACCACACAATCATAGATATCCACGCCGACCAAGAACCCCAACCCGGCCGTATGCAACATGATCCCGCTCGGCGGACTCCACCCACCATCCGCCGTCCTCGCGACCAAGATCCCACTGCCCCCCGCACCACTGACCCACAAGCCCGTCCGCATGGTGGTGAAGATGGCCAACCCTTTCGCCTTCCTGATGACCTCGGTGGGGATCTTCTTCACCACTTTAGCTTTGCCCCTCGGTCTCCCATCCTTGCCGTCCGTGGAGGGGGTTTGCTCCTCGGTCTCGACGTAGAAGCCATCCTTGCAGAAAGAGCGCAGGATGCGGGCGCACTTGTCGGACTCCTTGTCCAGGGTGGTGGGCCAGAAGGCTTCGCTGCCGAGCTTGTTGGAGAGACGGTTGACGGGGGCGCCGAGCTTGTCGACCAGGTTGTAGACCTTGTCGAAGCCGGCCTTGGAGGTCGTTTTGGTTTGGGACCAGCTGGGGAGGGCCGGGAGGGGCATTTTGGGAGGGTGTGATGATGATTGAGGCTTCGGGAGGGATTACGGGCCTTTTGATGGTGAATTGGACTCGAGGGTTTTTGAGGTTCAATTTGGATGGAAGGTGCATTGGGAGGGTTCCGACATCATACTGTCACGCAAAGAAAGCACAAATGAATGATGGACTATGTGACACATTTCACTGCAAGGCTGAAAGGAAAGACAAGAGCCCAACGGCACCCATACAATATCAAGAACTGAATGGGCATGACGACTGCTCACAGAAGTTTCGTCAGCAGGGGGCAGCCACAGCCGCCGCGTTCCGCTGCAAGCCGGAGATCCATTCTACAACAGGACTCTTCCAATACCTGACATCACCCATCATAATTGACGCAAAAACATGAGTAGGTAGAGTGGTTCATATATGCATGATCCCAAATAGATGTCGAAGGAACTCGGCGCAATTTGGCACATGAAACGCCTTTTGCCATCTATGTAGATTCTTAGTAAATCCCCTACGGCAGCCCCCTTTCTGACCTCCTCCCCCTCTTCCCCGCTTCCTCATCTTCCCTCCCGCGAAACCCCAAGAACATCTTCATCAAGCTTAGATCATACCCTGCCTTCATCGCCCCCGCGATCAGAAACGCAATCCAAAACTTCCCCACCCCGGCCAGCGCCCCCGTCCCAACGGGTCCCACGCTCTGACTCAACGTCTTCACCACATTGACGATCCCCATGACTGCTGTCCGCTCACTCGGCAGCACCACTGAGGACAGAAAAGCTTGCCGAGGTGCTTGATCCATGCTCGACATGCTGTGCCTCAGGATCAGAAACGTCATGGCCAACCACGCTTGAGGCGGCAGGGGGATCAGGGCGAGGAAGATGGAGGAGGGGAGGTGGGTGAGGACCATGGTCTTGATCAAACCGATGCGGCGGGCGATGGACGAGGCAGCCAGTGTGCCGACTGCGGCGACGATGGATGTGACGAAGAAGAGCGTGCCGAGCTGGCCTTCGGGGAGGTGGAATTTGCGTGTGAGGAAGTAGGTGATCCAGGAGGGAGGCACGAGGCCACTTGCTCCGGAGTCGACGGCGAAGAGGAGGCAGAGTTTGATGAGCGTCGAGCGAGATTGGGGAGAGATGGCGGAGAAGGCAGAGAAAGCTGATTTTTTGGTTGGAGTTCTCGGTGGCGGTCTTTGGGACATGCGATCTGGTCGCGTTTCTTTTTGTATGGGGTCGTCCCTCGAGGAGGCGTCTTCATCTCCGTCTTCGCTGTCGGACAGTAGGCTGCGGGCATCTGCATCGTCCATCTCGACGACCTCCTGATACTCCGGCTTTGGTGGCTCCGGCTCGCAATTCTCACTCAACATGACTGAAAGGCCCAGTTTGACCAGGCCCAGGACTGCGTAGAGGCCAAAGATTGCACGATAAGCCCGGACATCGCTCCATCCTCCAGATGCCAACGCTTGCACGAGCCAGCCGCAGGTGATGGTACCAATCGCAGTGCCTGCGCTGCCCATCAGCGTGTACCAGGCGAAGACGTCGCTGCGGAGGTCCGTTGGTGTGAGGTGTGCAAGGGTCGATTCCTCGATCGCTTTAAAGGGTCCGATCTCATTGCCACTGGCCGAAGTGATCAGTATATCTATTCTCGATGTCTCGACAACGGAATTGGCGGGAAGAAGTCACCTCGGGCTAATGACTCCCACAATGCTCGCAATCACCAGGATCCAATAATGATCACTCAGGGCAAAGACGATGCCGCTCGCCGTCATCAAGCCGGCTCCCAACATCAGAATCCGCCGCCGTCCCAAGCTATCCGCTACCAGCGTTAGCAGGAAGCTAATGGTGACATCACCGAGCAGGGTCAGAGTCATGAAGAGGCCGATCCTGGCATCTGATGTGCCCAAGCTGGACAAATACAGCGCCAGAATCAACATTGACGCGCCATATGCAAAGAGCCTGATGAAGCGCTGGAGGCATAGCAGCTTGGTATCTCGTGGAGAATGGAGAAGGGAGAAAATGCCCAATTCAGTAGCTATGCTTGAGAAAACGGAGATAATCTTTGACGAAGACATAACATCAACATCGATGTTTCCACTTTTGGCATCAATAATATTGACAAAATTGACAACAAAACAAGAAGCAGAGATGCAAAAGCAGAGATAAGTCAAAAACTCAAGCACCAGCTGGAGAATGTGGGGCAATGCACAAACAAGTTCGGGGCCGACGGTTCGGCCGAGGAAACATTTGATAGCAATTCGCTATGTGCCTGCCCGTGAGCCCATTACCTTTCTTTACCTCGCTATGCTGTATGGTGTAGATGCGTGAGTCCGCGCTGCCCTGGTGCCATTCCCGAGTATTACAATGCATCACCGCTCGGACCCGCAAGCATGGAATCCAGTGTGTCGGTCTCAAACGTTCTCGAAAATGTCGGCAACTGCTTTTGGGCGTTCTTCGCACCCTCGATGATTGCAAATTTCCGACCCATTTCTCTCGCTTCTTTCACACTTTGCCCCAAGCTGCCCAAGAGAGATACTAGCTCGACGTCTGACTTCTCGGCTGTGGTTTCTTGCTGGAATGCTGATAGGTCGCCGGCAGGTAGAAGAAGGGGGAGACGGGTGAGGAGGGCTTGAATGGAGCGGAGTAGGGGGTAATTGACTTCGGTAGGGAAAGTCGTTGAAGGGGTAGAAGCTTGAGCTGACGAGTCTGGAGGAGTGGTCAGGTCCGACGGCGGTAGCGAGGTCAGGTAGGATTTGAGTAGCTTGATGCGTGTGTGCAGCATCTTGATAGCGTTGGCCCGGGCGGTGAGAGATGCAATGACTGGGTGTAAATAAAATCAGCAAAAGCGATAACTCATCAGAAGAATTCATAGCTTACGCTCTTCATCCTCGGGCGAAAGAAAGTTCGAATCCTCCAGCCCGGCAGCCTCTTTCTTCGTCGCGTCACCGTTTTCTCCGATCACTCCCACAGGAGCTTGACTGGCTTGAGGCTTCTTTTCCGCCTTCACTGTCCCATCCACGGCTGTAGCGTTGCCTCCGCCCCTGGCAACAAAGTCCACACTGATCATCTCGGCCTCCCCTGTCTCGATCGAATACGGCAGTTCCCTGAACCGTAGTTCCAACCCAGGCTCTTTCTCCCCTGTATCCATTGCATCCCCGCCTCTCTCGACCGCACTTTCATACACACTTTCGTATATCGTTAAAGGTAGCTTCCCACCCGTCGCTTTCCCCTCTAGTACCCCTGATGGGTGGAAAGCAAGCACGACTGCAGTCTCGTTGTACCCCTCCAGTATCTGCTTGTGTATAGGTAGATGCTGTGCTTCTGGTCCAGTCGCAGGAGCTGTCGTGAACCAGCCCACAAGATCTAGCAACGGCGCTTGATGAACGTCTTTGTATTGCTGTAGGCGATCCTTGAACCAAGCTTCGTGGAGGATGTATTGACCATCTTCCTTTGCTTCGAGCAGTACCTCGAACGCGTGCTCGAGACTGACGGTACGACCTGTTTGCTGGCCTAATAAGGCCCCCACTATCGGTTGCGTGTGCTGACGGAGGGTGTGTCGCGTGATATAGTCGGAGATTGTAAGGAGGATGAGAGGGTGAAGGTTGATGATCAAACCAGAGTCGGAGGACTTGTGGGTCGAAAGGAGGGACATGATCGGTCCGAGTGAAAAAGAAGTAGAGATGAAGCTCTCAAGCTGATCTTGCTGAGTACTAGATCATGGGAATTGATTCGATGTTGCGGCGCAAGTGAGGAGATTAGATCATGTGCTTAATTCTGGCGCGTACGTAGGATCTCCCTTGTCGATCTGGTCAATGTACGATACCACCATGCCATCCTTTGTAAGATCAATAAGATCGTACTTTGAATCTGTTGATGAAATAGGCCTGTGTTGACGCAAGGAAGCGTATATTGAAGTAGCTCCCGCGGTATATTTGAGCACGCTAATTCTTGAGATGATGCAGATATTTCAAACACGACTTGTTAGGAATCATGTTGCTTGCGATACGGCAAAGTTGCTCATTCTACCTGCGTTGCCCTGAAGGGTGACAAGAAACTGGCATCTTCCTTAGTATCATCCGAACACCTCAATCAAGCTCCTTGCTGGGATTTCATGAACTGCTCCGACTGGGTTATCCCTCATTACAGTAGAAGTCTCAAACACCCGTTATCATCCTTCTGGACCAGGCGTAGCGGGTCGATCCCTCCATTGTGTAGTCGACAGTTCGACGCGGCCGTCAGACACAGCGGACAGCTCCGGCCCCTCGTCAACGCTCGACAGCTCGATCGGTGCATTGCGAGCATCCTTCTCGTGAAGCCACCCCAGGTAACGGTTTCGACGCGTCACCGCAGATTGGCCGAGTGTTGTAGCCTTGGCCCTTTGACCCTTCTTCCGCCATCGGAACCAAACTATGGCAAGCAGAGCCATAATCAGCAGACCAAGTGCTGATCCAATGACTATGTTGGCAATGACGCTGGGTGAGGCGATCGATCTATCGGTGACGGAGGGGCTTGATGTAGGCGCTTGAACGGCATTTGCAAGTGTGGCTGTGACTGTGGCTGTAGCCAAAGTATTCGTCACCAGTGCTGTTGGTGGTGCTGTTGAAGATGTAAGCTGCGCCGTGGGTACTGTCGTTGATGTTCTGGAAAGAGCCTCCGAATTCCAAGTCTTTGATGAGGGTGCGACGGGATTAGGATCGTGATTTGCACTGAAAATCCCACTGGTGGCTTTCAAGCTGCTGCCGTCATCGGGGTCATGGTAGTTAAGGTTGACTTGCCCGAGGCCAGGGTATGTGAGGTAATTCAAAGGTATTATTGTTGTTCCGTTGAGTAGAGCGGTTTGGTTCCACACTAATAATTACGAACATTGGTCATCAGCGTCCGAATGCCAAAGAAGGACTTATCATGCAATCGACGTAGCTTGCTGTTTTCGCCTACCCTTTTGCCAATTCAACGTGTCGTTGATCCAGAAGTAAAGGGAAATTTGACAAGGCGTTTCGGCGAATTGGGGAGTAACCCACGAGGTCACAAAACTGTCAAGATAATTGAAAAGGAGTCGATTCTTATCATCCGGGGGAAAGGTGACGTTAGCTTGAGGCGACGGAATCTGATCTGATGCCATTGCATTGTCTCGGACCATAGGTGTGGTGAGAACAAGTCGTTATTCGAAGCCGAAGAACTTATCACTCTCGATCTCAGCCCCAGCCTTGTTGCCATACTGCGTCTTGTTTGATGAAGTATGCGCGGCTTCCTCGCAACCTTTGGGCTCCTCAATCTCCGGTCTGATAGCCAGAGCTGGATGCAGTGCTTATCGCGGCGTTGTGGCGCCCTTGAAATCTGGCAACATTGCTTGTCGGCGTCTCCATCAACGAATGACAGAAGGAAGATCGGGGTGACCTCGGTCCCTCGGTCTCAGAATTCTTACAGTGTCCAGCACGTTTCATCGATAAATTGCCAAGGACTCTGCATAAAGATTGAAGGAGGATGCAGAGAAGTGCTGTAGCGATTGGTGGGTTCCAGGCACTGTGCCATATTAACACTGCAATCCCGAGGACTCAACGCGGCAGTCACTCGCATGCTGCGGCGCTGTGCCCTAGACTATCTCCGTAAGGCAGCCTTCAATCAGCCAATGTTGCTTCAGAGTAATCTCGGGCCTTTATGTCAGCGATCCGCCTGACAGGTTCTGGTCTGCCAAGAGAGGTACGAGAGACACTTACCCTCTTCTTTTTCCCTCAGGCGAGAGGACTCACATCGCTGCATGTCCTGGCTCTGAAATTGAAAGAGTCAAATGTGGAGGTTCTCCCGAGGTGGCAATGCTATCACTGATCTCTGCAAGGGCTGAAAGCGCATGAATTACCGTCCTTCAAAATATTGTCACATGTATTGCACGTCCCAACGTATCATCAAGCCATCATCCATAATTTCCGTTTGATCTTATCATACTGGTAGCATTCCCTATCATGCAGTGCCAACTAATCAACCAGAGCAGTATCGTCAAGGTCGATAGCGATCTTCTTGTCAAAGCACGGTGATCTCTTACTGGGCTATTGTCGGGCCATGCGTCCACCTTGTTGTCGACAATTCAGCACGGCTGGTCTGAGGCAATTCTGGTCGCCTATCGCTGTTTGAGAGCTCGGTCGGTGTAGGATGAGCGTTTTTTCCTGATGTAAAACTGGACCAGTAAGGTTGAAGCTCGTTGCTGGGTTTACTACGCTTATTTGACGCATGATTTCCCTGCTTCCGCCATTTGCGGAACCAGAATCCGATCACAAAAGCTATGATCAAGAAAGCGAGAGCAGAGCCAAGCACGATGCTGCTAATGACCCCCTGTGACGAAGCCGACGCCCTGCCGAGGTCTGAAGGTTGGGAGGTCGAAGATGGAAGCGCGCTTACTGGAGCGGATGCGGTCTGTACCGTTGTCATGGCTGTTGACATGGTAGGTAATGCCGTTGATGACACCCTCTGTGGATAATTAGTCGTGGTGGTAACGGGACCTGCGCACCAGGTGGTAGCGCTTCGTGTCACCGGATCAGTCACGACGGTGAAAATGGTACCGAATACTCTTAGAAAACCTCTGTCTGGGTCCATGTAATCAAGGTTCATGATGCCGGTGCCGTCTGCGAGGCTATCGAGGGATACGCTTTTGGAGCCATTGAGAGGGGCGCTGCTGTTGAAGACTGATCATATTCAGACGGCTTTCAATTAGCTACTTGGAGGAGGTCCACCGCCAGAACGCTCTTCGTCATGACTTACCCCGGATCCAAGGGTCCAATGCGTGCTGGTTGGTCTGATACCAGAATGACAGGTAACTCGGTTGTTGCGAAAACGGGGGTGTTTGCCAAGAAGTGACGAAAGTGTCGATGTGATTGAATGGGTGGTCACCGTCAGGGTACGTGAGCTCCCCTATCGAAGATGACATTTGCCCTAGCTTAACCGCCTTGGGGTGTCTTGTGTTAAAAGAGGAATCATGGATGATACGAGGTCAATGTAAAAATCCTATCACGAGGCTCAGTCGAGTCAGCCTCGTCACCGGCACAATCACAAACACCAACGCCCTAATCAACTAACCCGTGCAATTTAAATCAAAGCTCTGAAGTAGGATCTGATCTCCGCAATCACGGTTTGGCCCCATGGCCCCACGCTTTTTCCGACCCTGAAATTACGAGCCTCGTCTTGCAATTGGATCCTCCGAGTGCCTCATTGACGTGCATTACCGCAGCGCTTACCTCGGAGGACCGCGCCTCTACAACGATATCGAAATCCGCATATCTGCTGCGACAAGAACCATGACAAGAATACAGCCTGCATGGTTGTAGTGAAGCGAGCGGACTGCGATACAACAGGATAACTTATCACAGAATTTTCGACCCAGAAACATTAACAGCCTCATCACTCTGTCTCAGCATGCTCCATTCCAGACATTCTCCTTGCTACACCGATGATGGCCTGAGCCGTCCTCAAAACCCCTTGATGACGAACTGCTAGAAACTGCAGAAGATGCACAACAATGATACAGAAGCTGGGCCGACCGAAAGTACCCAGCGCCGCACAATGGACCCCAACCTTTATTTCTCTCAGGGTCTTCTGGTGGCTTGGCAATCAAGTGACCTGGAGTTTCAATCTTTATATCATGAAGCCCAAGGATGAGGTCCCAAGGAGAATGACACTTGGCCATGGAGACGCAATCCGACGTTACAGCACTTGGAAAGCCCGAAATTGTGAGCAATGTACTTGAAATTGGTATCCGGTGTCGACTTTTGCTCCAGATTTTAATGTTGAGTCTAGGTACGCGCCCAGTCCCTTAGCAACCTTAAACTCTCCGATGGCGTGTATGGAAGGGACAAACATTCAGGATCTAGAGACATGAAGTGCAATTAAGGCAGGAGAGGGAGACATTAGCTTGACTTTTTAGTCTTCATATCTGAGATGAGCAATTTGTACTAACCCATCGCCACGCAAAACCTTCGTCGACTTTGTGGCAGCGTCTTTTTCAAGATCATATTGGTGATAGGAACTCTAGACTGGGCGTCTGCTTCCTTGCTGACTGATTGTGCAGATCTGCTTCGCTTCCGACGCTGCCTTATCAGAAGAAAGGTAATCAAAATAAAGAAAGCCATCATGATGATCGAGCGAAGGACAATACTAGCAATGACGGCACTTGATGACGTTGAACGATCATGACCTACCGAGCTTATGGACGTAGCGGTGGGAAGGGAAAGGGCGGATGGAGCGATGTCTATGCGAGAGAATAGAAGGCGACCATGGTGAGGATCCCACTGGCTCGCATCTACCGTCATTGTTGAAGTCGCCATCTGAGAGGTGCTTGCTATGGGAAGATGTTTAGTGAGAGCAACCTGATTCCACGTGAAACTTCGAGTCACTGATCCATCATGTAGAACGCTGAAGAGAGCACCAGTCGCAGTCGCATGCTGGTTGACTGTATGAACGTAAGAGAGATGCGCCTGGCCAAAACCATTTGCTGTGGTGTTGCGTGAAGGATACTGTCCTAGTATCGTTCAACAAGGCGCTTTGATTCCATACTAAGTGAGTCCGGTACCTATTGGGCTGCCCTCGCTGTAGGGGAACTCTTAAAGGTGCCGATCGTCTTGGATCATCTGACTGGCCTGCCAACCTTGCTTGGAACGATCTTGCTCTAGAAATTGAATAGAAAGGTCATATGGCTCTTGGACGTATGGGGGGGTCACAAATAAGGTGGCGAAGCTGTCAAGGTAATTGAAATGTAGCTGACCACCGTGCACCTGATCGCCATCAAGTGGGAAAGCAAAGTAGGTAGTCGCCGACCATACCTGGTCTGGGCTCATCGTCACACAGCCACGTGTGGATGACAAGGAGGCGCAGTCATGAAATCTAACGGGGGTCTTGCAATCCACAATGCAACCCTCGCCGTAAAGTTGTGCCCCTCGCCCTGGCATATTTCACGCAGAACGAACGGTACAGATGCATGAAACGCCCAGAGAGCGAGTATACTCGCCTCTTCCCCACGTGTGGTGATTCTGCGACCAATGGACATGCCGTCGGATCATGCGGAGCTGTAGATCACGCCTATTGCCGGCATACTGTTGAGGCTCTTCTGCAACGGCCCCTCGAGCGCACCTGCAGGCACGGATTCGTGCTCATTTCGTCCCTTATCTGATCACAGGACGCATTCTAAGCTTGGAGTAGAGCATGGTAGCAGAACGCAAGGCTTCTGACGCGCAACTCCAATGATGGAAGGGTAAGAAGGCTCGATCGAAGGCAGCAAGGTGGGTCCTGCATTTCGCAGCAACCGCGCCGTACATCGTGTTCAATTCTCGTTGGATGCCACGATGTGGCTTGCAGCACGCATGCATTCAGCGCGGTTACGGAGTATTCGTTTCAAGTTGATGCGAGCCTTCTAGCATTGCATTTCTAGTGTAGGTTCATTTCGTTTCAAAAATAGGTCTGAAATCTCAGCCTACCTCACTGCATGAGTATCGACGTGAGCCCTTAACTCGAGAGCTTCTCTCCGAGCTTGCGCCATAGCGCCAGGTTCCCGAGCATGCACCAATTGCGAACCAACGTCTAGCATCGCATCTGGAATTGACGCCACGGGCAAATGCAGCACAACAGTCGATGAAGCTGCACGGTGGCAGGTCTCTTCACCATGCCCCACGCTCGCGTTGTCATGTCCCAGCCTCTCCAGGGAACAAACCTACCACTGTGGGAAGACATTGAATCTGTAGGTATTGATGGCTCAATGACAATGCAAGTCGATTGAAATTTTATTGGGGAGGTGAGACCAAGGAACAGGTGAGATGAGGCTCTGTTCTCACTGGATACCGATGACGACTAAGCGCGCGCGATGACAAGCAATTAGATTGGAGAATATGGGTACGTACTGGATGCACGTCGTTACAGCTGTGCCCTATCGAAAATCTGCACCGTTGGTGGCACGCAAACACCTCGATAGATTGCCGGCGTTGTATTGAATACTATCTTTGGGGTGCAGCATGGCGCCGTGATTGGCTCGATCGGGAACGAATGGACATTGCCTGCATACAAACGCATCGGAGGTGGCAAATCGGCTTCAGCCTTGTGGACGTACGATAATACGCCTGCTCTTTCAATCTTCCATAAAGGACGTAAAGGCTCATCATGATTCTTCTTCATTCCTTCCTACTCTCCATTGCAAATACGGGCCAGTGCATCAAATGTCTCAGAGTTGGAACTGGAAACGCATGCATCTACCCAGCTCACATTCCCAAGAAACCTCGGAGGTGTACGTGTCTCCAAATACAACGTACGGGCTTACGGAAGCCTTCTGTACTGGTGATGGGCCTTATGACGATTTCACCCCTTTTTACGGATGGGGCATAGCCTCCGACTACCTAGAAACAAAGAACTATGCCCCAGGAGAAGCGCCTACTAATTTCGTGTACTTCGATGCCGCCATCTGTGCCTGTGAGGGCGATTTTACCACACTGCTTCCACTTAATGGATTAGGATTACAGACCCTCCATAACTGTAATCTGCTACCCAATGCTGCAGTTTGGGAGATTCAAAATGATAAGAGCAATGATAGCACTACGGCTATCGAGAGTGTCTTTCCTCGGGATACCAACCTCACTTCGGCAGCAATCCAGTACATTAACACGCTTTCAGGCAAGTCTCTCATGTCTCGATCGTATTCACAGCTACCTCTCACGAGTACGCGCAGTATGTCTGCTGGATGTTTGTGATTCTATCACATCTTGCAAAGAACAAGGCTACGATTTCTCCGAATTCACTTCGCTCAATGCCGAATCAATCAAAAACCTCACCCAAGGCCATGATAATTCCGGTGGGATTCAAGGTTTGGTATTTGATATATGTTCTGGCTATCCGGAGCTGAATCCAGATCTAGGTGGCATAGGAGTGGGTAAAGTCAAAGCTTTGCAAAGGAAAGGTCATTGAAAAGCCATAGGTCTATATCTCTTACTGGATTCAAAGCGCCTTGGCGTTCCTCGGATTTCTTGCCACGGTCTCTTGGATTCACCTCGTGCCTTATGTCTATAGCGGTCTGCTTGCCTTCAGGCACGGGAAAAAAACGAGTTGGAAGCAGACTGAGGGAGCACGCTCTCGTATTCGGCAACAAGCATCGCCTCTCGTCGCCGCGCTCACTGAAATGCACAAATCGCAATGCTTTTTCATGGTGAGTCGCCACCAATTTCTCTGGTCTCCGATGTTGTCGAAGGATCAAGCAGAGACCGAGACCTCTAATTAGCAATTGGTAGCAATGTTGATCACACTCCAAAGCCTACCTCTGGCTTCTCATACTGATCTGAGCCATGTTAGATTGCCACCAACATCGGCGCTTTAGTGGTTCGTATGAGCGGAGGTCTTGATCCTCAGAGCCTCCAGGCCTTATACGAGAATTACAGGTTCATCGAGGTGATTGCTCTGAATGGTATCCTGCCGATAACATTTACAATGTTCAATCTACATCTCATCGACATGATGCATTGGTATCTTGTTGTCCTCTCCTGTTTGACGATACTTCTCTCAATTATTACACTCATTGTCTCTAGTCGTTTCGCTGTTACAGAATCAGATATTCAACACCTAGGACAAGTCGCCTCGCAAGGCGGACCCGGTAGCTGCGGCGGTCTAAAGCCACAGGTTTACTGCTACGATAAATACTGGTCTACTGAGCGGGATCCCATCGAATTGCTCTTTGTTCTCAGTGTCTGCATGCTCGTCCTTGTTCTGGTTACAGTACCGAGGTCTGGCATTGAGCGAACGAAAATTTATCGCCGAGGGTCAGCTTGGTTCTCAAGGCTTCTAGACCTACTTTGTACCGGAAATGATCGGCTTATACACCGACAGGGACGTGGTGCAGCCAAATTTAATGTGTCTCGGTTAGCAACAAGCTTATTCAATCATTTCGGTTCGATCTTTCCCAGGCGCTTCGTCAATCCAATAGCAGAATTGCTACAGGGATCTTCAGATCATGACCAGAGAGCCTCGAGATGTCATCTTTGGAGATCCTTTACATTCATGTTCTACACCGTGATATTCAGTGTCTACGTAGTACTCTTCAAGAGACTGCTTGGGGATCTCAAACATTATCATGTTGGCAAAGAATGGAATTTTGGTCAAATCGTGGCAGTTACGGTCTGGCTTCCACCTCTATTTGAACTGGCACACCTCTCAATACGTAGGTTTGCAATCCACCACCATCTCACAGACGCTACATATTTTCTCACCTGCTACTCTGAGCAGTAAGCTACATTCGCTAATCACGTACAATAGGGGGTATGAAAAAGGGTTTCGAACACAGGCGTGAGTAGTAGTACGAAAGCTTCTACCGCAACCTTTCACCTGTCCGACATCATTCTGATTACCATATTCATTCATGTAAGAGTATGGGCCATCACTGACCTACGTGAGAATAGTGCTACCACCTTACCGCCTCACTGCCGAAGCATCTTCGAAAAGCGATGTTTCGGAAAACGTGGGACATCACGTTGATGGATTACGTAAAATTTCAGATGAAGATCTGTCATCCCAGCTGTTCTCTAACTCACAAGCTCCTGGTACAGATCAGCGGCACACGGTAGCAGATGAAGAGACACTGGGATCGCCATACCCCCCTGCAGAGACATCCGTAGAACGTCAATTAGGAAATGGTATGAATTATAGAAGTGTGAGAGGCAGATCCGAATCTCCAACGCAGCCGGCTACGGAACCAGCAGACTGGCTCTCACCAGAATCAGGACCTCCTATCAGGAGTTGGACCTTTCCCCAAGAGGGTCCTTTTACTTGATCACGACTATGTCTGAGACCAGACATGAGGTAGAAAGAATGGAATTAGGAGATTGGCTATGGGATCGACTATCGATGCAGTCCAGCATGACATGAATGGACCCGAGGATAGACTGATTTTGTTGATCAGATTTGGATTGATAGACTGAACTCAGAATGACATTGCATTTCGACTTCTCTATCCTGCCTGCTTCTGGATCTTTGCTCACTCTGAGTCATGCGCAACCATGTTTCCCATTCTTCAGCTCAATTACACCATACCTCGCCGTACCGGCAAATAATGTTCGCAACATAGGATTTCTCCCATTGCGTCCAAGACATTGCTCCCGAAGGTAACAGAGTCTGCAGCAGGCCAAGTGGCTGCTCTTCTGAGCAGCAAGAAAACGTACCCTATCCGCGATTCCGACCTACAAATTCATCTGCTTGCCCCTTTCCTCGCCCTCTTGCACCCCCCTTTTCCCCACCACCATCCTGAAACATCCTCGCTTCACCAAAATCATGAGACCTATCGGATTTCAGCAAGATCCCTACCCTACCCACCCTCCCACCTCCCCACCACAACCGCAAGACCACCCCCTTTTGTCATTTTCCCCCACCTCATACCCTCCGAATCCACACCTCCCCATCACCGAACCCCCCGCTCCAAGAATCTCTTCACCTCAGCGCATGAACGAACGTTCACCGAAAGCTCCTTTTACCCCTGAATCCGCCACCGCGCCAGGCTGGCACTATGCCCGTTGCGAACCACACCCTCACGTCTGCATCTCCAGCGTTCAGTGCAGCTTCTGATTGGCAGTAGGGTTGCAACGGTGTTGCGAAGGGGGTGCGGGTTTTTGATGATTCTGGGAGGGGTGTGGGGAGGATTTGGGGGTGGGGCTCGAAGCTCGCAAGGAATTGGTCCGTGAATGAAGTGGGGGGGGGGCAAGATAATGCAAGACGGTAGCTCAGTCGAGGTAGGCAATTCAGAAGCACGGCCCGTAGTGAACATTGATTTGGCGGTGCAATTTCTTGAGTATCGAGAAATGCAGGTTGCCGACGTTGAGCTTGAAAGGTAGATGTTGATTATGGCTTACCATCAGACATCTCAGTTTATCAAAATCACGCTTGTATCTCAAATCACCCCAAACCTTCTCAGTATGTGATAATTAACATTAGACATTAAAAGCAGATCACCAACGATCTAGCTCACACTCTCCTTCCCCTTCTCGTGTCCCCCACCCGGCACCTTCTCCTTCAACTTCCCCACCGCCATCACGACAGCGCGATTCGCACTGCCACCATGCTCTTGATTCGTCACATGAATGGTCTCATTCGCATCCACACCCTCGACCTCAGGATCAAAGTGCTCCTCAACTTTCTCCGGGTCTTTGATCTTGGTGATGGTCATGTCCCTCGAATTGTCATGCGGGGTTTGGTATCTCGCGAGGAACAGGTCGCGGCGGAAGGGGTACAAGGTGGGTTGTCGTGGCACGGGATCTTCTCGCGCGTCTTTCCAGATGTCGCCGGTGATGCTTTTGCCCAGCCCCTCCACGACGGGGGTAAGGAGCGGTAGGGAGAGGGCGAGGGCGGTGTAGCAGCAGATCGCGACCAGCAGGATATTGAGCCAGTATTGCAGGCCCGCCATGCTGAATTGGATGCACAGGAATGAGCCGAGCGACCAGAATATGAAGCCGTGGAAGAGGTAAATGGTGAAGATGTGGGGGAACACGAAGACGATGAGTTTGAACGAGAGCAGTTTCTGAACTACCGGGCTAAGTTCGACGACGACTTGGAAGCCGACGGCAAAGGCGAGGCCGTTGAGGCGGGGGAGGAAGTATTGGGGATAGCTTGCGTGACCGGCTTGGGAGATGGGTAAACCACTGTTGATGTCGGGATGAATGGCGTATTCATAGGTGGCGTAGTTGACGTCGGTCCATTGGGTGAGGAAATCCATGAATAAACCGGCGATGCCCATCAGACCCATGATGGTGAGGAAGGGGTAGTAGATGATGGGCCGGGCATGAAGCCAGGTGCGCCATTTATAGTTCAAATCCAGATCCGTGAGCATGATGGCAATGTAGAAGTAAGACCCGAACGAAAGAGCATACCAATGGTTGACTATGCAGAAGGCGTAGAAGCAGAAGCGTTTCCAAGGAGTTTTGATCTCACGTATGACGATCACGGCGAGGAGGGCCAGCCATGAGCCTTGCAGTTGTACGGGTATCGTCCAGAGCACACCGGTGCAATAATTGAAAGTTACCAATGGCGCAGCGTTCGGGATGAGGTACATGAGTTCAAGGACTTCAGACAGGAAGTTGCCGAAACTCGTATAGCCGACTGTGAAAGGCCAATCCGACCACGTGATTGATGGCAGGTATTCGAGCCATTTCGTGGCACCAGCATTAATAAAGAAGTATTCTAGGAGGACCATTGCTGTGATGGGGATCATGAGACGAGGCGCTCGCCCTACGGTCTTCTCTGCCACCGGTAGAAGGTCTCCATTCTTCAGATAGCTGGACACGAGGAAGCGGGTCGAGGTCATGAGGAAAGGTCCAATCCAGATAAGATTGAGCAAGAAAGAGTCAATGCTCTTTCGTGCTACTGTCTCACTATGATAATGGGTGTATCCCCCGGCATTGATGTCGGCAAACACAAAAGTCAGACTGAAATGGATGCCAGTCACGAGTAGAGAGGAGAAGGCGACGAGTCCAGCTAAGTAATCGACACGCTTTTTGGCTTGTGGAAGGTTCTTTTTGTCCTGCGTATTCTTATCCAACTCTGGGACGTTGGTGAGGCCCTCGGTCTTCATCTGTGGTGCATCACCGCCAGCTGCGACCTCTTTGACCTCCTTCAGATCCATGGTAGCCTGAGGGCCGTTACTCTGGGGAACGATACCATCCCCCAATGACGCATCGGACGTGAACGGCCATTTCGTGTTGTCTTCGTCAGGAGTTTGCTCATCTGAACTGCCTCTTCTTGAGCCCTCGTTGGATGTCCGAGGCTGGTTGGTGATGGTCAACTGGTCATCAGATGGCTGCTTCTTGAGTGTCGCCTCGTCCATTGATCTTCTCTTCAAATGCACATTGTCTGATGAAGAATAAGCCGAGAATGTACTGCCAGCTGTGTCGTACTCGTTCCGCGCATTAGAGCGTCCAGCGTAGGACTGATCACCGTTTTCTTGCGTAATTTCTGAGTACCAGGAATCTCTTGAGTGGTGAGAATCGTCAAAGCTGATGGCACTAATCTGACTGGCGGTTCGAGGCAGAGGAGGGACCTCGTCGTCGACATAGATGCTGGCCCCATGCAAGGTACTGCTGCTGTCATGCTTCCCGTACTTATCGTCTCTGGGAGACATCCTCTTCTTCTTCATAGAAGTTGAGATCATCGAATTTGGTCTGGTATCTCCGTTCAAAGTGGTTTCTGTGATAGACGGGGCTCTTGTTCTGTTCCTTGGAGTGTTTTGGGCGAGGGTAGCCGCTCTCGAATCCCACAATTCCGAGTTGTGAGCCGTGTTGTTTCTTATCGGCGGCTGTGCTTGTTCGACTCTAGCGTGTTCTGCATTTCTGTTTTTGTTGTATTTGTCCAAGGCTCTCTTTACAGATGGCTGTATCAACAATAAGGCCGTTATGCCAGCACATGCCACGGAGATCCAGATAGCAAATCTACGATTTGGCGATGGCTTATTGACTTGATGCCACACATGTTGCGCTTCCACGGGATAATCAGAAGACCCGCGAAGAGTCATGTCACTGACTCTACATGCGTCTGTTGGTCGACAGCGCTGATCGAAATCTTTATGATCATCGTCTGTCATAAGGGAAGAGTTGAAAAACAGTCTGGTCCATCCGACGTTTGCGTAAGTGATGTTTTTGGGTGGACCCTCAGAGTAGTACGGATTACCGTTCGACCAGTGCCTCAGGTAAATTGGCGATGGCACGCTCAAAAGGTTGTGATGTTCTTCTCGTAGGATTTCGCGAGCCAATTTGCCCCCAATAAAGAATTTGACATAATGCTCCGTCCAGTCTATTCGGTATTCCGTGTAGTCCCAGGGATCTATTGTGCCGTTACCCCAAGTTGCATTGGTCATATTGCCGAAGGGGACCCTATAAGTCGATTCCGGGAAGTCTTCGTTGGACAGCATGCCAGCATAAGCATCATCTGGCGTGTTGCCATTCTGCAAATTCAGCGTAAGTACCTGCGTTAGATTGAACCTCAGCTCCATGGAGACCGTGCTCCCTCCAACTCCAGCATACCGACCAGGCGCTCGGATCAGCGAGCTGAAGGAGCCATACTTGATATCCCTTCTCAAGCTTCTCACACTTGCACCATGTATCACGTGTTTTCTTGTCTCTGGAACATATGGCTTCACATACAGATCCAAGGTGGTTGTCGAATTGGGCTTGTTTGTAGTATCTGCAATTTTGACATTCTCAGGATCGGCAGCCTCACGGAAGAACGTATTCCATCCCTTTTCATAATCATGTACATATGTTTCAGTGACCAAATCTTTTTCCGGTAGAGTCTGAGACTCATTGAAATAGACGATTGTAGACTCCGTGAAGACGGCGTTGGTGTTTGCATCAAAGAATCCACACTGGCAGCCCGCGGCAGCACTGAGGTCTGAACTCGTGACATTTGAAACGGGAGAGGATTTATTGGCGGTGACTTCGGTAGCGACCTGGCAAACGAGGAACACTAGAGGGGCGAAGAGGCTGAGGGAAGCCTGCGATCGCATCGTCTTGATATACGTGGAGAAGCGGCAATGAGGTGGAGGGGGTGGAGGCTTCTTTCGACTTTCGATTGATGAAGAGTGATCGACGCAAGCTCATCGATACTCTCGCACACCAATCATGGGGTTGACCTCATCGTCAGAGTCTTTCTCACTCGATCGTGGCCATCAAGTCAGGCTTGAGAAGAGCTGAATGAAAGCGAATCGAGGGAACGCTGTAGCAGAGAAGAGAAGCGCAAAGAAGCCCGTTACAAGCAAATCAGCAAATGTTGAGATGTCAGGCAGACTTGAGAGGAGAACAACCATCAAAGCGCCACCCGCAGGCGGTCGAGCTGACTGCCCCTCCCAAGGCCGACGGCAGAATCATTATTCTCACCAGAGCCTCAATTCGCATGGTCTTGTTCGAGCCAGGGGTCCATTCTGGTCTGCAGAATCTGGATTTGATGCCAGTGGACATGATTGGTGGCCAAATCGGAGGCATCGACGCATCGGACCCCAAATGAGATATGACCCAAAGGATCAGAGCATGTCGTTTCCTTTTCGAGAGACCGCTAATTCATCCTAATCTGCTTCTTTTGCTTAAGGCTAGAATGATCCATACTTCATCGATCATTCGTGGTTTGAAGCCAAAGCGGTGTAAGGTCTTGGTAATTCCCCGTACGACGCTAGCTGGAGTAGAGCCGTAATTTAAACATGTAATTCAGTAGTCATATTTTCTCAGTACACGCAACATCCACACGCACCAATTCTCAAACCACTTCACCGACGACACCCCTAAACTCCGTGCAATTTCCCGCAGATGAGGGCTGCCACGGTATGACCGAGTACGCATGACGAGGAGCAGGTTTGGTTTGGTCCGTGCACTATCGATCCCCTTGTTTTGCTGATGCTCGTATTTCGGTTGAACGCATGGCCCTGGACACTGGAGGCATGATTCCAGACCAAGGCAGCTACATTGCTGTCCTTCCTGATACGCCACATGAAGCCGGTAACTGTCAGTTTGGACGATGGAACGCCAGGTAATTGTCTCAAGGCAAGGCTGTTCGATTATCACATCCTTTGGCAAGCCTGGTTCCCAAGGAATCTAGACTCCTACCACCTTACCGGTTGGGGCCCGCCAAGGCTCCTTTCTTTCCAGGAATGTCGCGGTTCAAAATCCTTAGATCTGCTCTGGGTCTAGGGGCTGACGGGTGACAGCAGGCTCTCAGCAGTCATCCCGGTTTAGCTCTGCACTAGGGAATTTGGGATTAGCTCTGACTGCTTGTGGCTCCATGCTCCACAGTGGATGCTCCATCGACCATCAATAATGAGTCTCTGCCACGCGTCCCAAAGGTCGGGCCTTGAGTGGCGAGGGTAGCATGCAGCTTCGAAGTACAGGGAATGTGCAGAAGCGAAACAGCTATGCAGCCATAATGCGGCCCTGGTATTTCAAATTCTCCGACTCAGATCTGACGAGGCTATGGGCTCCACAGTGTGGTGGTCTCTGGGAGATGAGCACGTCTACCGCCCCCCTGGCTCTCGACTATCTTTAGCTCTCGTCCATTTCGGGCCAAACACATTCCCATCAAAATCTGTAACAGGAATCATGGCTCTTTGTTTGCCTACCTGAGTGGTCAAAGGACCACTAGTGTAAGCCTTGAGACTAGCTTCAGCAGGTTCTGCAATAGCCTGGACTACCGCATAGAGTGCCATGGTTTGGCCTTGATACCGGTCAAGAGCTCTGGGATCAATAGATAATGATGTCCATCCCCGCGTACCTGGGCTGTTTGGATCGATTCCTTTACGTTCCGTGCCCAGCTGGAAGAGACCCGTCCTTCGTTTATCGGTCCCTCCACGCTCACCATGACGGAAGCAGTCCGCTCCAGCTTCACCACCAGCAACAGCGTCTCTCACCTCAGGCTCTGTTTACACAGGCTTGGGTTTCGAAAGGGTGCATTGGCACATTTAGTCAAACAGATCGGAGCCTTCATACACGAATGGACGCCCTTCCTTCTGGTGGCATGCTATTTCATCTTCTCAATCGCTGTATATACCTTCTGTGGGGAGGGTCTGATTGAGGTTTTCTGGTTCATCTATCTCACCACCAATTTTTATATCGCCGGCTCTACCGTTCTGGAAGCTTTCCTCAGTCTTGGACCAGTCAGGGATGCCAGGAAAGCCGTGCAAAATGTTCAAGCGAAGAATTGGACGTTTCCTACTCCTGACGATGAGCTGCTGGTTGTCGATCTCCTAATCGTTGCTTATCTGCCTAATGAACAAGACATCATAATGGATCGTGTCAACTACGCGCTCGATGAAGTTAAATATCCCAGCAACAAGATCCGGGTCAGCCTGCTGTACAATACGCCAAATCCAATCGAGCCTCTGGAAAGCGAACTTAGGGAGCTCGCCATTAAAAAATCGCATTTTCGTGTAATCAGGGTGGAAGAGTCGAAATCGAAAGCCGATAATCTAAACCATTACTTCACGCTCGACACCGGTGCGGAAATCACCTGTATCTTCGACGCAGATCACTACCCGCATCCTTATGGATGTCGCTGGGCTGTTGAGCGTTTCATTCAGGATAAGAAGGCCGACATTGTTCAAGGGCGCTGCGTCATCTTCAACGCAAAGGTTTCATGGTTGTCTTCGATGATCGCGGTCGAGTTTGACAAGATATACGCCGTCTCTCACCCCGGTCGGGCTGCATTGATGGGCTTTGGTCTCTTTACCGGCAGCAATGGATTTTGGCGCACGAGTTTACTAAAGGAATTGAAGATGGACGGAAGCATTTTGACAGAAGACATCGACTCCTCCCTCCGTGCTCTTTCCCGCGGATGCAAAATTGTGCACGATCTCAACGTCGTGTCGTACGAGCTGGCACCAACGGGAATACCAGCAATGTGGAAGCAGCGGCTACGATGGGCTCAAGGCTGGACGCAGGTCTCGATGCGACACTTCTTTCTCACATGGCGCAAAGCAGGTGAAGGCGACACTCGAGGCTTCGCAATGCGATTTGGACTTGTCTCACTGCTGCTGATCCGAGAAATGAGCTATTATCTTGTAACACAATACTGCTGTCTCGTGGCTTCTATAATCTTCACGCAGTTCCCCAAATCACCCGCCAAGCTCGCTAGGTTCATTTTCTTTCCATATCCGGTCTCGGAATGGTTCTTCATCATCAGGTATGTCTTCTTGAGAATGACGATTCTGTCAAGGGCTGTACTGATCATGAAATAACAGTATCATTTGTCTCATTGCTACTCTCGTTATCACCTTCCGTGTCCGGTCTGAGTTCATTTCGAAGCGATCCTTGGCCATGTTCACGGTGATCTATGCGCCATATCTTGTTTTCAACGCTACGCAAGGCTTGTACGGACACGCAAGGCAGATCGTCAAGTACTCGAAATGGAATACGACCAAACGGACCTAGGATCCTTATCTAGCTAATGAGCTGCACCTAATATCTGCTTCAGCACCAGAGCTGTGTCCAGCATTCTTAGGCCAGCATGGGGGCTGTCCAACATGAATCAAATCATACCACGACTTATGATGTCGACGAGAGAAATAATGAATAAGACCACACTGGGCGCTCACGCGTCGGTAATTGCTAATGTATATAAACATAATTGAAGCCTCTCAACTATCATGGACTGCTCACTGACTCAGTGCAAACAAATTGTTTGTCACTACGAGGCCGCAGTCATTAAGGAATGCGTAGGAATGACTGCAGCAGCAGGCTCACGTTGCGGATGTACTCCTGGTTGTAGGAGTACATCAGTGCTTCAGTCTCGCAAGTTTCAGAACACGATGAGTCTGACCACCCGATACCCTCGACATAAACTCCGCTTCTGACGCCACTTGAATGGATGCAACGGAAAAGGAGTCAGGATGTGACCACTCCGCAGATCAAGACCGTACCCCCTCAAGAAATAGAACAAGAAAAAGCATTCAGTTCGCGAGATGTGTCAGATGTCCAGAAGACAGATGGTTGTAAGCTGACTGCTGTGTTGGTGGTGTGGTCAAAGTTCCGATGTAAATATCCGCCACCGCGACTGAGTTTGGCGCACATTCGGTACCTGCAGCCTGATGCTGCCGAACGTGCAGCTTGGCAGGAACAAGATCTTCACACTACCAAGATAGGCTCTTTCGCACAAGCTTTGTAGTGTGTACAATTTGAAGTCAATTCACTCACGCGATGCGACAATTTGGCGGAATGAGGTCACCCCAATCAACTCTGAATCGTATGCAGAGCGCAATAATTTGCCCCCAAAGCAAGATGTATGGTCGCAATGTTGTACCCACGCTGTACCAATCATGGCTTCCAATAGCGACACGATTTGAGCCTATCCCTGTGGTTCGAGAAGATAGTCGAAACGCTTCCACCACTCCACTCATCAGACTAGCGAGCCCAGACGATTTTTAGCAAGGGAGCCAAGGACAATGTTCTCGATTGGGATTGCTGACGGCAATCAGATGCCCGAATATGAACACCGCGCAACGTGTAAGGGCTATGATTGGGATGATCCTGGAAGGCGCGCATGAGGTCTGCATCACTAGTGCCGAGCCCAACGATCTGGGACAGGGGTATAAAGCTCCCGGCCTTATCTATGTGGGGGCTCAGATACGATACGGTAAGCGGCTGGTAATATTACAAATCTCCTTAAGTTTGTAGACAAATGGTGTGGCGCGTCGCTTATTAGCTGAATAGCTCTTCAACGGAAATCTCACTCGCCGGGCTCATTTCCACATCCGTTGTTGACGGAAGCTCCAGGTGAGCTGACTCGCTAAACTCGAAGATGACCGCATGCTCTGGACTTGCTTCGTCGGCAAGCAGACAATGGTTGTTCTCAACCTGAGCTTGGGATCTGGCCTTGCAGCCGAGCCTTTTGCTGATCCCGCACTTGTAGGCCATGGGCCACTGACCAAATTATCCTGGTGAGGCTCGTAAGTTAGGAAGCCTTGTCTCGCGTTGCTGTTAATGCCATTCATTGCTTCTGCTCTCAGTATCCCACATACTAGCTGCAATGTCGAACACGTTGAGAATGTAAAGCAAACCTGGGCGTCTGCGTCGTTTAAGTACTACCACCCTCGTTGCTATTTTCTGCACACACACGGGCCTGTCTGAACCCTCCTCACATTTGCACCGAATCATTATCCACCCCGTCGTAGATCTCGATCACAACCTACGTGGCTTGACACCCAACCACCTCATCAATGATGGCGGCGCAGCCTTCGCATAAGAAGAGCAATAGTCGAACAGAAGTTCGAGAATTGCAGAGCAGTGAAGACACCTCCGAAAAGTCCTCACAAAAGACGTCAAATCGCATATTTGAACAACCGCTCTCATTCTACCCCGCTGGTCCTCAGGGCTATGTCCTTGGTCTCAGAGGCTTCTGGACCGTCAGTTCCTTCCTCTGGGTCTTCCTGACCACATTCGCGCCGGTGACGGTAAAGAGCACTGCCAACCGTGAAGGCCCCTTCTGGCAAGAAATCCTCCGCAATGTCTTTTCCCCCCTCTTCTGGAACCCTTCCCTCATCTACTCAGCCTTCATCATCATCTCCGCCCGCCTGGTAGCCATACCATTCCTCCTCGATCCGACGAAGAGCACCCTGGCCAGCGCAATCTTCCGACGTGGGCTCAGACTATGGTTCCCCGTCGCCGTTTCCCTTGCCATCGTCAAGATCCTCAGCTCCACTATCGGTACCGCCTACATTGATCTATTCAAAGAAAGTACCGGCAATGGATCCATCAACGCACCCTACAGCATGCCCAACGCCCTCGCTTACTTCAACAGCGTCTTCAATCTCTTCTGGACAACCCACCAATTCTTCGAGCAGGCAGGTAACACCTCATTCCCCTCTCAGACCCTCTGGGTCGTCAACGTCATCTACGCCCAGAGCTACACCGTCTACATGACCATGGTCATCATTCCCTACACACGCAATGCATGGCGAGTCAAAGCCTACATCGCCTTCATTGTCACGGCGTGGTGGGTGCAGAGTTGGGCATGGTATACCATTACTGGCCTCCTCTTCGCGGATGTGGTGATGAATATGGGATACAAAGAGCGGGCACAGAGGGGAATCAAGATATGGAGAAACATCCGATGTCCCGTCTGGATACCTGCGGGGATCCTCATGCTTGCGGGCTTCATAATGCAGTACCTGTGGACCGGCTGGAGACCGGCGTATGAGAACAAAGAGCTGTTGGCCCACACAGGGCTGTATTACACGGGAGGGCTGAACACGTTGCCGGCAGATTCGGAGCCGCAGGCGAGAGACGATTGTTACTTGATCGTCCTGGGGTTTTTCTTGATTTTGGAGTCGACGGATTGGTTGCAGAGGCTTTTTCAGAGTCCGGTGCTGCTGTATTTGGGGAGGCGGTCACTCAGTAAGCTTCATGACTTGAGTGTATATTCCCCTCTTGCTGACTCCACATTCTAGGCTGGATGTTGACCCAAAGCATCATCACCTACTCCGCGGGCATCAAGTTGCACCAAGCTCTCACGCACAAGCAGCACGTGTCCAACACCGGCGCCACCGCCGTCACATTCTTCGTCATTTTACCAGCAGTGATTGCATCTGGAGAGGTCTTCTATCGGCTAGTCGACTGGCCGAGTCAGAACCTCGCTCATGTTGTTTTTGATTGGATCAGGGAATAGGACTTAGTGGACATGAAAGGCAACAACGCATTGTAATGCAATAATGATAAAACATAATATCTGGGCAACAACCCCGGGACAGGGGCTAGAAAATCTGAAATGCCTAGACACCAGCGATGGTAGGAGAGCATAATCATTGACTGATTTCTTTTCTGGATAGCCTCTCACTCGCCAATTGAAACTTTAGCCTGTCCGGGCTCAAAGAGCTCACATGTCTTAAGGCGGCAATATTGCATCCATCTGCACGCTCGCGTAGCGCAGCAATGACATGCGCTACTACAAATCGGTCTGTGGCTGAATACAGACTCAATGTCACCTTCCAGAATACCTTACCCAGGCCATTCCCTCCAACGTTTCTAATTTCATACCCATCCCCCATCATGGTTCTTCCCAGTCTTTTTGACAACTCTCGTACGATCCATATTGTCGTGCGTATTTCTCAATCACAACGAGCCATCTGAATACTCACTTGATTGAATTCCCATCCCATTTCTCCTTCAAGTTGTCCAAGCCTTTCTCCACGACATCACAGCATGGCGTCCCAAGCCCTGTCGGCGAGATGCTTGGCCCTGACGCAACAGTAGCTCTATGGTCTTTCCGCCAGAAGTGGCGGTTAAGTATCTCGTCCATACCCCTGGCACGAGAGTGTTCCATTATTCAGCGATAATTAATTCGGCTCCCTCGTTCTCCGTATAAGCTTGTCCAGGCATCCACAAAGGCATCAACCCCGACACGATCTGGCACTCTCTCGAATTCCAAGAGACGCCCTCCCGGACCCAGACAGCCGCGCTGCCTCCCTTGACGGAAGGCCATGATCATCGACGTTGAGCAGTGGTGTTGCAGAGCCCCTCGTTCAGGTCTGAGGGACAACGCACTCAGAAGGATCTTGAAGTGTGGATGACCAGCTCTTTGAATCCGAGGCTATCAGTGCTGATCTGGAGATGCTTCTGGCAGAACTTGGTGGCTTTCTGTCGCTTTTTTAAGCGACGTTGTCAAGTTCTTAGGGCTTCGCTGCTGTTGAAGAGATATCTGCTTGACTCACCCGAGAGTTTGCCAGCAACACAACAGCAGCCACCGCCACCATCACGCCACGATGATGAAGGACAATCGTGGGTACACTAGCCCCAATTCATCCAATCTGTCTCGTCCAGCGTTGAATTGGGCTATAAATTTTCGATACCAATCTCGCCTCCCTCCACCAAAATTTATCGGGTTAAAAGGATGCAAACCGAATGATATTTCAGAAAGACGCTAAGCCTGATTTGGACATATAATTTTCTATAAGTTTTGTATGGGAGGTGATTGAGTTTCCAGTGGCGAAACGTGGGAGGGGTCACGTGCCACCTGAAAATTCACTTAATCGGGTCGATCGAGGTAATCATAGCAAGCCAGTGGGAGAGGAAAGTAGATGATTATTGCAAGAGGAGATGGTGCTGATGTGATCTTACTTATTGGTTAACTTGCCTGTATTCTACACAAAGAGATGGAATGGTAATAAACTCAGCAACACCTTCGCTCCATCCAATGTCCGCCTGAAATCAGCGCAATCGTGTCATATAAGGGAAAAGCAAAAGACAAATCCTCAGCCTCTGCACTTTTCTAACAGCACCACACATACGCTTGTTCCCAAATGCGCCTCCAAAGCCTGTACCCTGTGCCTTCCGCATAAAACCCGGCCCCTTGGTCGATTTTCTCAATCCCCAATGCCCTACCAGAACGGATTGACAGTGCCCTAGCAAGCTGTTCCAGAGCGTTTGGAAAAGCTTAGAGTCCTTTGTTGGTCCCCCTTTGTTCAGACATTCAGGTAGAGAACTTTACAAACAACGATTGTGTATGATAGAATGGGAGTCGCAAGCGTCCTGCATGCCCAGGAAACGCACGTCGGTACGGGCCGACGGCGACAGAACGCTAATGTCAAGATCGACCGTGGGCGAATCTGATCTCAATTTTCTGCTAGACTCCTCGTATTGAGCCTTCAATCACTCATAGATGCAATATCGCCATACTACAGGTCTTGTCAGATACCCGTCGAAGCTTTGTTGGCGGTATTCAAGATCTCGCATCAAGTCCATACGTCATCACATCGCTCGTCTCCACGCGACTTCCGGCAATGGGATCTCCGACATTTCACCCGATGTCTCCAAAACACGTAACATCGGCATCATCGCCCACATCGATGCAGGTAAAACGACCACCACGGAGCGCATGCTCTATTACAGTGGTCACACAAGGCGAATAGGCAATGTTGATGAAGGGTCAACGGTGACTGATTTCTTACCTGCCGAACGAGCAAGGGGAGTCACCATCCAATCAGCGGCCATCTCATTCAATTGGCCACCAATCTCGGCTTCTGGCCCCAAGTCATCGCCTACTGCTGACTTGGAGCCGCACAACATTAATCTTATTGACACTCCAGGTCATGCGGACTTCACTTTCGAGGTGCTTAGATCTTTGCGAATTCTGGACGGGGCGGTTTGCATTCTTGACGGCGTAGCAGGAGTCGAAGCTCAGACGGAGAAGGTCTGGCACCAAGCCTCCAAGTATGCGATACCGAAGCTCATCTATGTCAACAAATTGGATCGTGAGGGCGCTGCCTTCGGTGCAGCCGTGAAGCAGATCGCTGAAAGGCTCCACACCTGGCCAGCCGTTTGTCAAATTCCATGGTGGCAGAAGCAGGACAGCACATGCGTTGGTGTAGGAGATGTGATTGGCACTCGTGCTATTAGGTACACAGCTGACAGTGATGGTACTGACCTGAGCATCATTGAAATGGATGAGCTCAAGAACATTGATCCTGGATTTGCGGCAGAGATAATCATGGCTCGCAAAGCCTTGATTGAGATTTGTGGTGATAATGATGAGGGCATGATTGATAGCTTCCTCCGAGCTAATGAGCAGCCTCTTAAGATCCCTGCTGCTGATATTCTCGCAAGTCTGCGACGCTGTCTTCTTGACAGGAATTGCCAAATTACCCCTGTCTTTGCTGGGGCGAGCTTCAGGAATATAGGGGTACAGCCATTGCTTGACGCGGTTGTTCAATTACTACCGAGCCCTGATCAAGCGATTGATCCGGAAGTGAGACTAGACAATCGTGAGGGCACTCTTTCGGAACTCTTCAGCGGCAAGTTGATGACGGCATCACCTAACTCTGATACCGCGTCCAAAAAGTCACTCGCACGTCACAAAAGATCCTCGACCGCCTTGATTTCAAATCTAGAAGCTTGTGCATTGGCTTTCAAGGTCGTGTACGATGCACGAAGAGGGATGCTAGTCTATGTTCGTGTCTACTCGGGGGCAATGCGCAAGCAGTCGATGCTTTTCAATACAAATTTGCAGCTCTCGGAACGCGCCCCTCAACTTCTCAAGATGTATGCCTCAGATTCTTTGCAAGTTGACGAGATCCCTGCCGGTCAGATTGGGGTGATACCTGGTCTTAAGCATGCTAGGACCGGCGATACTTTGATCACATGTACTGGCGCAAGCCCAAAGACGGGACCACCTGCTCCACTCAACTCATTACAGCTCCGGCCTATTGATGTCCCGCCAGCAGTATTCTTCAGTAGCGTCGAGCCGCATAGCACGAGCGAAACAAAGAATGTGCACTCCGCGTTGGATATTCTTGTGCGTGAAGACCCAAGCTTGACGGTGACGCAGGATGAAGAGTCCGGACAGACACTGCTGAGTGGAATGGGTGAATTTCATCTGGAAATAGCGCAAGATCGGCTCATCAATGATTTCAAGACGAAAGCATCCATCGGCAAGATAGAGATTGCTTATCGAGAGTGCATTCTTCAACCTTCTGCTACTGACTCTATTGACCAAGCGACAGCAGGCTGTAGAGTACAGGTGCAGCCCATACTAATAGAAGGAGAGCAACAGAAACCTCCCGAAGTTGACATGGAGGACGAAGGCAGCTCGACTATCCTGCAAGATGGCAATCGCGTTACCGTCTTGATCGAATCCACCACTCCTCCATCTTCAGACCCAGACTCACCACCTCACACGGATTCATCAGCGCCACTTAAACTTCCTGAAAACCTGTCCCTACATGTACTCCAATCGTCACTCCGCAACGGTGTTCTCTCCGCTCTCTCGCGCGGTCCGAACTATGCCTTCTCACTCCACTCCACGGACGTAATCTTGACTTTTGACACCACAAATTTCGACCTCCACAACAACACCACGGCCGCTTCTCTCTCTTCTGCCGCCCGAATTGCCACAAAAGAAGCCATTCGCTCGACGGCGCTAGAAAACGGTACCTCGCTCATGGAATTGGTGATGCTGGTCACTGTTTCCGGTCTCGACGAAAGTAATCTCGGAAGTGTGGTCAACGACTTATCAGGTAATCGTGGTGGCAACGTGGTTGGGCTGGACGATGCATCTAGCCCTCAGGGCTCCCCCGCGTCCACGATGCCCAGCAATATTGATCTGAATCGCGTCTACGCTCCTCGAGATCCATTTGGCAAGATGGAGAGTGGATCAACTGGTGGCCATGGCAGTGAAGGACAGCGGAACGTTAGCGCCAGGGTACCGCTGAAAGAGATGGTTGGGTATTTGAAGCATCTCAGAAGTCTTACTGGGGGAAGAGGGACGTTTGTCATGGCACCAGAGAGGTTTGAGAGGGTGGTGGGAATGAGGGAGAAATTTCTCCTGAAGGAGTTGAGGGGCTATTGAAAGTATTTCAGCTAAGCGACCTAGGTCGGACTTTGGTCTATGACACAAGTCATGTCATTGTGGTTAGTCCATCGTGGGGAGTCTTTTGAGAAGGTATGACAGATTGGTTGGAGCAGCGTACGAAGATATGAATTTGGTCTTCTTGAACAGGAGATCGAATCGACGCGAATGCAGGAAGCCAAGTATGTTGGAAATGGAGTCAGCAAGTGAGAATGTCTGAACAATCGACGAATCGGCATAGATAAAGGCGGCAGCAGGAAATGAGACGTCAGAGCGAAAAGGGTTAGATATCGTTTGCTTGACGATCATTTTGCAATCGTACGTTCCACCGCGCAATGCATCGCCTACTTCCATGTCACTATGCATGCTCATACTCTTTTTTGGCTGTTAGTTCCTAGTTTTCTTCCTCATGTCATTGCTTTCAACGCAAAACAAGAATCCTGAACCTCATCTATTCCTAAGATCGGATGCATACCTAACAGACAGATTGCAACACAACACAGTCCAAGCTAAAGAGCAAAGGTAGATAGAAACAACCCTTCAAAGAATACACCACCACAATTTGGCCACTCTATCCACTCATCCCATCTCCCCCTTCCTCACCAATTCCACCCTCTCATAAGCCTCCCTATCCGACTCCAGCACCTCCCGCGCTCCAAACTCCACCCCACCCCCCTCCCCCTTTCCCCTCGGAAAAAGCACCACCTTCCACTCCTCTCTGCTCAACCCCTTCGCAAACGCCGCAACCAGCAACCCCACCATGCGCGGCCCAAACGCCTCCTTAGCGGGACAGATGAACGGCTTATCGCCGAACGGAAAAAACGCCTGCTTCTGCTCCTCGGTGAAGTGCTGCCAGCGGGTTGGATCGAAATCTTCGGCATCGGGACCCCAGATGGCTTTGTCCTTGTGACAGGCTTCGATGTCGGCGGAGAGGGTTAAGGGGTGTGAGAGCCCTGGGAGCAGGAAGGAGCGATTGACCCGCTTGGTGGGCGGGTAGAGGCGGAGGGATTCGTGGATGAGGTGGGCTACGGTGGTGGGGAGTTGGGCGTTCGCAGAGGAGGTGGCGAAGGTTGCGACGGTGGGGTTGGCGAGGTATGTCAGGAGAATGGAGCGCCAGTGGCGGTGATCACTGCTGTGGATGGTGGGACGGAAGACGGTTTCGAGGATGCCGGAGAGGACGACGCGCCAGAGGGTCTCGTAGGCGGGGAGGAGGAGGTTGAGTGGGTTCTTGCGGCCAGGCAGATTGTGCTGCGGGAGGATGGAGGTGAGGGCGTCGTGGAGCTTGCTTCGATCTAGGGCGCTGCTGCTGCTGCTGCTACTGCCGGTGGTGGGTTTGGACTTTGAGGCTATCCAGAGTCGATTGATCTCGGATGTAGCATCCAGAACGGCTTGGTGGTCCACTCGATCAGGGTCAGAGCCCCAGAGCCATTGGACAGCGATCTTGAAGGCGACGGTCTGGACAAGCGTATCGAGTCTGATTTTTTGCGCTGACGTACTGGTGGTCTGGAGGACGAGAGACGAGGCCGAGACTGCGAGCTTTTGCCAATCACCAGCATCCTCTTCGGTAGTGCGCACCTTTGCTATCTTGTCTATGGCTGTCTTCAGGAAGTCCCTACTGTACTTTTTGTCCGTTGTTGTGAAGGCGTTGTCGATCCCAAAGGCAGTCACAAGCCTCTGGTTCGGACCGGCACGAGCAGCGACTCGGCCAAGTTGATTCTTTTTCAGGCTGCCAGGTAGGATTACTCCTTCGAGGACTTGTTTACATTCTGCAGGAGTTCGGTAGCGGCGACCATCGACCACACCGTAGCGTAGCTTGTAGTATGTGAGAATGAGGTGTTCCCACTGTGAGTATATGCAGAAGGCAGGGATCAACAGGACGAAGCACGCAGCTATTTGAATGGATATCATTTTGGTTTCTCTGATCTGAAGATGAGGGTAAGTTGGAGGATGATGATGAAGACTGATGATAATTCGGAGACTGCGACAATGGACCCCCTTTAAGTATGTTTATGTTCATGATTGCTCTCTAGAATGTGCCAGTCGCATTCATAGATCTGAGACGCTCGTGAAGAGCGGAGAAAGCCCTCTCTTTGTGCCCCTTGCAAGAGAAGTTAGGAGTGATTTGTCCAGGAGATCCGAAGAGACAAGAAGTGAGAATGTACAATCTAGAAGGAAGGCGTGTGCTTTAGGATAATTCGGCACGATTGGTGAACGTTCTTTGGCTTCTAGACTGGGTTTGTTCGATGCACATGGGAGGAGAGGGTTTCGTGCTGAATACCAAACATGCAAGCTCCCGTCATATCGTCTTTAGCAACATTATTTGTCATCTGGCACCGCATCAGAGCGTAGATTGCGATCTCTCCCCGGCGGAACGCATCAGAATCCATGCCCCATTTGATGCAAGATGATAACGTTTGTCTGCAATATCGAAAGCTGCGATTGCTGCTAGACCTACAGTCTATCCCCGTGCTTCACGGCTTTTCATAGACCTTTGACCTTGGAGAGGTATTCGGTGACATGATGTTTGCTCGAACGGCTGGTCACTGACAAGTCCATTGTCCGTGAAACCGGCGTGTGCATGATAGAACCGAGATCGACCACTTCAACGCTGGACGCCCAAAGGTGTCAGAAGAGCCATGGTCAATCGATTCTCTACCTTATCATGATGCCTGGGATGAGCTTCGTTCGTCATGCAGACAAACCGACGTCGAAATGCAACCAGCCAGCCTCCAAGCAAAATAAGGGATTCTTGCCTCGTCTACAACACTGTCATCGAGTTCGCATTCGACGACCTGCACCTCGATACCGATCGTGCGCCGCAAGCCAAAGGAGAATCCTCACCCTCCAAGGAGACCGATATATATACCATGAAGTTTCCACTTCAATACTGAGGAGGTCATCTCGCATTAGAGTCAAAGGACTCCACCGCAAGCCATGAAAACCACACATTCCTGTTGGGAAGTGTTAGGATCTCAGCATAGCTGATCCATGGGGGACTCCTTATCAGCTTATCAGCGGGTTTTAGCCTGATAGGGCCTAGCGCATTGGAGCACGCACCTACATAGCTCACTTCTCACCCACTCAGATAGATCATCATTCATACATGTTACACCCATTACACGGAGACTCTCACAGGAAGCTTGCAAATATCTACTTTCATTTCTAACTCACCAACTCAGACCAAGCGCAAGGATACATTTGGAGGAGGAAACCAGACGCGTACATCAACCTTGTGAAGATCCACATAACCACTCCGCAAATGGCGCCGTAACCGATTCGGAATTGCTTAGCAATTGATCGCCCATTCCAACGTCAGACGCACAGGATTCTCCAGAAGAGGCATGATGCGTCATTTAACAGCCCTGCTGGCGCGCGGCCCCTGGATTTGAGTGCGCCCGGATGATCTCCGGCTATCGGATTTTGAATTTTCGCAAAATGACTACGTCACAAATCTTTAGATAACGTCATTAGTCAGATGGCTATTGTCAGGCCGCACAGTTGACCATGGGGCAGCACTACAACCAATTCAACTCGATTTGGAAGCTCGCATACTCTTTAGTCCACACAACCAGTGTCTTTTTTACCGTCAGCGTCCGAAACCTCAATCCACAATGAGCAAGACCCCCGGCGGCCAAGCCGCATCCGCCAAATTCCTGAAGCAGGAAGCCCAGAGTGCGTACCCTCTTACACACTGCCCCCTTCCCCAAATACTGCCCCTTTCCCCCCACCCCAATGATCTTTTTTGACTGACATTCTCTCCACTCCATAGAACACGGCGAAGGCGCCTCCAACGCCCCCGGCCACACAGAAGGCAAACGCCCCGGCGAAGCACCTGTGGCAAGCGATTCGGGGAGCACGGGGGTGGGCATCGAGAAGGGGACGAATCAACCGGGGGAGAAGGGGATAACAGGGAAACCCGTCGATCCGGTGCCGGAGAGTCAGAAGGATACGAGGGGGGCGTAAAGGGGGGGTGCCGGTGGGGGAAGAGAGGTGGAGGTGGAATGGTGGAGGAAAGGGGACAGGGGGATGGCGGAGGAAGAGTGTGATAGATGGTATATGGTTCGGGACTAAAGAACTCTCGTATGAAGGCAATTACGTCCAAATGTAAGTCCTATTGCTCTGAAAATCAAACATCAAAATCGGATTCTTGCTGGGATTTGTATCGGAATGAAGAATCAAGGGACCAATTGGCCTTACATTGCTCGCTGGTCGTCACAGCAGCATCGCTACTCGAACACCATGCATGCAGCATCTAGTCGATCTGGATCCTGATGAGCAAAGCGGCAATAGCTTTTACGAGTACAATCTTGGCGAGCGGTATCTCTAAAACAAGCCGCTGGTCCTTTTGACCCCTGCGCTTCAACCCCAATCCCTCCGCTTACGCCTGTTGGCGTAACGACCCAAATCATGCCCGGTATATGAAGTGATCATTATCGGGGTTCTTTATGGTATCATTGTCAGGGAGGAAGGAATGCTCGTCGACCCAGCCACTAAGGACGTCCCAATTCGCGCAGAGATGGTCTGTATGAATCACGTTTTGTGGGTATGGCGTCGAGTCCCACCATTCGAAAGGCAGCAAGGTCATATCGGCGTGGCACATAGATGATTGCCGCAGACTGAAAAGTTAGCTTACTGTGTAATTCGTCTTACACTGTTGCGCCAAATGGTGAGCTTACATATCGAAGCAGTGATCTAGAGGATCGTTAACAATTGACAGCTGCAACGTCAAACTCGCTTCTTACCTATATGTACGCTCATCAGATCACCTTGCTCTGGCTTGAACACCTCGTAAGTCTTTGGGTAAATCTTTGGGAACATGTATTCTCGCATGGTTCTCTTCTCTACGATCAGCGTTTTAATTTGCTCGTTCCAATCGAAAGCGACGTACCAAGCAATGTAATTCGTGGAGGTATGCAGGAACCGCCCAGCGGTCCCCGGAGCCGTCATTCAGCTCGACGAGAGTATGATTCGCGGTCGCTTCTGGTATCTTCACTGACAGCGGAACAGGGATATTGTAACCTGGACCTTCTGAATATCTCTAATCAGGCTCAACAGTGACGATGGGATGAGCGGACCGTGTAAAATGGTTCTCCAAGCCTCGTCAAGCTCAGGTCTGGGTTCACCTCTGAATGGGCTGTAGTGTTTGTGGAAGACATCATCAAAAGGCCGAGTTTCGAGTTGGATTGCGTTTCGCGTATAGTCTGCGTCGTTTAGCTATCACACAACCACAAATCTGCACTCAAACGAACCGTGGCTCGTCAAGGTGACAGTCCCAGGGGCCAGATCTCTTTCTTGGCTCTTCCATAGCCGTATCGTGATGAACAGCATGGTCGCATGAAGTATCAGTAAGCTGCTGTTGATGATTGAGAAAACGAACAGTCCCTTGATGGAGACATGCTTGGATCTTGCTTCCTGGGGATGCTCATGCTGCATGAGACATTCAGTGTCGCTTGAGGTGTCTTTGAGGTCATCAACAGATGTGGGTTCCATGTTCTCAATCAAGAGAGTAGCCGTTCAGGCGGTGTTACAGTCAAGCTCCAGGCATTGAAGAGAAAATTTTGAAGAACGAAATGGATGAAGCAAAAGCGACATCGCTATCAGTTTTCTTGAGAAGACTTTGACAATCTTGGGAACGTCAAAAGTTGGCTGCCATCCTGCATGTAGGTTATCATGCATCATGGTTCACCCGAAGACGAAAAGGAAAGTACGCTCGGATCTCCTGTATGTCTTCAATCAGTGAGTCCGGACTAATCGAGTATTCAAAAATCGGGTTGTCATGACCCTCCCGAAGATACATCCGAGGACATGCAGTCAAAAAACGACCTGCTCTAAAGCACCCGATACATGATACGTGTCATACATTAGGTCGTGTTGCTGACGATTGTTCTTCACATTGCGGGCCACCATCGCCACGGGGTAGCTTCGCCCAAGAGATATAGGGACCGACAGCGAAAAGTAGGTCGAAGATTTTTCTACGCCGTCTTTTCCATCCGCGCGTAGGGGCTCCCTCGGTATTGGCTGGTACGCTTGATGAAGACCTTTTTCATGTCCTGTAGAGCGGCATTCCTAGCTTTGTGGCTGTCGAGCTCCTATTGAATAGGGTAGACCAGTCACGATTGATGGGATCCACTTGAAAAAGGTATCAGCTCCATAAGCGATGCCTCACGATCTGCACATGGTGGCTTGGGAGCTACGAATGTTGATTTCTCGGTGCTGCTGTGTGACAGTATTCGCGTTTTGAATGGTATCCTTGCACGAGATCAATTGCATAGAACTCACAGACCTCCTTCCTCATTAAGCTATCGTGGCCTTGTGATAAAAATCAAGATACCATAAGATCATGCATTGTCTCAGGTAGAAGAAAATATTTTCGTGGCCAGCGCTCTGATACGCACTTCGGAGAATACGATATGCAGGAATCGGAGCGTTGTCGGCGGCGTCAAAGGCAAAAGACCAATTCACAAAGAATGACAATCACTTGAAGGCCAGGACTAAGGCATATAAGCATGGAGCCTGATGTTCCTATTCTCCTCAAAGTGACTTCACAGAAAATCAGTCTCCTCTCCTAAGCACAATCTCCCGGACGGACATCTTTTCTCTCGCCCAGTTCTCTTCAATCTTTCAGAGAATCCCAAGCTTTTTACCATACCAGGTCTCAATTTTCGCTCATCATGAGATTCTCCGTGGCCTTGCTTGGGAGTCAGCTCTTGATCGCCAGCACTATATTGGCAAACCCTATCGCTACCGATAAAGGTATGTCATTGACATCAATACTCCCTCCCTGACATATCATCGGCGACAGCACTCTATGCCTGTGCGTCTCATTCTGATCCTTCACAAATGCAGCCCTTGCTCCCGCCCTCGCGGCTCGCAATGAATTTGGTACCTTAGTTGCTCCCAATGACGGAAAGCTCGTTGGCCGTGACGCCAGCGCTGAAGAGGATGGGCACCAAATTGTATGCATAAAGCTCAAACGAGACGCCGAGATTGCAGCGGAAGCGGCCTCTGAATCCCTCAGCAAGTACCTCGCTGCTAGAAGCCTGGTTCGCCGTGACACAGATTCCGGCGAGGATGACGTCAATGGGGTTTGCTCAAAGCTCAAACGTGACGCTGCAGCTGCGGCCGCCGAAGCTGCCACTGCTTACGAGAGATATGCTCAGAGCTTGGAGAACTGAAAGCGTCTGCTATTGAGGAGGCGTGGAATATCGAGTACGTCCAATGTCCCGATTGCTGTCCTATTTGCTTCGGATGTGGAGTGTGGCACAAGAGTTTTTTTCGCTTCGTAGCTAATACCAGAATAGCTCCTCAGGACTGTGCGGTGTGAGTGGCCTCAAGGTCATGATAATGAGCGTGCAACTCTTCCCGTTTTGCTTCTATTCGCATGAGACAAGAACACGCTCTTCGTGAGTCCTAGAGGAAAAGGTCATCTGACGTGCAAATGCGTCTCACTTTTATTGACCTTCTGAGTGTATGCTAGGATATGTGAGTTGCAGACCATCTCCTCATTGACTACGTTGTCCGAAACAACCTCGATCATTGCTGAGGCTCGAGCCTGCTGAGTGCACTTGGTATTGAGCTTTCTTGCCTGGCTGCTGCACGCTGGTCTTTGACTTTCCTGATTCAGCTCATCTTCGCGACTTCTGTTCCCTTACCATCTCCTTGATAGAGATCATTGGTCATTGCATACGTAGTTGCGCCCGTATTTCACGTCCATTGTTAGACCAAAGTTTGGAATCTGGGAAACGGCTGATAGAAATTCATGATATAGAGGCTGCAATGCAGTCGATTACGGTGTATGCTCGCAAGCAATAGAATTTTGCATTAATTTCCACGTTCTCCACATTTACCAATTCTCCCACACGACGGCTGGCAACACCTTCCTCATGAGATACCAATGGCTGATCTTGCTGCTCCTCTGCGCCCCCTTGAGCTTTCCTATCGTCGATTTCTCGATCACACGCGCATCACTCTCCAAAAATCTTTTCGCTTGTATCTCATGTCTCGGCAAGAGATACTCCCTCCTCGCGTGACTGCCCAAAAAGTCCGCTTCCACAGGATTCCTGAAATTGAAATGACCTGGGGCTTTGCGGCAGAAGATTACCATGTTGGTCAAATCTTCGGTCAATTTGCTCGTCGGAGGGGCTGTTTCCCGAAGCAGGCGACAAGTGGGGAATACTGCAAGGGCGGTCTTGACGACTGCGGATGCGGTGGGGAGAAGGAGGTCACCTGCGTAATTCTGACATGATCATTCTTGTTAGCTTGACTTCTGTATTCAGATATTGGGGGACTATGAATGTACTATTGCGATTGCGCCACGATCATCAAGTAAGCTCTTCAATCCCTCAAGCACGTCTTTGGTGAAAAGCTCGATGGGCTCAGCGCCGCCGGTGAACACGTCGTGGATGATGTACTGGTATTTTTTGGCGTCGGAGGACTTAGCGCCGTCCACAAAATTTATGGCGTTGGCGGTAATCGATGTGTGGTTTGGGGGGAGGTTGAAGTAGTGGGAGGCAAACTGGTGGACTATTGGGTCGATCTCTACAATTGTGGTACTGATGCCGTGGGTGATGAAGGCAGCAGGAGAGGTGCCGATGCCGAGGCCACTTCAATCCAGGTCTGGAGTCAGCGGAAGATTTGAGAAAGGGGCAATGCATCTCACATGAATAGCGCATGCTGCTGACCGTTTGTTGTCACAGGGAGGTGACCATTATGTTCTGGCTCGATGAGTCTTACAGCTTCTAGGATAACAAAGATAGCATATATCGGCTCATTCAACACGCGCGCATGACTATCCAGATGCCTTGTCCATTCACCCCCAAGCAGACTGTGATCGCATCGAAGCACTCTGTAACCATCTTTGAGGTTGTCTATCACTGACAAATAGCCCGTGATAGACTCTTGCCGATCGATGATCTCAAAGCCCTCCGGGCGTAGGACCTGATTGAGCTGGGCTGTACCTGAAGGCCCAAGGATGTGCGGATTATTGAACGAGACAAGAAGTAACGGGACACACAATGGCCAAGCTGCCCATGGTGCTAGGAATGTCAAGATGCAGCTTAGCAATGCCCCTACAAAGTGCCTCCCGTACGTAATGGCCGCGAGTCGGGGTAGGAACATCCCTGCGACATACTCGACGCCAACAATCGATATGTGACACGAGAGCAGGAGCTTCCAGGGACTCATCGAAGACCTCTGTGACACGGAACGTCGTGTATGCGGGTCACCATTCGCTGTGTCAATTGTCGTCTGATTCGTCAGGGCTAAAATCAAAGCCGCTATTGTCATGCCATAACGGACAGGCGTTACCGTCAGCACTGGAGCATAAACAGGCCCAAGCTCACGGAGAAGACTGAAATGATCAGTACTTGCACATGTTGCAACGCATCCCAGAATGACAGCGATGGCCTTCAATAATGTTGGACGAGAAGAGGAAGCTGGTACCTGTCGCTGCAAGACCTTGTACTGGAACAGGCAATTGACGATTAAGTACGTCGCGGGATCCAAGTACCACTTCTCATAGTATTTCGAGATCGAAGTGCCGTAAACAGGTTCCATGAAGCTGCTGATTAGAGCTCTGTAGACACCTGTCAGGCCCACAAGAATGTAGGAACTGTGATCGCTGGCAGCCATTCTGAGGTTTGTGGTTGGCTCGATGTTTTCAATAAGTTGTCATGGGCGAAAACGGCTGCAGCGAATCCAGATGCAGCTACTGCTTGGTACAATTTTTGCGCAATATAGTTTAAAATAACGAATCCATTCTCGTATTGAGACAGCGAAGTACTTAGCGCTGCGGCAGACTTTGACACCCACGGGCCGTCCAGACTTGCTTAGCACAGTTGGGTAGTTGTCGCTCAAGCTCCGGCGCCCGGAGTGACCGCGCTCGTGACAGGTTCGACCCCTGCAGTGAGCAATGGGTCTCAATATCGCAAAGTGCACGATAGGGTTGAAATCCCCTGGGGGGAACCGAGGAGTCTCAAAAGAGGCCCTCGCTTCTCTTTTGGATTTTTTCACACTCAATTTGACGGGGGAATTGAGGGTGCTGGTGTCTGTGATGAGTATTCAAAGTCCCCAGTCATGCCGCCTTTCGTTCTGATATTTCGACGCCTTTCAAAAGGACAAGGTCTCTCGGGTGTTGCCCGTCCCGGGACATAAAAAGCCTACGGCGGCCCTACCCGCGATAAGATTAGAACGGCGCTAGCAAAATGACGGAAAATGACGGAAGGGACAGAAATCAGAATAGCGGCTCACCGAGGAGTCGGCGTTGTCTCCTTGAAGTGCTATGACTTTGCTCACCGTCCATCAACATCGTATTTGGCATCAATTCCATTTTCAAAAACGGGCAATACCTTAAATGATTGTCTTTACCCGTGACAGATTGCAATAATGCCTGGCAACTCGGGCCTGAGCTCGGATGTCGAGCGCAGCCATGGCCGCCCACTCAGTGCGAATTCGAACTCGCAGCATAGCCGGTGGGCACACTGATCCCCTCGCAGTGTGACTGAAGTACAAGCTTACGCAACATAGGCCGCGATCTGCTCGAGGGAGAAAAGAGGTGGGTGTGGTTGGCCAGGCAAGCTGGCTCAGCAGTGTAATCAACTTGGTCAATACCAGTGGGTCACGCCTCTGGCATAATTTACAAACAAGAACCTTACACGAATACAGTCGTTGGTGCTGGTGTCCTCGCTATGCCCCTAGCGCTCTCTCACATGGGCATGTTTCTTGGTGTCATCATCATCCTGTGGGCTGGTCTCACGGCAGGGTTCGGACTCTATCTCCAGACCAAGTGTGCCAGATACCTCGAGCGCGGCTCAGCTTCCTTCTTCGCGCTATCGCAAATCACATATCCTAATGCAGCTGTAATCTTTGATGCCGCCATTTCTATCAAATGTTTCGGGGTGGGAGTCAGCTATCTGATCATTATCGGAGACTTGATGCCCGGCGTTGTCAGAGGTTTTAGTGAAGATGCTGGAGGAGTAGGCTTCCTCGTCGACCGGCATTTCTGGGTGACTGGATTCATGTGAGCAGACGCCGATTGCAAGCAAGGAATCCTCCAATAAACTGATCGTGCTACTTAGGCTGATCGTCATACCTTTATCGTTCTTGAAACGCTTGGATTCCCTCAAATACACGAGCATCATTGCGTTGATTTCAATTGGGTACTTGGTAATACTGGTGGTGGCACATTTCATAAAAGGAGACACTATGCAGGACAGAGGTCCTTTGAGGGTAGTGCGGCCAGAGAGCGCGGTGGCTGCATTGAGCAGCTTTCCCGTCATCGTCTTTGCATACACATGCCACCAGAATGTCAGCCCATTCTTCAGGGGACTCTTTTTGATTTGCTGCTGACTCTGCAACTTGACAGATGTTCTCGATACTGAACGAGATCGGCAACAATTCGCATTTCCGAACCACCGCAGTCGTCTTTGCAAGCATCGGCGTTGCAGCATTCATCTACATTCTTGTCGCTATCACAGGCTATTTGTCCTTCGGCAACTCCGTGGGAGGCAACATTGTCGCCTTGTGTATGAAATAACCCCCCTGTCCCCACAACAAGAAATAGATCTGCTGACAGTACTTTGATAGACGCACCCTCCATCAGCGCCACCATTGGCAAAGCCGCCATCGTCGTCCTCGTCATGTTCTCCTACCCTCTTCAAGTCCACCCTTGCCGCGCGAGCGTCGACGCTGTGCTCAAATGGCGACCCATGCGACGCTCTGACACGCACTCCGACTCTCCCAATCGTCAGGTTCCCCTGCTAGCTCCACCAATCAAGACGAGGGGCGACACAATGAGCGACACCCGTTTCGCAGCCATCACGACCGCAATCATCGTACTGAGCTACATTGTTGCTATGACGGTATCCTCCCTAGAAAAAGTGCTAGCGTATGTGGGCAGTACGGGCAGTACCAGTATCAGTTTCATTCTTCCTGGGTTGTTTTACTACAAGATTTCGAGTCCAGATTCGCCGCAACATCAAAGACTAATGAAGGAGGATGACGATGAATTTGATGAGGATGATGAGGGACGGGAGGATGAAGGGTTACTCGGCGGCATGAGGGTGCTGAAAAGATCAGGACCGTGGCGTAGGAAATTGGTCCGGCGGTTGAGCCTTGCATTGGCGATATATGGGCTGGTGGTCATGGTTACCTGTTTAATCACGAACACTTTGTTCGTGGTGGCGCCGCATTGAGACCAAAGATAGAACTTCCATCATGAGGCGTAGAACTCGACGCCATAGATTTTTTTCTTACACATCCACACGGATCCAACTCGTCTCTAGATTGCGGATTTGTACAAGTCATGTACAAACAGAGTATCAGGCATGCTGCCCCCTAATCCTCAAATTCGGTATCCTCTGCGCGTACCATATCTTCCCAGTCGAGAGTGGGTATAATGACCGGGTGTACTACCATTCTTTCGTCTCCGCAGGACGATCTGCTTGAGATCACCAATTCGCCGGACGAGGGTCTCAGGATGTCGCTATCGAGCCCGGTTTGCCTATCCTGGAGCCAATAGGCCACTTTCGAGGTGAATTATAATCCTCACCTGCTCATCCATTTTCCATGAATCTCCCTCTCATCGCGCCGCCTCTTTCTCCCTCTTCTCCTCCTGCATCCTCCGCTCCTTCTCAACCTCCCGCCCCGCTCGCTGCATCTTCTGTACATGATACCGCGGTTCCATCAGTCCGACCTGTGTTCCGTCTTCCTATCAGCATACACCCTTTTCCCCGTGAATGCCCCCCCGATTCTCTCATCTTAACATACCATACTCAACAACCTCTCCATGGGCTCACTCGGCTGCGCGCCGACGCCCAACCAATACCGCGCCCGCGACAGGTCCAGATGGATATCCTTGTGGGGTTTGCTGCCCACGGGGTCCCCGTGTTTGGGGGGCTGCGGGATCGGATTGTAGGTGCCGAGCACCTCGAGGGGCAGGGAGTTGCGCGCCGTGCGGGCCTGCGCGACGACGATGTTGTAGATGGGCTTGTGCCGCTTGCCGAAGCGGGCGAGGCGGATTTTGAGGACCATTTATGGGGGATGGTGGAGAGGAGTTGAGATGGTTTTGGTTGGATGGATTGGGGGATTTGAGGTGCAGCTGTCGTAGGGCTGAGTTTTGTTAATGACATTAACCATTTCTATTCAAAAGCTTACAATGCTCCATCATTCACATGTAGCACAAAGTGGGGTTGCAATATGACGATGGGCTCCATGAATTACGCTTTTGTTTCCCACATGTACACTTCGGACAACTACTTTCTTGTCCCGTCAGCCATTTTTCCCCGAAAGAAGCAGACATCATGGCGAAACAACCTGAAGGCGAGGAAGTCCAGAACGTGGAAGAGGATTACACAGTCTTCTCAAAACGACAACGGTGGCTCATCATCATTCTACTTGGTATTGCCATGCTTGCGTCCCCCTTGACCGCAACTATGTACCTGCCCCTACTACCTCTTCTTGCTACAAAATTTCACACAAGCTTGCAAGCCATCAATCTCACCATCACTGTCTACGTAATATTTCAGGCTCTTTCACCTGTCCTACTTTCCAGTCCATCCGATCACTTCGGACGCCGTCCAATCTATCTCTTCACTTTTGCACTCTATGTGGTTGCCAGCCTCGGCCTTGCTCTCAACAAGTCCAATTATGGACTTCTCATCTTTCTGAGAGCCATCCAGAGCCTGGGTGCCAGTGCTGTCCTCTCGATGAGCTATGGTACAGTCGCAGATATTACCGTACACTCCGAGCGAGGCAAGGTGCTCGGACCAATGCTCGCAGCAGGAAACCTTGGCACGTGCATTGGACCAATCTTCGGCGGTCTGATCGCCTACAAATCTGGCGGCTTTGTGTGGGCTTTTTGGGCCCTATTCGCTTTTGGTGTCACTATGCTTCTGGCTCTAGCTATGCTACTCCCCGAAACGGCGAGAAACGTCGTTGGCAATGGTAGCATCGAGGACAAGAAGTGGAATCGGCCCTGGTGGAAGCTCATGTCTGGACGTTCGAGAAACCCTGCATCATCCACTGAAAAGACCAGTAGCACCAAATTCGACGCTTTGCCGACGAGAAGCCTGAAGTTCTCCAATGTCTTTAAACTTCTTCGAATCGTCTTTTACAAAGACTGCTTCCTCAACCTCTGGATATCTTCCAGTTTCTACGCATTGTGGTATTGCGTCCAAGCCTCGATCCCATCCACCTTCTCATCAGCCCCTTACCACTTCTCGGAACTCCAAGTCGGCCTAGCTTACCTGCCTGGAGCATTAGGTGTTATCGGTTGCATGTACATCTCCGGCAGAATATTGGATCGCAATTACGCCTTTACTGCTAAGAAGATGGGCTTCACCATCGACAAAAAGAAGGGCGACGATGTAGCAAAGTTCCCAATCGAGCTCGCCAGATCACGAGGCTGCGCTTACGTCCTACTTATATCCTTGTGCAACACCATTGGTTACGGGTGGTCTATCCAGCATCGTGCGCATTGCGCGGTGCCTCTGACACTACAAGGAATACAGGGTTTTGTCTCAACTTGGTTGATTCAGTGCTTTAGCATCATGCTTGTGGACAGTGAGTAGTGTCACCATCCATGTTGACTGCGATTCTAACTCTTTCCATGTCAGTTTTTCCTGAAACTCCCGGGACTGCATCAACGGCCAACAATATGTGTCGATGCGTTCTTTCGGCGGTTGCAGTGGCAATCATGCAACCGCTTATTGACGTAATGGGTAGAGGATGGTTTTTCACATTCCTCGGAGTCTTGACTGGAGCGATTGGATTGCTATTTGACCTGGGTCTTAGACGTTGGGGCATGCAATGCAGAAATTCGAGAAGAAAAGAAGACCCAGTACCCAAGGCTGTTGCGTAGTGAAAGAGCTGTTTACCATCCCCCAGAAGGCGCGACACAGGGTTCTCCTGATCACAGAACATCACTCCAACCACTTCGTCCCGACTGACAAGATATCTACTACGTACGATGCGATACCTCCAATACTACCGGGGACATCTCAACACTTACGATGCGATTGAAGTACTGATTTATTCTATTTTGATCCTTTCCTTTTTTCTGCGCCTTGGTATCCATTTGGATACTTAGCGACCAGATATCGCATGTCTTCAAGGCACCTGTGACCAATCAGTGGCTGTGGCCTGAAGATATTCAAATCATGGGCTCACAATTCCCTGAATTTCAAATTGTTCAGGTAACACCCAGATGAGACCAGATCAAATCGGCTATCACCTTATCAATTTTCTGCTATCACGTTACCTTTGCTGAAGGGGAAGGGACCACTTACAATGCATACAGCTTCAGTCGATCTTCAAAATCTTCTTCTGGTTGGGCAATGTCGGTGTCCTTGTAATAAGCGCTTGTGTACTCTCTCTGGATACGGTGACGTTCCAGTACCCATGCACCCAACTCATCTACCAAAGTCAGCCTACTGATAGAGTGAGGGACATAAGAAGTCACCGACATTCGTTGTGTGCATAACAAGAGCTCCCGTCGAATATCAGCGGCTGGTCTGTGTTGGCATTTACTGACGTATTTCCGTCCCACAAATCACCATGCACGAGGCAAGGCTGGATCTCGTTGCCACCAGTCTCGAGAGGACGTAGGAGACGAGGAATAACTTTATCCTTGAGTACCGGCCACAGCTTCTGCATCTCGTCATGCTTGCCATGCATTCCTTGCTCCCAGTCGAAGCAGCGCTGAAGCAGGTTGGTGAAAAATTCCTCCCAGGATTCAGTCCAATCGTTGGGCTGAGCCATGGCACCCATATTCGTCGGAACCATGAAGCCATACTTATTATTTGGCGACAAGCATCTCTTGTGCATTTCGGCTACTCTTGGACTAAGATCCTCTGGATTCGGGAGGGTGTCCGTCATCTCTACAAATTGCATAAGGTAGAAATGGATGTCCGGGTCGGCGGCGTATGTTCCTGTGGCCAATGGCGCCGGGACAAAATCAGGCATCTCCTTATACACAGCGCTCATGGACTCGTACTCGCCCCGCAAATTGCCTTTTCCAACATCTGTGTGTGTGATCTATGGCGCTCAGATGCCGCAGTCAACATTTCCGCACAAGAGGCACGAACCTTCAAGAAATAATCTGAACGATGTCCTTCACCATTTTTGGTCTTGACGATCGCGGTTTTCGTCCAGTATGCGGTGCCAGCCCGTCGTAATTGAAGGACCTCAGTTCCCTTGGGCAAGCCTGTCCATGTCAGCTCGGGCAACCGATGGTTTTGCAGCTGAACAGACTAGAGAGCACGTTCTTATCCACATATGTGAGAGCTGTGTCCGGAATCCCTGTCAAATTCGACACAATCTGACGCTCGGGACCCTGCACAGCAGGTTCTATATATTCTGGGAGATTCTCGAACACGGACATTCCAGCCCGTGCTCCCTGTAAAGTGACATCCGTCGCAGACATCGCAAGAGCTCTTCAAATTCTCTCCTGGCGAACATACTAGATGGGAAGCCCACAAATGCGGAGTTCGCATTCTAATAGCACTGGATTCCACGTCGCCATCCGTTTGGCTGGACGCGCCCGGCCCGATGCAAGATTGATGCCGGATCACACTGAAAGGTTCCTGGTTGCGAGTGGGTCCTTTCATTGGGTCAACGATATCAGCTTAATCCTAATGTGGCCGTGGCCTGATACTCCCTGCAAGCCAACCTAATTCGGCCCGTAAATAGTCAGTTCTCTAGACAGGCTAGAAGCAAGCGCCTGCCTTGTTCACACATCCTCCCCGCCACACCTTTGGCCCTCGGAACATTGGAGGCAGCCCGTGCCAGCGGTGGAGATGAACCCATGATCGCGTCTCATGTCAAGGGCGGGTTTTGAGCATCAGAATTCAAGACAATTTAATGATCAACATTGCCAAAGCTCTTTTATGACAGTCAAGATAACATACGGGGAGGGGGATCCACCAGGTTTGATGCAACCTCTTCCCTAGTGCCATGCGTTGTTATCTCCTGACTGTCTGCCGATTGTCTCGGCATTGCGGCTTTCCGCGGTAATTGGTGCTTCGCACGCTGCGAAAGCCCAATTCCCTCATGGATCTGACGATTGTCACAACGTTATCCTGCCTCAGAACGTGATTGTAATCCAGTCTGCATCTGCTGAAGCTGTCCGGGGATTACGAACGTAGCTTGCAACGCAGTCAACTTCCTCCAGCTAGTAGAATCATGAAGCCATGAGCGGCAATTGTCGGTACATTAGAATTGCTTAAGGTCGCTCTCTGCTAATTGGCCAACAGTATTGAGGTCACCCTCTCGAGCAACTTTTTTTTCCCGCCGCCTGGTATCTCTGCGAGCATCAGAGCCAGCCGCCAGGTCTCAAAAAGGGCCTCTGAACTTGCGCACAGTACATGAGCCACTCGATGGCGCAATTGCTGATGTTGTTTTCATTCATGGGCTTGGAGGTGGATCGAGGAAGACCTGGGCCAAGAATGAGGACCCAGACCTCTTCTGGCCCGGAGAATGGCTTCCCCGAGACGATGATTTTCATGATGTTCGGATCCTGACCTTCGGCTACGACGCAGACTTGGGCAAAGAGAGCATCCTCAACATTCAAGACTTCGGCAAGTCTCTGCTCTACGCATTGAAGGATGCCCCGACTAGATCGAGAGCCCAGCAATGTCCCATCATTTTCGTCTGTCACAGCCTTGGTGGCCTTGTCGCAAAAAAGGCTTTCAACATGTCGAAGACTCTCAAAGGCTACGAGGATCTCTCTCGGAGGATTCGCATAATCTTCTTCTTGGGCTGCCCACATCGTGGCTCAAATCTTGCTGACATCCTTTCACGCATCTTACGGGTCATACCTTCTGTCACTGCGGGGCCCTTTCTTAACGACCTGGTGCCTGATTCCAGTTCCATCCAGGCGATCAATGACGATTTTCCCACTCATTGTGGAGACCTTGAGCTTTACTCTTTCTATGAGACTGATCAGATGCATCTTGGCATCAAGAAAAGCTTCATAGTGCCCAGAGAGTCAGCCGTCCTCGGTTACTCAAATGAAAGGAGCACGTACTTACAGGGCGATCACCGCGAGATCTGTAAGTTTGACAATGAAGAAGACGTCAATTACAGATCTTTACGGAATTCCCTAGCAGCTGTACTGCACCAATTCCGTGAACCGAAACAGCTGCGACGGACCGGCTCAGACTTCCCTGAGTATCAGCGCGTCAAGGGATCTTTAGATGTAGATGACATCCATGACGACCTATACCAAAGCCTCGATTTTGGAAGGCTTCCTGGATCCTGCGACTGGATTGCGGACATGGAGAATTTCTCGAAATGGCTTGAGGGACCTGTCCCAAGCGTGTACTGGATCACCGGCAAGCCCGGGGCAGGTAAATCCTTTCTGTCCAGTAGGATTATCAGTGACTTGAAGAGAAACGGCAAGCAATGCGCCTATTACTTCTTTGGCTTTGGCGATAAGTCTAGAGCTGGCTCAAGCAAATTTTTGAGGGTCCTTGCTAGTCAACTTTCGCGAATGCATGAGGAAATCGCAGCATGCGTCTCTAAGCAATGTCAACGAGACCCGCAATTGTCCAGAGCGGACCATCGAACTGTGTGGCGAAAACTTTTCTCAGAGGGTATCTTGCATACCAATCTCAATCTCAATCTCAATGATCATTACATGATTGTGGACGCTTTAGACGAGTCTACGAGCGACGCAGAGCTGATACCTTTGCTTCTCAAACTGTCGGAAACAGGCCAACTGCGCATCCTTGTCACAAGCCGTAACACATTCGAATCGTATGGAACAGCATCTCCAGCAAGGGTACAGATCATGGCGGCCGAGATCCGCCAAGAGGCTACAATAGCTGATATCTCTTTATACGTTCAGGCTAATCGGAGCAGCCTGCCAGCTCTGGGTCAGGACAGGGAGCAGGGGCGCGATCTCATCCTCGAATCGATACTCGAGAAATCTGACGGTTCTTTTCTCTGGGTTCGCCTGGTCATGGATGAGTTGAAACGAGTTCATACGGCGGCTGAGGTGCAAAGAGTGTTGCGAGAAGTCCCAATGGATATGGACGATCTCTACGTTCGTATTTTGGACAAAATAGAAACTTTACAATACGGGAAGAGACTTGCAAAAGCTATTCTGGTATGGGTGGCTTGCGCTGCTCGACCCCTGACCGTGGGAGAATTGCAAGAAGCCGTCGAGCTTGATATTGATGATGATGTTGACGGTATTGAGAGGGCCATTGCAGCAACATGTGGGCAGCTCGTCTATGTTGACACAAACGCATTTGTGCGAATGACTCACCAAACTGCTCGTGATTTCTTACTCCGTCAGCGTGATGATCTTGACTACACCGTTGAGAAAAGCGAAGGAAACAAGAGACTAGCCCTTGTTTGTCTTAACTGTCTCACCAGCAGTGACGCCGACGGCAAACATAGGAGGAAACGTGAAGACAGATCTATGCTTACAAATTCTGCGTTCGCCAATTACGCTTGCAATTGTCTGTACAAGCATGTTAATATGGTCGCCTCCGAGGATGACGAAATTCTAGCAGCCTTGGCTGAATTTTTAAGCTCTACCTACGTCCTTAGATGGATAGAGCACATGGTCAAAATGTCGGAAATGAACTGCTTAATGCAAACAGGTAGATCGCTAAAGAGCTTCCTGCAACGAAGACAGAAGCACGGACTGATCCCTCTTGGAAAAAATGTCTCTCTAGTCGACAGTTGGTCCGTGGATCTAGTCCGCATTGTCACCAAGTTTGGCCGGAGCCTCACAGCATCGCCGTCAAGTATCTACACTCACATTCCCGCATTCTGTCCAGCTAATACGGCCCTCAAAAAGCAATTTGGAGTGCCCAGCCGATCCTTTGAGGTAGCGGGGCTAACAGCAGAGTCTTGGGACGACTGCTCTTCTCTTCTGATTTACAAGAATGAGTATCCTGCAGCTGTAGCATGCGGAGACGAATTCTTCGCTGTCGGGCTGGGCAGTGGATTCATTAAGGTCCATGTTGCGGCAACATGTCAAGAAGTGCAGACGCTCGATCAACAGGAAGCCGTGAAGGCTTTGCGCTTCGATGATGCCTGTCGCATCCTAGTATGCGCCAGCTTCCGGGCTGTACGGGTCTGGAACTTTGATACATGGCTGCAAGTGTGGAAGTTCGATCTAGAAGCACCAATAATGGACTTCAGCCTGCTCGATGACAGCAATGGCCTCATTCTAGCAATGCTGCGCAACAACAATGTTGTGTTGTGGGATTTGGAATTGGGCAATAGCACGGTGCTTGGTAGCTGGGCAGATTCAATTGGGGAGGAATCCACCGAAGACCTACCACAGCCAATGGCAGCGGCAATTGGAAGAGCCGGAACTACTCTTGCCATCGTATACCGCGGCGAGGACATACTGCTCTGGGATATCGAGGAGAATCGACTCTTGGATATCTACGGACAGATTATCGGATCGAGAGGGCCCTTGGCCACAAGGCGGCGTGGGGTAGGATTCGTGAGATACTTGGAATTTAACAATTCGCTGGACTCGGGCCTCTTGGCAGCGTCATACAACGATGGGGAGATCGTAGTCTTCGACACGTTCTCACATGAAGTTGCGGCACGAACCACAGCAAATATTCACACATTGAGCTCAACCGCCGACGGTCAGATCTTGGCTTGCGGGAACTCAGCCGGAGTGATCAGCTTGTACGAATTTGAGTCTCTCAGACTGCTATACCGCATCAGCTCGGAGGGTTACGGCATCAGGGGTCTTACCTTCAGTACGGACGGTCATCGATTGTTTGACATCAGAGGGTCATTCTGCAGAGTCTGGGACCCTACCGTGCTTGTCTCTATGCAGCAGGATAGTGACGATCGCAACAGCGATACCATATCAGTCTTAACCACACCACAAGACTACGAGCTTGGTAACACGGAACAATCGAAACAGATCACTACTCTGCTTGTTCTCCAGGTCTATAACAAAATCATCTGTGGAAGACTTGACGGTTCGATTTGCGCTTTCGATGGAAGGACGGGCCTTCCTGACGATGTACTGATCAAGAACGCCAACAAAATGGCCATCTTCTCTATCAGGCTCGACGAACGGTCTCCCACTCTCTTTTGCGCCGATACATACAACAAAATCACAGCCTTTCGACTCACCTTGAACGGATCCGCCTTAACGGGTCACCAATTCCTGTCTCAACGAGTGAACGGACCAATAACGCAATTGTTGATACGACCAGGGAGCCGGCATTGTATAGTCTCGTCCAAAAAGGTCGACACATTGTACGAAATCTCAAAGACCAATCTAGAGAAAAAGAAGATCCTTGATTGGCCTGATCGTAGCAGCTATCGCTGGTGTACCCATCCTACGGACGTTTCCCAGCTTCTACTAGTTGATTCACTCACCGCTCACATCTTTGCCTGGAGCGACCTATCCAGATTGACGACAATCGACGGTATCGGAATTACAGGCTCTCCGTTGATGGGCCTTTCCCTTCAGACAATCCTCCCTCTCCGATTTAAGAACCTGCTCGCTGCAACTTTCAATACCCCTGCGTCATACACACGTAAAACGCGCTCCCATCTCTTCCTCTTCAAGGCTGAGCATTTCAACACTGGCGCATCTTCGATCACACCCGTTCCATCCTATGAGGCCCTAACACCGCACATAGAAATTCTCCTTGGCATCTACAAAAACCGATTCATTTTTCTCCAAGAAGATGGCTCAGTTGCCTCCGTCGATCCAGACTCAGTCAACCCCACCGAAAACATTGTCACGCACTTTTTTCTCCCACCGGATTGGCAAAGCGCCGTGGCAGCAAGCAATGGAAGTGAAGCAATGATCGAAGTACAGCCTTCAGACGGTACAATTGTTCTTGCAATCAAAGACAAGGTCGCGCTGATCAAGCGAGGCTTGAATATTGCCGATACGGCAGGCCAGGGGTTCTTGGGACCCAAGGGACCTGAGAGAGGTCCAAGCCTAGCATCGTTTCGAAGGAGCAATGATGCCTCACGAAGTCAACGTAATGTTGGCTTGGCGTTTCGTTCGCCATCTGGGAGCGGTAGTAGAGGGCAGCATTCGAGGTCAATTGGCGGATCGGACCATATTTTCCGGACGCAGTCGGCTGATGATTGAGGTGTGGGTCTTTGAGCAGGAAATTGATGACTTAGTAGGCAGTATTCATGGCCTTAATGTGGAAGGGTGTGTGCGGTGCGCCTCCCAAAGACCGCGCTTAGCCTCGCCTAGGGCTTTGAGGAGGCTTCAAGGAGGCTTTATTTAGGAGTTTGAAGGCTTGATACAAGCCACCCAAGCCACCACATTTACTCGTCAAAATCTTTCCTCCGTAGTCTCTTATATTGCTCTATACGTACTACACAGTCGGTCGGGCGAGATGTCCTCAGCTTCAAACACTGCTCCGCCTGCGGAGGCTTGGACAGACCATCCTGTTTTGTTGGCCTCAGCACAGGCTCGCGACAATGAGAGGCTCTACGACGCATACCGTTTGAGAGGATTTTCGTACTGCCTCCGTCATGTCAAACCACGCCAACAGATCGAAGAATATGTTCTAGCAGGTCGTCCGAACAGATTTTTCTTCTGGTTTCCTCTCAAAGATGAACTTCGATATATTCGCACACCCTGGAGCTTGGATGGTCTTCGCGTTGCCCTTAACTCGGGACACTCATTAGAGACGCAGCTTGTACGGAAATGGTCTGCTGAGCCTCCGAGTGTCCAGGACATTATGCCCTGCCCGGATGCTCCTCCTCCAAAGTGGTCGACCGACCCTGATGACGTTCTGTGCAATCACGAGGAACAGGATTTTCGATTTTTCGATCTACACTGTCGTCGACCAATATTCTTCTACGCCGGCAGGTCGGGGGATGAGGATGCCGATTTTTTCTACAGGGAGGGTACTTACTACTTATACCTTCCTTTCCACGATGTACTTTACGAGCTACCAGAGACCAAAGACTCAAAGGACTTTCACAAACTCGAGGACGCGCCAAGGTACAAGGATCTGCAGCTGATCGAAGTTGGACCTGGAGAAATTCTCGGCGGACGACGGAATCTTGATCAAGCAGCATTGCCTTCGGGCTGGGCTCAGTTGCCATGGCCTGAGGAGCAGGAAATCCCCGTCCTACCAGACCGTTGTCGCCATATTTACAAGACCGTCGTTCTGACCTCTGTGGATGGAAACACCCGCATTGTGGAGGTCGGGCATGAATACTTTATATGGTTTGTGACAAAGGATGCAGCTTCTAAGATTGTCGCTCCAGGTGGTCTAGAGGAAATTCTGGCGGCATTGCGGTCAAATTCAGAACTCAATATTGCGGAAGAGTAGTATTAAGTCAGACACTAACTCCAAATCAAAACGTATAAGCCATGTCAGGCCAGCATTGTTATATTCATGAGGCGCACACATCACGTTTGTAAACGTATCTTTCACTTGCTAACGTGGTATGCAAAGTAGCAATGATGGACCTGGATAAAATGTACAGTGTGGAGGGGCGTGCGTCGAGGATGACGCTAACGACGCACGAACAGTCCACTCGAGGACTCCCCCGATATGGTACTCCTCCATGGGGTCTTTCCGACGATTCTTCAGAGCAAACATACCTTCAATAGAGGTCGGGAAGGTGCTTTGTCCATGGAGTCAGCTCACTCGCATGTGTCGGGGGAAGCTGCGATGGCCTCTGGCACAGCGCCCATTCGTGAGATTACGGCTGAGGGGCTCAAGGAAGAATTAGATAATATGTCGGCCACACTTGCCATTGAGCTGAGAAATACAATCTGCGATACCCACGAGAACTGTGATGGAAGCTGCTCTGGTGGCGTTGTTCAAGGTCCTCCACTCATTGACACCTCGACAAGTTTGCTTTCGGCGCGTATCTCAGCTACGGTCGCTCAGCCAAGCAGTGCAACGGCTCAGGATTTTCCAAGAGATTCACACTGGGTGGACCAGCAGGATCTTTCGCACTATGTATATGCGCCCATCAACAGCGGTGCGGGCGATATTCGACTGCTGAAAGTAAAGAAAGGGCTTTTCCGCTCCGATGTTGTTGAGTGTGAGCTCGTGACAATGTCCTTGGACCAAAAGATGCCATATCAAGCCCTGTCGTATTGCCGCGGAACGGCTGGAAGAACGGAAATTATGGTGTGTAACGGGAACAAGCATTGTATCCAACCTTCTTTGAACAATGCGTTGAAAGCCTTTCGCCAATCCAAATTCCAGGAATATCATCTATGGACAGATGCTGTCTCCATTAATCAAGCTGACAAAGCCGAGTTGAGCGAACAGATACCTCTGATGAGGAGGATCTATGCCGAAGCAGCCAGTGTTTTCGTGTATCTAGGAGAAGCGGATCGTCAATGGTCATTGGGGCTCGACCTTTTGCATCGATTCGCCATTTCGCAGCAGCATCGTGAGGACAAATGGGTTGGAGAATTTAATATTTGGGACGTCCTGACCCTCCCCGCTCCGGAAGACCCTAGCTGGGCGCAGTACTTCAAAACTTTCGTCTCGCCATGGTTTCGTCGGACTTGGATCCTGCAGGAAATTGCTTTGGCTCGGAAAGCCACTGTAGCTGTCGGTCGCTATCTGGTGCCCTGGAAAGCACTTGATCAATCCGTCCGATTGGTGTCAAATCCGACCATGCCAACCATGTTTCTTCTTCTAAATCATCCCGCAATACATGAAGGCTGGATGGGTTTTGGGATGATCCGAAATATAAAGCAGCCGATTGGAAAGCCAAAGCTTACCCTGTCCAAAGCGCTGAGAGGCACCCAAGACTTCCACGTATCTGACCGGCGAGATAAGGTCATTGGTGTGCTTGGCTTGGTGGAGGATCAATCTGGCGAACTAAGCGCATTGAGTGATTATAGGCTTACCAAGGCCCAGATCTACCACAAGGCTGCGATATACTCGCTCCGGACCGAAGCCCCAGATTCGACGATGGAACTTGCTGGCTTGCAGACGCGGAACGGTCCTGCTGACATGCCGTCATGGGTTCCCGATTGGCATGATCGTTTCCTCAACTATCCTGTCAGCACATCCAGAAAGAAGCCATCTAGGGCCGGTGGGAAAGCCCCCATGTGTGTATGGCATGAAGAAGGAGATGTGCCTTATCCCCCATCAATAAGTGTTCTTGGGGTGTGCCGTCACAAGATCATCAAACAGGGCGACTCTTTTCACCTCTCAGAACAAGACGAACTGTGTTATTGCAGGTGGTTCGCTTCAGCCCAGGATTGTCTACGGGGCAGCAATGGGCTAATTTACGATGACCTCGAGGATGCCTTTGCCCGGACGTTGATTACCGACAGTCTCATGATTGATGGCTTCCCAACGATGAATCTTCGCAAGATCCAGGCCGCGGCACCAATTCTTCTTTCACCCGTCCAGCAGCTGGAGGAAATGTTGTCAGCGAGGATGAGGGAACTCTGGAAAGAACGAGTAGAAAGCTACATTGTTCAAATGATGATGAACATGAGGCATCGTCGATTTGCTATCACAGATACGGGTTACATGTGCCTGGTCCCTGAATGCTCACAAATCGGGGACGAAGTGGCCATCTTCCGTGGATTTCGTGTACCATACACTATCAGACCGCAGTCACATTTCACAACTGGGAACGAAGGCATGGAACAAGTATTGGCCCAGCTGGTGGGTGATACTTACATGCATGGTATGATGGATGGAGAGGCTGTTGAGGCAGCAGCACGTACTGAGAAGCCCCACTTTCAGATCAATCTCATCTGAGCTATATGAAATTGTCGCTACGGCTCGGTGGTCCGCCTTGATGAAATTATATTCGAGTCGGAGGCTATCCGAAAAGCATCTAAAGACCCGCAATGTGGGATGAACCCTCACCAAGAAGAAAGCACTTGTTTCCAAGATCATGTATTCCAGGGTTGAAGTCGTGAATTACACCTTGTGGCGTAGGCCTCCGAAGCCCACACAAAGTCGAAACTTTTTCTCACAATTCCTTCACAATCATTCCGACTACACAGTTCAGCTTACTGCACTTCTTCAAGGATGTCTCAAGAACAGGGTAACCAATAGCCTTGCTTGTCCATTTTCTTTCTTGCTTCTGACAATCATCAGATCAAAAACACCAACTTACACGCACGCTTAACAAACAAAAGATTTCAAGCTCGAGCATTTCAGTCGATTGCAAGCGTCTGCACAGTCCAATGTCAGTCAATCGAATTCTAGTAACACCTCATTTCATGCTCATCGTATGTACGTAGTCAAGACAACAACATCTTCAACATGAAGCACTCCACTTCAATCACGCAGCATTCCGTGACAATCTCCGACCGGATCGACACGTACATGGTGAACTGTATGTCTCTTTCCACCTCACTAGAACGTCGCTCATAAACCTTAGTCCTGACGTCGTACATCCATCCTCTCGCCCGCTCTCCCCTTGTAGCTGGTATTAAATGGGCTACGGCTTGCATGGCGAAACAAAAGAAGCCCATGAAGCTTGAAAATGGACGCAAGGAAGATGACACTGGATGGAAGGACGCTATCAAGAAAGTCGAACATATTTGGGATGATTACAGACATGAGTCAAGGGCGAAGATGGATAAGATTTTAAAAGACTTGGATAATGTCAAGGAGGAACTGGACGAGCTCGTCAAAGATATCAAACGGATCACCAAAGCAGTGGAAGCTCGAGCAAAGCCAATCTAGAGAAGGTTTCGCCATGGGTATTTTCCATATATCTCACTAGAGGTTCGAGCTAGTCGTGTTGCAGTGGCATTCAATTTGATCTTCTACATTGTCACTATGTACTCCTGTGGACGAGACCAGTGCAGGAGTGCCGAAACGTTTCTCAAACATTGTCTTTCATTGTATAGTACTGAAGGCCCGGCGCAACGCGCACGATGCGGGAATAAATCTACGTATAACGAGTGATGTTGTACTAAGGATATCAACAGGACGTGAGTGCGTGCGCACAGTGGCCGATAATAACTACTCCCGTTCCACCTCTGCCATATGATCATCGGCCATTTATCATACCTTGCTGGCAAATGCCAAAGATTGACTAAAATGGATTGATGTCCTGGCGCAGCTGCTTTATCCTTGAAGCAGAAATAGGCGGTACATGATTATATCCTTCGCCCAAACTTCGCCGCCACATTGCAACACAAACCATCCAGCCCTAGCCACCCACCCTCCACCCTCCATCCCTTCCCCACATCAATCCTTCCCCGTGGCACCCTCCACCCTATTCCTCACCTACCCTTTCCCTTTCACTTTCGCCTCACTCTCCCCCCTCAACCCCTCCGCCCACAGCCCAAAATCTTCCTCCAACAACCCCCCATAAATACTCTTAACCTCCCCCGCCAACGGGCCCCCCTGATTCTCCCACGTCCGATACTCACACCCCCGCCCCTCCCCCAACTCCACAATCTCACTGAACCTCTCCGTGAAGATATCCAGCGGTACGGCTTCCAGATTCGTCGCCCATGCTATCCTATACACACGGCTCAAGTTTGGGAAAAAGCTTCCCGACGTGTCTAAGATGGTTTTGGGCACGTAGCCTGAGGGGCACGCCGGGGTGGATACGTCCGTCACATACTCGTAACTCGGCGCCGTCAGGACATTCCCATCGGCAGTCTTGGCGGTCTGATTGATCGCGACTGTGAGCGTGAAATTTGAGCCCTCGTTCAGGATGTTGGGGGGAATGTTGGTGTTGGTTTGCGAGGTGATGATCGCGGCGGGGCAGAAGGGGTTCCAGTTCGGATAGGCGGTGGTGTTGCGGAGGACATCCCAGATCACCGGGGCGGGGGCGTCGATGTGGGTGGAGGCGTGGATGGAGAGGATGGTGCTGTTGAGGGGGCAATTCATTGTGGTGAGGCCTGTTGGGGGGGGCCAGGCGGGGAGGGGGGAGGGGGATGTTGTCCAGGGGGCCATGGTCAGTGATCTACTACTTAATGGTGGAGTTGATGGAGTTGCGTTGCACGCTCGAATGCTGTCGTTTCTTCTTCAATGGTAATGGGCTTGCAGATGTATCCTGTCGGTGAGGAAAAGCAGCGGCATAAGTAAGAGAAACGCCCGTAAGCTCTTGGATCCTTCGCAGTCGTCATAGCGCGCAGCCTGTAGTCTAGTCGGTCATCCTTCCCGCTGATGGATTCATCACCAACCTTCCCCTCCAATCATCACGACGCCGTTGGTGGGCGGATCCTCCTCGATCCTTTTTCCTCCCCACTACGTCATGGAGCGCAGTCCGCACCCACTCGTTTGAGATGGGCTCCAGTCCGGTATATATTGGATCATTGATTAACAGAAAGCTGCTCAGGGGATGCATTGGCCTTTGCAGATGAGGTTAGGAAGGTTTTAAGTAAAGGGTAGGAACCCCCCTATACCACACAATCCCATTGAAACCTTGACTAGCTGAGTAATTCTCCTCTCGTGCGTATGTGGAAATAAGGAATACAAGAGTCACTGGAAGAAATTGAATGCAAAGCTTGTACATTCAGACTGCAAATATATTGCAAGGACTGGCGGAGACATGAAGCTGGCATCTGACATGGATATTCATGCAATTATCGATCAATCGCTATCAATCCAAAATCCTGCCTGTTAGAGGAGATAACCTATGCAACATGAGAAATCGACGTGTAGAAGGATAGAACAGAAAGAGTACTAAGGCATCAATCGCAACGACGGATCCGCCCCTCTGCTCACAAAAGACATAAAGAGCCAATTGTTGTCACGTCGCCCGTCAGGTCTGGCAAAGCCATTCTTCTTCACTTCAGTAAAAGCCGTTGAGAAATTGGAAGAAATGAGTTGAGCGTGAATAGTAAATTTCGTCCCCACCTTCAATTACCAAGCCGTGAAATCGCCTACTTCGGCCTCGCCAAAGGTACTCGTCTTGCTTATCTCCCCAACCAGATCACCTGCCCCCACGCCACCCTCGGCTTTATCCAGTCCCTCGCCTTCTCTGTTCATGATATCGGGCAAGACCTCCCTAAAGAACTCTAAGAGATGCTGATTGACCTGCTGGAATTGCAGCAGGAACGCATCATGACCCTCGGGGCTCTCGATCTTGCGTAATTTCGCGTTGGGGATATGTGTTGCCAATTCTTGCTGCTCGGCAAAGGTAAACAGGCCATCGCTTTCAATTCCTAGGACGAGGGTTGGTTGTTGTATCATGTTGAGGGCCGAGGTGAGTGCGTGGTCAGTGGAGTTGCTACCATTCGATGTAGGTGTGAGCTCAGGAGGTTCGGTGATAGAGATAGCCGGGGGAGGCGGAGCGTCTTGGTAGTGCCTGGATACGTCATGGGTATCTAATTTGCGAGTGATGGCAATATAGCAATTGCTGTCGAATCGATTGACGAACTTTTGGCCTTGGTAGCGGAGGTAGGATTGTGCGGAGAAGTAGGGCGTTGATGGGGTACGGTGTGGCCTATTCGTCTTTGATGAAGGAGGCGTTGGTGGAGAGAAGCTTGTTGTGCCGTTGAATTGTGGATCGGTGAATTGTGCGGTGGAGAGGCTATCCGGCGTTGCATCGCCGTTCATGTGCGATCGTATGTGGCCAGCATTCTTGTGACCGTCATTGTGGATGGCGAAATGTTCATCTGAAGGCGTCTGCGGCCGCTCTTGCTCGGTCCCATTGGCTTGAGAGTTCTTCGAAGGACCACGCACGTTCCGGCCAAAGCGAGCTTCAAAAGAGTCTCGGCTCCGATATGTCAACAGGGCTTGCATACGAGCAGCACCGAGTCCTGTAGACGGAGGGTCGTCGAATGAGTAATACCCGTCCTCGTATTTTGCATCGGCGTAGATGGCTTGCCGTTGACCTTCGCCCCAGCTGATACCCCACGCACTGTGTCGGCTTGATGTGGCAATCGGCACGATGGCACGCACGTATGCTGGCCCAAAGTATGCATACTCCAGCACAAGCATGCCGCCCATAGAACCACCCACGACTGCTGCGATTTGTTTGACGCCTAGGTCGTCAAGGATGATCTTGTGAAGACTAAGTAGGGTCAATTTTGAGCTTGAAAACGGGAAGGCTGCAACTCTCACTTGACATCATCCCGTATGGTGGTCAGAGGAAACTCTGGTCCGTAATGTGGCTTCGAAGCATCCCCGTCGATACTCGTCACAGGGCTCGCCGTTCCATATGGACTTCCCAGGCTATTCAGACATATCACGAAGAAGCGGGAGACATCGAAGGCTCTTCCTGGGCCACCCATCAAGGCGCCCCACCAATCCGCTACATCTGCACTGCCAGATAATGCGTGGCAGATGATGATGGCATTGTCCCCGGCTACGGACAGCTTGCCCCTGGTACTGTAGGCGACGGGGGCATTGCGGAGAATAACGCCGGATTCGAGGGTGAAGGAGGGGACAATGGCGATCTCTTGGTTAGGTATGAGGGCGGCGTAAGGGTTCTCGGATTGACGGCGAACCCTCTCTACGGGATTTAGCATGCATTCGTTGCGAGCATCTAGACGGGCTGGAAGGATTGAGGGGACACTGACCGAGATGGAGTTTGACAACCGGCGCCACTGGAGTTTGAGAAATCTCCATGGCCACTGTCCCACAAGCAGTTGCGATTGATGAATCTACGGTCATGAAACGTGCGAAAGACGTTCGCAAAATTTCGTCAAAAAGCTTCCGCCCCGCACATGGCGTGATTTAAGGATGGCAGCTGTCCCGTTATGAGTCAGTAAGGAAATAGTGAGTTTACGTCGGCTATTCCTCGGATATTCAACCCACGGGACCTTCGGCCCGCAAAGTCTAGTCCTTTTCAGCCTCGAGAGCCTCCAGATCAGCCTGGGGAAGCCTCCAATCCCCATGAATGTCAAAGGCTGTGCCGTCGCACTGCCTTGCAGGAAATCGATATTATAGCCTTGTGATATCCTGTCTTCTCTCTTAACCAGCTTCGGACCATGACTTTTCGCTTTGTGGGAGCGTTTGATAATCTCACAATTCTGCGATGCAATTGAGGAACTGTCGTCTCTGGGTGGATCCTGCGATGAGCATATTCAGCTTTTGCGTGTGGGAGTAGCTGTTGACTTGGCCGCGAGGTCATTGACCCTTCTACATATATAATCTCTACCACCGTGTTCAGTATTCAGCATGTCTTTCGGTTTCGATGTAGGTAATTTCGCAGACGCAGCACATCTGGCATACTTGATATACAGGGACTGCTACAAGGTTGCCAGAGGCGCACCCCGGGAATTCCAATCGCTCGTCTCGGAAGTTTCCAGTTTGTCAAATTCTCTCCAAATCCTCCAAGAGGACGTTCAAGATCCGGAATCTCCTCTTGTGCAGGCAGGTGACAGCCGGGTGAAGCTGGTCAATGATATGGTAGGTGACATTAGGGTGACCTTGAATAAAATGGAAAAGATTGCTCGCAAGTATGAGATTATGGGATCTACTACCGCAACCAAAGGGAAACAGATGTGGACACGTTTCAAATGGACCTTCGACTGGCCTGCAATTGAGAGGCTTCGCGTCAAACTAAATCAGCACAACACGATGATGAGCCTACTTTTGACTCAAATTGGTAATAGCTCTTTGCAAAAGATACAAAGCTCAACAAATGCCATGGAATTAGACATCCACAAAATTCGGGAGTACATAGCGGCTCAGCAAGAACCAAGAGCCGTTGATGCACGGGGTTTGGAGGAACTTCCAATACCCTTCTTATCCCTTGAATATGACGAATCGCTTGATGTTACACCCTCTTGGTTGAGTGCTTCAATGCTTAAACACGCGGAAGCCCATCAGCCCTGGAGTCACATAGGTGTAAATCAATGGATTGAGACAGGAACTTGGTGGTTGTTGAGAGCCCAATTGGAGAGTCGTCCAATCACTACCCCGGGTTGGACTATTCCCAGGCCAGCTTATGTGGCGTTGATCAAGGCATCCTGGATATTGATCGATGTAATCCCATACCATCCACAGGTCTCTCTGGTTTCTTCTACAGATCGCGAACAGATTGCGGCGTTGTCTATCGCTATCAAGCGAGAATTTGAGAAGATAAAGCTGGACGACCTTATTGTCGAGGAGTCTGAAAGTCTCAAGGATGAGGATCTCTACATATGGGAGGGTGCTCGCGGGAGGATTCTATCCCTCAAGCCACAGATCGCATCCCCCGCTAGCAGTCTGGAGACGGGATGGGGAGTTGACGGAGACGAAGGATGTCTTTTCCTTGGGGTTGCGAGATGTAGACTGCCGTAAGTGAGAGGACGAGGGCATTTCAGATTGCCCATAAATTTTTTGACTCTTGGACTACGACTGCGCTGGTTTTCCGATGCATTGACTTATATCTGAGCAGGCTTACGATGGAATTGCTTGATTGAGATGGTTTAGCGAGTGCAACATGGGCTTCAGGGTATTATCGCTGACTTCAATTGCCGCTTCAAGTAGGGTCTCAGGCCTCCATATTTGTATTGTCATGTTCTTGATACGACCCGATGGTCGGGCTTCAAGGCTTGTGGCTAAGCAGCAAAACGGAGAGGTTGTTCTGGAATTCCCCTTGACGAAGCCGGTCCAGCTCAAGGATTGCGGCACTCAAGTCATAGTGGATCGACAGCAGATTATCTTTGATGCACGGGAAGAAGCTCGACGTCTATCATGCTTAATCGAAACCGCAAATATCTACCTTCCTCGGCGTAGGGAAACCCACTTCAGTGTACAGGCATTCAAGATGTGGGTCATGCTGGTTGCCGTCAAACATGGTTACAAGGAAATAGTGTCCGCGTCATACCCAAGCCTTTATTCAAGCGATTACACGCCTGTTCAAGATGATTCCCCTCAAAATCGGCTGCATCAAGCCACTGCAAGCCTTGCCCAGAACTTTCTCGAAGGAGGGGTCATTTCCGGTCCGCGATGCGAGTTTCACGGAGAGGGGATTCCAAACGCTCGAAATCTGGGTTGGCTGTATTGGGCCATATGGATTGGCAATCCCCACTAAGTCAATCTTCTCATGCGGGAAGGTATTAGAGACATAAGGAACCCCTGGCACTGTCTACCACTTCTTCATATTGCAGTCCTGTATGGGCATGATGACGTGGCTCATATCATTGTTGCCAACTCCTCAATCGATGCAAAGACACTGGCGCGAGAGAGTTGGGACGGGCACACTACGTTATATTACGCAGCTTGCTATGGCCGTGAAGAGGTAGCAAGCTCACTCTTGAGATGGGGAGCTGACATGGACAACGTTTCATCCTGGCATCAAACAGCGCTTCATATAGCCGCTGCGCAAGGTCATGCCAGTGTTTGTCGGCTGCTGCTCGACAAGGGAGTAAGACGGGACGCCAGAGACAATGATGAAATGACGCCACTCCTACTGGCGTGTGAGGCAAAACGGGAGAGTGTCATTGCCTTATTTGCCCAGAAACAGCTAGACTTCACGCTCCAAGACAAAGAAGGAAGGAATGTATGGCAGGTGGCAATCGGTTTATGCAACGATGACTACCATGTAATATCTCAGTCAACCTTTGACCTCATTATGCAGTCTTTCTGGGCTGGAGCGAAGCCTCAGACCATGCCTCTGCCGAAGCAGCGTCGCGCAGTCATCTCTTTTGAAGTCAATACAGACTGGATAGTACTGACACTGGACTCGCGCTATGCTAGGTTCGAGCATCTGACTCCATTACCGGGCCATGTCATAGACTTGTTTGGAAGATGCATCAAGGTAAGGCGTCCTCCCGATGTCACCGATCACTACTACGGAAAAATTATCGATCTTCACATCATATATGCATGCGAGACGCTGGACTTTACGACCACACATAGTCCGTGTCCTGATCAAGATCCGCCTTTCAGACTTCGCATCCGTCGCGGGGGCGAATTTCAGGCATTGGCCAGAGTCAGAAGCAAGTTTCTGGTATTCGAAAGTCATAAGAATATCGCGACGGATCCGAACGCAGAACAGATAGGGCGAGCGCCTGGATTCTGGCGTCGCCGCATTCCACCCCTTCGGCAGCGACGCTTGCAATGAAATTTTCTGGGCTCGATGTCGCTACACATGGTTCCGTCAAAGAATCAGTGTCACGATTCATGATTTTGGAGATCGATGGAGTACTCGGGAGGTGGGATTCGATTTCTTGCCGGCCCACACGTTGAATAACGATGTCAGAGCGGATGATACTCCTCAGAATGGACTCGTGGACTGGCGTCATTAGACCTGTGCTGACTACCTCTACTCCGCGCGCTTTCTCGGATAGTCTGAAGGCTAGGATTTAGACAGCATATGGGCCTTGGCTTCAAGACCGATGACACTGTAACAGAGGTGAAATGCAAGTCGCTCCTGGCATACAATCTACTACATGTTTCTCGATGGAGTAGCTACTATTTGCCGTGAGATCCTGTGTGAAGATGCCTTACCCACGGCCATCGTCCCGTCATGATTCTCGGAACTGGTTGAACTGGCTCAACACCGGAGGGTTCTGGTGGTTTTCCCCCACGGGATGGACCCCAACCGAAATGGCTTTTAAAACAGGCCTTATGACTAGTTTCTTATCCACGATTTCATACGCAACAGAGAGGCTGCGCCACGAAATCATCGACCAAATGCAACAGTTCCAGAAATACCATTTCGTACCTAGAACGCGCCACTGAAGGGGAGAAAAATTACACCATAGACATGCAACTTCTTGAATGCTGAGGACGGTAAGTCAAACATTCATTAGCACCTGCCACTGGACCAGGATAACGTTCCGCATTCTAATGTCCTGGTTCGAGATCTTTGCTCGGCTCAATGAAAAGACGAATTCTTCGCTTTTCAGCCATTTGAGTAATTCCTCTACGCAGGATCTTCAATGGGCATTCTATACATTGGGTGCTAAATTCAATATTTCCCTACAGTAGATGAATGAAAAAACCACCTCTCCCACCCCCAGAAAAGAATCTAGGTATGCTGTAGACATTTCACGAAATCACCCAAATTCAAGGAGCAACCTAAAAAGAATCAGCAAATTCGTATGCCTCATCTTGCTCTCCGGCAGGAGGGATAAGGCCAAACTTCCGAGGACACTTGAGTGGTGTGACAATCTCGCGGACATGCAAAGCCTGTGTCTTGAAAAACATTGTGAGAAGATCGCTTTGCATTACGTTCCTCCCGCTATATTCAATTTGAGATAATTGTACATAAATCGCATCCGCTCACAGACGATAAACAGAGCAAGCCCATCCAGCATTGATACAAAACATTCCATCCCCCCATCGACAACCCGCCTCCCCTCCCCCCTCACTGTCCCCCAAGCCTCGGAAACAATCTCCTCGCATTCCCCACATAAGACGCCTCCCTATCCTCGTCTGGCATCTCATACACCTCCAAACTCCTCGTACAATACTCCGCCTCCACCGTCGCATACGGAAAATCGCTGCCAAACAGCAACCTCTCCTTCGGCGCCCACTTCAGGAGCGTATCCAACACATTCCCCGTCCCCGCCAAAGCCAGATCGAAATAAAAACTCTTTGCATCGTACAGAATCTCAGAAGCCGTCTTCGGCGACTCGGCGCTGAGGGTGTTCAAGAATAACGTCGCTTCCGTCATGGCGAGTCGTTCGGAGAGGATGGGGAGGGTGCCCCCGCCATGCGAGAGGATGATTGAAGCGTTGGGGTATTTGCGTTTCATCCCCGTGATGATCAGGTGGGCTGCCGTGCGTCCCGTCTCGTGCGCGAAGTCGAAGGCCGGGGGTTGGAGCATGATGCTGAGGGGTCTTGTGCCCTTGGCCATGGTAGGGTGGATGAAGACGACGGCGCGGTGGTTGTGCAGTTCCTGCCAAATGGGCTCGAAGGCCGGTTCGCCAAGGTATTTGCCGTCGTAGGTGGTGAAGAGGCAGATCCCGTCGGCTTTCAGATCGTCCAACGCGTGCCGGATCTCCGTGATGCAGCCGTCGGTGTCATGGAGATTGGGGACGGCGGCGAAGAAACCGAAGTGCGAGGGATCGGATTTGGTGAGGCTGGCGGCCCATTCGTTGTATTGACGGGCGAGGGAGCGGGCGGCTTGTTTGTCTGGTAGGATGTCTGGGCCGGGGGCGCTGAGGGAGAGGATTGATGTGGCGATGCCGAGTTTGGTGTTCATGCGTTTGGTGGCGTCGAGCGACCATTTGATCATTGGGACGCCGCTGGCTTCGCGGCCGACCTCGAGGAGTGACTTGTGGAAAAATTCGGGTAGGGCATGCGTGTGGACGTCGATTTTGCCGGCCATGATTGATTGCTATTTGGAAAAAGGGGGGAATGCTTTTGTGTGTATTTGGCTGATTGGTAGATGGTATTGGAATGTTGTTGTCTGCTTGAAAGGATGCCTCGAGCCTTCTTTATATCTTCCTCCTACACCATTTCGGAGAATATCCAGGGGCGACATCCGGATACATCGGAAGTAAGAATGTCCCTGCTTCTATGGCAAAATACGCAGGACGATTTCGTAAACAGAGCTTCATCTTCGAAGCTGCTCATCATATCACTGCCTTATTTCCGGACTGCTGGCCAGCGCAAATTGTTATCTTCGCTAATTGATGCGCATATTGATCTCGAGCTGCAGGGATAGACAGGAAAGCAAGGTCTCAGTGGTGAGAAATCCTTCCCCGGACATACGGCGGTGCCCTGCATCCTCGGAATCGCCGGCTTCGTGGATACCATGTGCATTGGCTGTTCGCGTTTAGATACAGAGCGAGCACCCACAAGATTTGATTTGCTAGGAAACGTATTTCCGGCGTCCCCAACCCCCGGGCCATGTGACGCGATAGATAGGCGGGCCGAACCTAGGTGTTGGTAGATGCCCGAGGCCCGGCATGACGTTTGCCTCGGTGCGAATTAGGCGCCGCAAGGCTCATGTTGTGAGGAGTCGGGTATTGGCGGCCAATGCAAACTTTTGGGAACCCTGAGAGCCCGTACCAGGGATGGTGTTCCGTCTAATCCATACATAGAAGGAGGTCGACCATGATGCGTTGAAGGACCTCGTGAAGTGGCTTTCCTTATCCCGGAGGGCCAGTCTAGCATGTTGGATGTGATGCTAAGAAGAAGGGAAAAATTGCACCATATATGTTCCTGTGTGGGCAGATACTGAACAGCACAGTATCTCAGACAGCCTTCAGAAACCTCTGAGTTGTTGCAAGATCTCGCCATTCTAGATCATCCAGGGAAAAAAAAGATGCTGAATTGCCTCCGTTACCAGATTCCATCTTGGGTGCGGACAATGAATCGCAACAGTCGAATGGGGACCATACTTTGGCGTTTGGAACCTTTGCTCCACCCCTCGAGAGCTCAATCTGCCATGAAGAACTGAGATTGGAAGCTGAGCCGGTCGAGCATTCTCGCCAGATCGACGGTCTGAAAGGTCTCAAGGGATGAATAGGTTAGACTCAGGGGCATCAGCGCAATACCTGACGACATTTGGACTATGTGAGCTTTGCGAGCCCCATGAGTTCGCTGCAAGCACACTGCTTACGCCAACCATATAGGCAACCGACTCCCATAGAATTCCGTGGGCAGGTATTCTCCTTCCAAATCTCTGGGTAAATGCAAGCAATGAAACAAGATGCCGCGCGCCATCAGCATCAGCCAGGCCTCAATGACAAGTTCTTCGTCCGTGCATTTCGTTCCCCCCTTGCCCTGTGCCATGTACTCAATGTACCTTGGTAAGTAGCAGAAGTACAATTCCATGTTCCTGTTTCTCCAAGGATGTCCCTCGCTTTCCTCGAACATGCCCTTGTATTTGTGCTGGACATCGTCGCGAGCTTGCCAGGAAGCCCAGACGGCAGAGTTGAAGTGCATGCCAAGGAGGCACAAGAAAGGGATGCGGTCCGCAATAGTGACGAAATATCGGGTGGTTTCTTCGTGCAGATTATGGAGGAATTCTAGTCTCATGATATCAGGATTCCATATGTCCATTTCCACAGCAAGCTGCACCGATTTCTGAGCGAATTCCATTGCTCCTGTGGGGGGCAGTGTTCTTCCAGGTAGCTTAGCACCCCTCTTGCGACTTCCATCGCGGTGAGTCTGCGGCCTACCGTCTGCAGCAGTACCGAGCTCTTCTATGAACGTTTCCCCAGCCAGGTATCTGGTGACCAGTTGAGAAAGTATCGACTTGGTGAAATTCATGACGTTGGCATGGTAATTCTTTTTGTGGTAGTAGCCCATGCCCTTCCCACGTTGCCGGCTTACCTCAGGAACCATGTTCAAAATATCATTGAATTCATATCTGTCCAACCACAGGGCATTATCAATATGACGATCAAGAGCCTCGTTGTTTTCGTTCGGGCTACCACGGGCGAGCAATTTGAGTTCGTGTTTGACATCTTTCGCAGTCCGATGTCGGAAATCTTTGATACCCAAGGCGGGATCACTGGGTATTATACCGAACAGCCTCTTGTCAGAATTGGCATACCGATGGTCGCAAGACTCCGGCCATGGACCGTGTGGGTTCTGTGGACCGCCTTCAAAATCTTCGTTGAAATGCGAATTGATGCCGCTTGTTATTCGGTTGGGCGGGTCATCTACCTTGCGAAGGGAACTCTCAATATCTATCGACCGGATACCAGCGAAAATGGTTTGCCAGGAAGCTCTTGCCTGGGGGGCTTGACGCTCAACTCCGTTGCTGGAAGGTAAAATCTTCGTGTGATACAATTGGTGCTGCCTCTGCTCCTCGACTTTATCCGTCAAACTCCCGTCAAGACATCGGTATTGTAAAACGATGCCAAGTCCTTTCTGTTCTGTCGAATTGATGACGTGCGGACCACCTTCTGCACTCATGATGGCTTTGTGCGGCTCGAATGTCTTCCAAATCATGCCCGTCCGCCTTACAATGATGGCGATATCACCCACCGTACTGGACGCAAGTGGCTTCACGACATCTGGAGGGACGAAATCCCAACTGTGCTGAACAAACCTTATCTTTGGCCACGAGATGATATTGAGTGCCACAGGTGTCTGCCTTTGTATCCCATCAGGGTCGATTGTTACTGCAGGCTCCGCAGGGTACCGATCCCACCACCGCTGCTGAATCACATTGGTGATTGCGGATCTCTCCATCTCAACTCGGAGGAAAGTAAGAAGGTTTATCCAACCTACCCTATCCGGAGCTCGGTCATCGTAGTCTGAATGGAAAAGAAGCGAGTCTAAATCACGATCGCCTCCAAGGAGACAGTCTGGCGGAAGCGGTCGCTCTGATGGCTTGAGGAACCAATAGAGCCGTCTGAGCATGCGCGTCGGACCAAGACCCTCCAATTGCTTCTTACTGCTCATTCTCTTATCTGTGGACGGTTTCAAATGGCTTAACTTCGTGGATGGGCAATGTTCATCTTCGTGCCAGTCTTTCCACGAGGCTCTGTTCTCGTCCTCACCATTTTGCACATCACCGTCCTCCATTCTTTCTCCTTTCTCGTTGGTAATCCTCTCTTCCGTCTTCTTCTTTGCATTGACTCTCTGCGCTTCTTGATCATACATCACATAATTGATCCATTTTACCGAAGTCGTGAGACTGATCTCTGGAACGATGAAACGCGTTTCCAGTCTGACCTCCTTCCAATTCCTCTTCCAAATCGTCTTCGTATATGGTTTGGTGGAATTATGCCATGGCCCAAGCACCGATTTCGAGCATTTGCGAGTACCCTCGGCCGTCGCAACGATTTGTGCGATCAACTGATTGCTTGTGAGAAGTATGGCGATCAACGCGACAATGAGCGCAGCTATCGACAAGTTTTGCTCGGTGGAGCTCATCGCGCGCTTGAACTAGATGATCATGGCTGCGGTTTACGAAATGACCCTGTGAAGGGAGTTTTTCACGGATTTTGGGAAGCGCATGGGAAAAGCAAGAAATCCCAAGAGTGCAAAGGGAAGAAAGAGTCCAGCTCCATGCAGCGCTATTCAAAAATAGATCTCTCATGAAGTCACCGCCGCAATCCTTCAGCCATCACCGTGCCAGCAGGGGTTTTGTCAACAAGGCTGTGTCGCCCGGCCGGCCCGCCCTCTTCAATTCGCCACGCCAGTCTGAGAACAGGCTAGGGACTCAGGAACAAAACTCAGGTCCAAACATTTTGCGCAAAGCTCCTCACTTTAAAGGTATAGGAGCCAGACAATGATGTGCGGAGGCTGCAATTCTTTGGAGAAAGGGCGGCTACTGTGATAGAGAACGTGGTAGAGAACAATTCAGTCATGCTAGGCTTTGTCGAGCCTAGCTCAGGTTGTTGTAGCGACATGCTGAAAAGGTGATTTTCAAAACAATCGTCGGTCAATTTGCGACTGCTTTAACACAAACTCCATATACGAAACCGACTGCGTCCGCACGACCAGCAATCGATCCATGTAGTCTACTACGGTCCATATACAAACTGAGACCCTTTCCATGCACATAGTCTTTCCTTCTGTTCGCCTGGCTACTACGCCTAAGGTGGCGCGTTCGGGTTCAGTCCATTCTCAATAGGCGCCCCGGCCACTCCACATCCATACTCCAAGAGCTTCTCCCACAGCCCCGTGATGGCCGAGACAGCGTCAGCTTCTGTCTGGCCCTGTACAAAGGTCGGAGTTCCTGTCGTCGCTGACGTCTCGACGTCGTACTCCGCATACTTGATTAGGTTGGAGATGGCGCTCCACATGTAATCGACGCCGTAATTGGTATCGAGTCCCTGAGGGAAAGTGTATGCGAACGTGGGGTTGCCCGAACCCTTACCGAACTCGGCATTGACATGTCTGTTAAGGGTGGTAAGTCACTCGGCGTCAGCGATGCTGGCTTTGGGGAAATGACACATTGAGAGAGGGGTATTCTTGGGCATCTTCAGAGGGAACGTGCATGGATGATAGGGAACAGAGCCATGTATACTCACGCTAGCTTCTGGGGGTCATAATCCCATCGAATGATCCAGGGCATGGGCGACACCATCCTTTGCCCGTCGATAATGAGCTGCCCGGTGAATTCCAACGCGCCATATAAACCCGTCACCATGCTATGTTGTCGGACATTGCCGTGTGCAAGCCGGTTTGTGACGACGCCTTTGGCGGAACCAGCGAACTTTGGGATGTTTTTAAGTGCCGATACCAATGGATTGGTTCCTGATCATCTGTTGTCAACGGGGTTGTTGCCGTCACCCAGACTCTGCACAGGCTGGAAGGTTAACTTGCCTGGTATGTTCTTCTCTATACGTTTCCCCCATTGATGATCGCGGACTACCAAGAACTCTGGTGCCTCAAAGTCTCTCTTGCACACCGCAGCAGAAGTGGTAGCAGCGGCGGCGGCAGTAGTTTGACCTTGCGCATAAGAGATGGTGTTGATCGTGGCGAGTAACCCCAGGAGGATTGAATTCGTACTGATCCTCATGTTTGCAGGTAATGTACGGATTGGAGGACTTTGGCTTGCACAGAGGAAAAACTAAGAAATTGAGTAATGATGAGTTCTCCCAGTGTCTTGTCCGCACCACCAAATGAGTGGAAGTCCGGTCCTTTAAGATGTGTCGCAATGGAGGACCAACGGTCGGTGGACCGTCTCGCTTCTCCCTTTCCATCTTGCTCATTCTCATCTCCACGCTGGACCCGTGCCACCAACATCCATGCCGGGAAACGGTGATAGGCTTTCGTTTCTTGTTGGGAGATATTGGAACGGCGTCAGGAGAGCCTCCTAAAATACACAATTTGAGGCGAGGTTCTTAGAGTTCAGCTTGCGAGTATGCAGCTCTGAAACCAGGGCCAAGAAGAGCACTAATTCAGTACTGAGGCCAATCCTAGAGTGTTAGAGCTTGTGAGTCTCAAGAGCATCTACGTAGCGACATAGCTCACAGCCGTAGATTTCGACGATCTTGAAGCCTTCACAGATTTGATGTTGATTCACAATTTCGACCCGGGACCTTGCAGATCCTGAAACGAGCACATAGGTGTCGCAAGATGTCAGAGAAAGTATTTTGCACGCGAGATCAATGAGGCTTATTTGAAAAGCTCTGTTTCGAGTCACTGTTTCGAATTATTTAATGACGGTCGCAAGATCTAAGAGATTATTGGTGGTGAATGAATCACCTTTGCCACACTCCGACATAAGCGCCAAGGCATGTGAGAGGCCCATCTTGGAAATCGATACGCCGCATCCGCTCTTCAATCTTCAGTTCGCAAATATGTCTCGGACGTCTACTGAGCCATTTAATCTGATATGGAGGCAGTGTTGCGAGTTTGATGGCAACACTCATCGCACGCGCTACTACAAGAGCCGCCAGCGCCAAGCCATCAACAAATGACATTAGGGGCTCTTGGATTCGGCAAGACTACCACTGGAATGATACTCGCAAGACCTTTGATGAGATACTTGCGAGCATGGAAGACGGGGTCATCTCAAGCTCAGCTCTTGCCAGGCCAACTCAATCTTAGCCAATGATGGCGTTTGAGAATAAGAAGATCATAAGTGTTGTATATCGCTCGTTAAGGGGCTGGGTCTAATCATGAACGACGCCAAGAGCAATTCGTCAGTGTCCTTGAGGCATGGATGTCCCTTCAGTCTTTTTAAATGACCAGTTCCTCCCACCAGATCGCAGCAGACAACCCATATCAACTTCTTTGTTCTTTAAGCTACTCAAGACTTCTTCACACATCACCCACAACCAAAGAAGAATGGCATTCACCCACCGCCTGATCCTCGCCATCTGGGCCTCCACCCTCTCCCTCACAGCCATGGCTTCCATGGTCGACGTCACCCGACTCGGCCTTTATGAATTCCGCCTGGCCCCCCGCGACCTCACCCTCCGCGCATTCGACGCCTCCAACTGCCCCGACGATGGCGACTGCACCTGCACCTCCTGGGGCGCCGACTGCGACGTCGCCGACTGGAGCTGGTTCACGTGCGATAAGCTGCCCGAAGCCTGTGCCAGCAGCACCGCGCCGCCCCAACCACCCGCAACGCCCACCGCGGGACCCATCCAATGCGCCCCCGGGAATGAGCAGACGTATAAGAGCTGCTGGAACGATGTGCACGCGAAATCCGTCACGTCCTGTGCCTCCGCGCTGGCGAACCAATTCACGCCGGGGGATAAGATGACGAAGTCGAGCGCCAACGTGACGCAGGTGCTCCGGGAGGGAGCGTCGGGCGGGCAAGGTGGGAACGGTGTCACTTATAGTAAGTTCATTCCTCGATCATTGCGCCAGCACCGTGCATATTTCTTGCAAAGCAACGTGAGAAAAACTTTCTCCGCTTACCATAACGCTGATGAACCATTAACAGTGATGAACATCGGCTGGATCCCCGGCTGTACCGATTACGAATCCATCACCATCGACAACCCCATGGGCGTTTCGGGCGACAACACCCGGAATTACAACGACCTGATCGTGGGCACGTATACCTTCTGTACGTCCCCCCCCCCTACCTCTCTTACCTCTCTTACCCCTCTTACCCCCCATTCTTGCTCGGACTCTAGTTTCTAATGCACGTTTCAGGCAACGGCAACTCCGGCCTCGGCGGCTACGTCGACGTGGGATGTCTGCGGTACGGGTTCTATCCCAACAATATCGATGGCGTATTCGCGTCGCCGCCGCATCCGGAGAAGTTCTGGGCGGTGTATCCGGATATTTGTGGGTAAATTTCCAACTAGTTCAATTGAAATGGATGAACGTTAGAGAGGACGGGGAACTGTTTGGGGGACTTGCGTTCAAGATTGTTGATGGGGGTGGGGGGTATGTTTGTTGCTATTGCTAGGGAGGTGAAGGGTTTGGAATGTTGGGCTAGTGGGAAACTGGGATTTTCGCATGTGAGAGAATCTTTGTTGTAACTTTGTGGAACATCGCTTTGAGCAATGATTTCAGCGTGTCAGTGGCGAGCCTCTCTCTTTCTGCACTGAGCATTTGGCGGTTCGAATCGGGCGAGACCGAAGCTTTCCGAATCATTGTCTCAAGTGTTTTATACCCCTATTCCCACGGAAGTCCTCCAAAAACGCGAGCTCAAAGCCTTTTACAGCTAGATGCAATATGCCCTGAAATTACCTTCGAGACAATCGACAAACAAAGAAAAAACCAAAAGAAAAACGAGCGGGGCAAGTACATTCACACAGCCATCCATGTTCTCAACTTACCGAACCCTCGCACCTCGAGTCAGCCAAGCATTCATTCGTTCAAAAAAAAGCCCGGGAGGACTCATCGACAGCCCGAGCATGTGTTTCACACCCCCCCAGTCATCACCTCTTTGCAAAACCCCTAAACCCCACCATCGCCACTCCAATCCCACAGCCCTCCACTCCACCAACAACCTCCAATCATGTCGAGCTCACCCAAAGCCCAAGAATCCTGCCCCACCGGAGCCCCAACGGCCCCACAAATCGCCAACGTCGTGGTTGACCCGACTATTCCTCAACGACGTCTCCTCACCGCTTCCAGCAGATGGAACCTATTACATGTGGATCCCTTGCCTGAGCCCTGGTGGGGGAGGATTCGTGGGTGATCTTGCGAGGTGGCGATCTGCTCCCGAGTATCCTCCGGATGGGGCCAGGATTGCCGAGGGAGAGAGAGATTGGAGTGGTTGGGGTGGAGTTGGGGAGGAAGTTACTTTACATCTAGGGGTAAATATGGTTTCTCTCTGTTGGTGTTTTGCTGGTTGGGAATGTCATGTTGTTGGTATCGGGCGAGTAGAGACTTTCAGAGGCGGACTTTTGATGTTCCGTTCTTGCTTTTGTGGGATGAGAGGGGTTGGGCACCGGATGGAAGCATTGCAGACCTTATGTTTCCGGTGAGGCGAGAAGGGGGTGGAAAGGATCGATGCCAGGGTTTTCGAGACGGATGTGTGTGAGTTATTTGTTTTTGCTGTGCCTGCCATGAGTGCAGCGTCTCTGAAACGTAGCTGAGAAAAGTTGCTATTTTGGGCTCCACGTTCAAGGTGTTCGGGAAATCAAACTCAAGGTCCAAGAAGTTCTGGAAGTTGGGGTTACGGTATGGCGGATATGGGGCGAGAAATTGAAACGAGGTGCTGGATGGTGCCACGTACGCTGGTTAGGGGGGTGGATGGACGCGGCAGGGGATTCTGGCGCACAGTCACCTGTATTCAATTGGCATCTCGTAGGTACTTTTTGCGTCTGTTTCCAGCGGTCAGTCGAAAGGCCGGAGCAGGATGAGGAATGCTTTCAAGGCGAGAGAGAGACATACTTTTCCGCAACTCCCTGACGGTCAGTCTCCCTTCCTGGTTCCTCACGAACGTGCAACTTGCCAATTTGTTGTTGGCCGCATATTGACGTTCAAAACACCTGAGCTTGATGCAAGGGCACACGGAGCAAGTCGGTGTCTGCCCAGGCGCAGTACGACATCTGCATCTGATTTGGTAGGAGGGATCATTCCTGCGGAGGCCACAGTGTAGACAGAAGTCCTTGCGATAAGCAAGCCATCGGTCGCCTGGGAACTCCTCGTCTCTGCACAGCTTGAAACCGATCATGACTTTGGTATGCTGAGCGCAGAGGCGTTCCAGGGACCTGAGGTTCAGAAGAGGGTCTATATTGGAGGAGGAGACATGGCTGATATCGACAGCAACGGCCCGACTATGACATTCCACCACAGTGTTGGACATGAAGGCCGAATGAGGATGCTTTATCTTGCAGAGGGAGCATGTCAGCCGCTGGAGGTATTGAGGTAGTTCGGATGGTTGATTTTCAGGGTTCTTATCCTCTTGAGAACTCTCATCCTTCTGCAAATCGACCTTGTGGGAAGCTCTCTTCCAATGGAACCTCCCAATAGTGAAGGAATTCGAGACTTTTGGGACAGAGATTGTCTCAGGGGGCAGAGAAGGTGTTGTTAATGGACGAGCTAAATACTCGTCAATGGCGTCTTGCTCAATCCGCGCCATGACGAGCCATTTTCCACATCGGCTGAGCAACTCTTCATTCACTTTCAAGGAAGTATAAAACCTTTTGCCTGTAAGACGCAGGCATTGCACAGACACTGGATCCAATTGATTCGTGATATTTACGAGAAGATCTGTGGGCAGATCCGCCAACGGATCCGATCTTTGCGATGTTTGAGATCGTTTTGTGGTCTTCTCGGACGGATAATCAATACCTGGACCTACATAAGGAGGTGGCGCTGTATCCTCATGCGAATGGGAATGGCGCTTGAACGACCGCCAGTGGTTTTTGAAGGACTCCATGAAGAGGTGGTAAAAGCAATTATCATGAGTGGGGGAAAGCTGGCCAGGGTACTGTACTTATATGCTTGCCCCACCAGAAGCCTTTTCACATTGTGGGGTGATGAGGCTCCTCGCCAGGCGTATTTCAGTCACAAGTGCGCGAGGCTGGAAGGCTGAATTTCTTCCGCAAAATATAAGTTGTCGATGCTGCGATGTGAGAATTGTCGCTAATCTCCTGGTAGCGAGTCCAGATACTCTTGTCACTTAATCTTGCTAGCATAGAGAACCGCAGAGTCAAACTCAAAATTATTGGGCAGCTGACAAGGAGTAATGTAGGGGGCTTTGCGGCAATTGCCGCCTTTCCTCCCCACAAATCTGCGGTATAAAATCAGAAGGTGCTTGTAGCAAGCCTACTAGCAGCATTCCTTGCATCAACCCTGTCCTCATCTCCATCGTCTTCTTTGATGCCTTTCAGACTTCCCGATCCGCTGGTTGCACGTTTCCTTCCCCCAACTTCCTCTCCATTCGCTCCCTCTTCCTCGCCCTTGGCATTCGTCGCTAGACCAGTCAGACTCCTCTCCAAGGCACCTTCTCGTCGAGGCACTCCGCTCCAAGCATCTCCCCGGGGGCCTTGCGAAGCTTGCATGCTAGCCCGTCTTGTCGACGGATGAGCTTCTCTGCCTAAGCGAGACAGACCGCCAGAAGCGTCAATGTTCCGGATGTCAGGACGGACGGACTCGAGTGTTGCTAGTGTCCGTCGCTCTGCTTCTATCTCGCGGAGGACGTATTCCCTGATGCTCGTTCGAAGATCTGCGGCGGTGCGAGCGAACCACCGTCGTTTCTCATATAGCAAATTGCCCGTGACGCGCTGAGTCTTTTGGCCAAGGTACTGCTCGTGTAGACGGGCTTCGTCAAGCTGATTTATCGCTTCGTCTACCTTCTCTCTCCGGACCGAAGATTGAGCCTTGAGTCGATCTGCGGCGGCAAGTTTGCTGCGGGTAGCTTGTTGGGCTGCGATGAGGTCGCGAAGCAGGATGTGCCGGTTTGTCAGGGTTTCCTTGACGATCAGAGCATCGGAGGAATGATAGTTCAACGGATCGGCAAGCGTCGTTGCTTCAGCAGTGCCTTGAGCCGCATGATAATCCCCAGTGGTTTGGATGACTCTGCCGAGCTTGCGATACGCTATCCCAAGACCAGGATGCGTCTCCTGAACATGTAGCTGGCCGAATCTTACGCCAAGATCGGATTCAGCTAAACCGAGCCCTGTAGATGCAGTGAGCATGGTTCCTGTAGTGGGATCGGGTGGAGAAAAGGGCTCTTACCTCTTCGCGATTTGACTAATCGATCCACCTTTTGGCCGGCATCCATGGTGCCGAGATAGAAAGCCTTCACTATGGGCCTTGCGTCTTGCAGCTCTGGTGTATCATCTGGGGGCGGCGCGAATTGCTTGATCACCTTTCTTCGTACGCCAGTGGCCGGCTGCTTCATCCGCATCATGGGGCTATAGCCCGCATCACTTTCGACGAACAGGACCATCTCATCATCACGCATGAGTACGTCATTGCTACAGACATAGTTGAGCCACCTTTGTATGGCCGCCTTTGTGCGAACCTCGTCCTCGTCCGTTCCTGCACCGGCAGATGTCAAGGCTGGGGGTACTGCAGGCACGAAAGCCTCGGGATTGGAAGATATGAGGTGGTCGGCCAGCTTCACAAACTCCGAGTGCGTGCGCTTGATATCTCGCACTTGGGTTGTTCGGAACTTGGGTAGATTCGTCTGGCGACTATATTAGTATGTAAGACCTGGTAGTACACAGAGGTTGATCTCACATGCACATCGAAGTGGATGGCAGGATCCTTCTTCCCCACCCGCTCTAGACTGATAATTTTGGCTTGCAGTCTGTACGCCAGTGGCTGCCTCTGGCCTTGTCTGGCGCCAGCGTGATACCTATGGGGCCCAGGACCTCTTTGATGCTGTTGCGCATGCAGGGCCTGTTGATACCGTTCCTGTTGTCGCTGCTGCCGAATTTGCTCTTGCCGTAGCTCCTCGTCTGTCATCGGCGGACCTTGAAACCGTATATCCGGTCTATTGCTCTGCCCATAGGCTCCAGGCTGTTGCTTGCTGGCTCCATTTGTTTGCTGTGGAGGTGGCTCTTCTGGTAGCGATGATGTCTGCGAGGCAGACAGAGTCGGAGTAGCTGGATCGCTATGCCCATCACCCGGCTGCTCAGGTGACTCTGATGGTTCAGATGGAGGTTGCGGCTGTTTTGTGGCATTTGGGGAGGGAGGGGTGCTGTCTGCTTCTGAAGGAAAATTGCCTCGATTGGTGCCTGGCGAGGTCTGCCATGGCGAGGTCCCAGCCGGGTTTTCCGGATCAGTTGGCAAGTGAGAGTAGTCCATGCTCGTGTTTGCGTAAATTTCTGATGGCAGAGGCAGTCAAGGCGGGTGAAGATGAGCGGACGAGGGGAGTTGATATTTCAAACTGCCCCTTTCGGGGCAATGACGGACGATTCGCGCTTGGCGAAGTCGCTTGAAACACAATTTCGCGAAGCATCTCACATTTTTGAGGTTCCTGGATCGTCTTTTGAATAGTATATGTATTGTATGTGTATTATCTATAGGCTCTGAGGTCTGTTCCAGTGTCTCTCGTCACGTTTGGAACGTGCAAAAAGCCGTCTCCGGGGGTATCAATCGTTCATAAAGCACAGCATCAAAATGATAATGTCAGCAGCATGGTCACTCCCGATCTCAGCCAAGCTTGTCCAATAAAGTCCTTCTCCTCCGATCGACCAGCTCCTCCTGCACTTCCTCAGGCGTAGGCAGCCTCCAAACCACTCCATCCCCACTATCCCCCGGCAACGGCTCCCAGCCCTCTTCCCCCTTCTCGCCCTTTGCCAGTAGATTCTCAAATGCCTCCTTCTCCCTCTCTGCCTCATAGGCCAGCAGCGTTCCATCTTCTTCGTCCAGATTATATCCATAATAGCTGGCGTCGACGTTCTTTCGCATATCTGCCCTCCCTTCCAATGGTTTGTCTGGTGCCTTGGGCTTACTGGACTCGAACATTTCTTTCACCCCTGGGAGTTCTCTCGCTCTGCCGAAATATCTGAACGAGCCTCAGTTGTCCGATCTCAACAAGATCCTCCATGCAATCGTGCGTACCTGTACCCCTTTCCGCCTCCGGGGATCTCTTTCCCCTCCTCATCGAATACCTTTCCACCCCCTCTCATATAATTTGGTCCCCCTAAATTCCGAATCTGGACCTCCCACATGTGTTTCTCCCGCATCAATTTGTTGATCTCATCATTCAAATCTCGGATTTGAAAGTCGCTCAGGCTCTGTTCCTGAATCTTGCTGACTTTTCTCGATATCTCCTTGAGCACCTGACCTCGCCATTTCTCACAGGCTGGTATCTGCACCACTTCAGTGATCATCTTCGGACGACGTGTTCGACCGGCATCGATGATCCCCATCGATGCTGCTTGCTGCGCTCGAAAGCGAAACAGCATCGACTGCGCTTTCTCTGAATTGCGCGCCTGCAATTTGTCAGACATGACTATACATTCGTACATCTGAAATCCATCTTACCATGCTCAAAATAACGCTATATGACCCAGGAAAGATAGGCGGTGGTTGAAGAGTCAGCTATGTCGCGTTCCCGCCGAATGAAGCAATATCCCATCACTCCTGGTCTGTTGATTGACATCTCACATTATCCTTCGCTTAAACTTCGGCTAAAAGCAGACCCTCTGATGCCCCTCGACGGTCCGAGGGGTCTAGCTGGGATCAGCTATCACCCTCCTCCTTCGAAATCCATTCCACATGTTCTCTATGAATGATGAAGCGCAAGTAGTTTGACTCCTATTGAGAAACCTCTGACAAATAGCGAATGGCCACTGTCGAGACAAAGCAAGATAGTCCCTCAGCCAGAATGCCGAAGTTGGTCGTCCTCATCTCTGGTACGTACGTGATCTCCAAGGTGTTTTCATCAGGCCGGACCGATCGAGAAATAGTGAGACATGAGAAGAGTTCCTCGAAGTCCTCTGTGACTCAACAATCAAGCTCCACACAGAATTGCTGACCCCCAAGCCATTGTGTGAAGGCAACGGCTCCAACCTACAAGCTCTGATAGATGCTACTGCATCTGGTCGCTTGCTAGGCGAAATCTCGCTCGTCATCTCCAACAGACTTCATGCAAAAGGCCTGCAGCGAGCCCAAACCGCCGGCATCCCAACAACTTACCTGAATCTCATACCCTACAGCAAGAGGTTCCCGACTTCGGATGCTAGCATAAAGTATGGAAGCGAGGCACGAGAGGCGTATGACGCCGATCTCGCCAGCAAAGTACTGGAAGTGAAGCCTGACATGGTTGTCTGCGCAGGTGAGTGGATCAGGAATTCCATTCTCTAGTCTGCAGACCTCCAGGTCGTATGGTTCGTGGCCCGCATGGTATCCACTCCAGGGGGTATGACTGACTATTCCATCGATATGTACTCAGGTTTCATGCATGTAAGTAAAAGACGGCAGCTCCTACCTTCCTCACCTCATTGCCACGCACGTCAGATTCCCGAAGAAACCCATTAGGAGATAACGCATGCACTCCATGCCTTTGTTCCTTCCCCAACATTTTACCTGCATGATGACGACAATCTTATGTGTGGACGATCCAAAAGGCTAATTGCCGCAGATTCTTTCCAACGCCTTTCTGAATTCTCTGGCCAAGGACGACATTCCGATTCTCAACTTACATCCTGCATTGCCAGGTGCGTACGATGGTGTGGGTCAGTCAAATCCTCTGAACAACATTGCATTCTGCATATGCTGCACGGAACTGAAATTCTGTCAGGCGCTATTGAACGAGCTTTCGCCGACTTTCAGGATGGCAAGATTAAGAGAACAGGCATCATGATCCACTATGTGATACGCGAAGTTGGTACGTCTCTTTGTTGCGTTCCTTGGCTGGGATCCTTGGCTTGGTTTCTTGGGCAGACATGCCTTATCTGAAGGGGGTCCGGAAGCTTTAGAACCCTGTACCGACTTGAAAACCACCGAGGCCAGCCTTTGACCCACTGATCAGGTCTATGGAGCAATGCTGACTTTGCCACCCTCGACCAGATCGTGGTGCGCCCATTGTGACGCAGGAAATCGACATCTATGCTGGTGACAAATTGGAAGACCTGGAGAAGCGCATACACGAAGCTGAGCACCAGTTGATTGTCCAAGGAGCTCAAAAAGCTCTTGAAGCACGTGCCAAATCGACACGATGATCTCGTCCGGTGCAAAGGGTCGTCAATTGCCGCCGGCATCAAGAAGGCCTGAATGAGGTGGAGACCGAGGCGCCGCTGGACTAGGGGTGAGGGGGCTGGCGGGGATTTTCCGCCTTCACCCCGCCAACCAAGCCAAGGTAAACAACGCCAAAAATGAGCGACGACGTCCATGAGGCATTGCATGGCAAAGGTCGGGAGCTGTCGCTGCCATGCTTGTCACCAGTAGTCAAATATCCGTCGCAATATCGTCGGGCATTGGTGAGTGAAGCGGACACTTTTTACTCGACGACCACTGATCCAGTCAAGTCTGCATATTCACAACTCTCCTCTTCCTCTCCGGCTATGTCCTCCAGCAGCAGACCGTCCGCTCTCTGCAAGCAGCTATACATCCAAAAGCCCCCTCCGCCCCAGTACCGACCCTCAATCCAGTCTTAGCCAAACATTTCGGCCGACCGCCAGGCCACTCCTTCTACGACAAATACCTCGCGTCCAACCGACCAAAAGGAGGATGGGCCAAGGTCGCATACGTCCAGCTCCTCCGGAGCCACACGCACGTCTGCAATGCCATAATGCTCTTCGCAATCCTCGAAGAACAAGAAAGCATGGCGCAGCGTGTGCTCATGTACCCCCGCGCCTGGGATGACGCAGCCCAAAAGAATGATCCCACCATCAGAACAAGCAGAAGATTGCTCCGCGACGCAGCCAGCAGATACAAAGTGATGCTCCAACCCATCTCGCCCATCGCCGCCTCTCCCCTCCCCCAAACAACCCCCAGATTACCCGAAGCTCCGGATGAACCTGAACCACCAACCTACTCCGACGAAGAATCCTACCCCCTCACCAACCTCCTCTCCCTCACCACCTTCAGCCGCATCATCTACCTCCAACCCTCCGGCATAATCCTCGACCCCACCCCCTTAGACCTCCTCTTCACCCTCCCCATGTCCGACGACCAAAAACCAATCTTGGGCCTCACCTCCCCAACCCCCTCCCTAGCCGACCGCCCCGCGATCCTCCTCCTCGAACCCTCCCGACGAAATTACGAGGATACCGTGTCGGCCTTACCCGAGGGCGCGTACCCGGACACGGATTTCCTCGCGCTCGTGCATACCATCAGCGCCGCCTCCTCCTCCTCTCCTCCCTCCTCATCCTCCTCAACCTCAGAGAACACGCAGCAACACACATCCCCCAATCTCCTAGCCGAATCCTCATCGCTGCACCACCACACCCCCTTCTCCTCCAACTTCAACGCAACGCTCTTCCTCGAAACAACGGGATACGTCCATTTCCAAGACGAAGGCGTCAAAGGCCCCGAGTATGAACCGAGTGCCGCGTTCCGAGATGCGGCGCCCGCGGGAATGGAGGAGAGGAGGGCGTGGGAGGGGGCGTATGAGAGGTTTCGGGAGGGGAGGATGGGGGTTTGTGGGTTGGATCTGGAGGTGGAGCCGATGGTGAGAGAGGAGGGGGATGATGACGATGTCGCAGAGGGGGAGGAGGATGTGGGGGAGGAGAGGTTGTTGAGCGAGGGGTGGGTTGCGATGGTGGGGGCGGATGGTGGTGGGGCTGCTGCTGCTGCTGAGGGAGCGGTTGATTCCGGGGGTTTGGTGACGCCGGAGGAGGTGCTGTCTGGTGAGGCGAATGAAGATCTGAGATGATGCAACGAACATGGAGTACAGTGGGCGTCAGATCCAGCGTTCACATTCGTCAACCTTGTATGTATGTATGTATATCCCAATTCATCGTTTCGCAAACCTCGCCTCCGCCGCCCTCGCCCTCCTCTCCCTCTCCATGCGTTGCCGCATCTCAGGCGTCAACCCCCTCCCCTCCTCCTCCCTCCTCTCCTCCGCCGTCTTCCCCACCCCCCCCAACACACTCCCCCCCTTCCCCTTTCCCGATCCATCCTCCGCCACCTTCGGCCCCTCCCTCCTCAACCTCTCCTCCTCCCCCTCCCTTCTTTCCCTCTCCCTCTTCTCCCCCTCCACCCGCTCTCTCTCCCCCCTCTTCTCCGCCTCCGCTTTACTCATCCCATCAGGAACCCTCGCCTCATCCCATTTCCACCTCGCTTCCCCCAACTCATATCTAGCAACGCGGAAGGCGTCCCTAGTCCCCCTCTCCCCGCATAATTCAAACGCCGTTTTCCCCTCCCCATTCCTGACCGTGGGATCCGCGCCCGCTTTCCCCAGCAGCGCCGCCACGCACGCGGGCGAATTGGTAGAGGCGGCGAGGTGGAGCGGGGTGGGTGCGTGGTGATGCGCCTGCGCTGTGGGGGGAAAGAAGGGGAAATCGGGGGGAAGAGCGTTGGCGGTCAGGTAGGCGAGTAAGGCGGGCGCTCGGGAGCGGCGGATCAGGGCTGTGAGCTGGGAGGTGTGGAGGGTGGCTTCTTCGTCCTGTTTGGAGGGTTTGGGTGGCGCTGCTGGGGGCTTTGCGGCGGTTGTTTTAGGGGGGTTAGCGGCTTCGGCTTCGGCTTCAGCAGCGGCGGCAGCAAGAGCGGCTTCGTCGACTTCGCTGACTTTGACGCGGGTCAGTTCCACAAAGGAGCGCATGAGTTCGGCCTGCGTGGCGCGCCGGGTGCTGAAGGGGAAGGTGCGGTTGCGCGGGTCCGTGTGGTGGAGCACCTGCCCTTCGTAGGGGCCGAAGAGGATGCGGCGGTTGGCGCTGCCGGTGGCGCGGACGAAGAGGAGTTGCGCGTTGGTGATCATGTCGCGCCATTCCGACAGCAGGGCGCGGATCTCCTGCTCCAGCGCGACTTCGTTGTAGCGGCGCAGGGAGGACCCTGCGGAGTGGGCGGCGCCTTTGGCGGAGTCGTTGGCGGATTGTCCACCTCCTTGTTTGCGGCGGGTGGTGTACCGGTGAAATGTTTTGTGCGCCATCACGATGGCTTGACGCTGCTCGGCACCGGGGCCGGTGGATTGTTTGCCGATTCTGGGAGCGAGGGAGACGATCATGCCGGCGAAGTGGCCACCGCCGACCATGCACATGAAGAGCGAGGGACTGGTCATTGTTGATGGGAGGGGGACTCCGTTGGATGTGTCTGTCATTGGGGGTGGCTTGGTGGGGACTGGGGCGAGTTGTTTGTGTTTGAGCACTTCGACCATGTTAGGTTGCTCTTGTTCAGTAGCGGTAAAGAGAGCACGGTAGACTCCTAGGGATGTATTTGATGGCAGGAGTGAGCTGGAGAACCATAGAAGTGGAGGCTTGCCCGCTCCTCGTTTTCGCTTCTTGGGCATGAAGTCATCTTCTTCGGCGATGCCATTGCTTAGCTTCGCTTGCTTCTTGAGCAGAGCACTCAGTGTAGAGTCATTCTGCCCACCACCGTCTTCAGACTCGGAAGAGCTGGATCCGGAACCAGACAAGCTTTCGTTCAGATCTTCCAGGAGCTTTTCAAACTCGGTCTCTGCAACAGGCTTCCCGCCACGTAATTTCTGTTTCAGGTTATAACTATGCCAATCAGATCGTACATGTTGGCGCTGCTCCTGAACGTTGAGATACGAGGTCCCGCAAAGCAGGCACGATGTCGAAGGTTTGGCATCCTCAGCGTTGGGCGGCAATTCGTCATCGCGCTTACGATCAGACGCAGGCTCGTCCGACTCGCGCGGAGTGGCTGCAGAAGTCGATGCGTTCAGATGCAGCGTCACCAGGAGTTCACTCGGTAGATCGAAGACTGAACAGCTGTCAGAGCCGAACACCAAATTTGGATAGCCAAGTAGTTACCATATAATGGCCTCTTGACCAGTTCCTGTCCCTGATTAGACATTGTATCATCAATTAGACTGCCTATGCGGATTAGGCTTGATCTTTATCCAGGCATTCAGAGCATAAGAGCGTGGGAGCTTTATCAATAACTATTAATGATTGATATAGTGTCGGGTAAACGACGTCACATCGTGAGTCATGTGATTCGACTTTCAGTGCAGCCTCACTCTACTTCCAACCGAACTCATCAAATGCATTTGCTGATGCGGCGAAGTAGTATTCAGCTTTTGGATTTGCCATTGACTCGAACAGTCCTACAAGCATACTCTTTGTAATACAATCTCTAGACAGCCTTTCCCCAAGAAGCAAAAAGGATAAAAGTGATAATCAACCACGACTATGCAGCCTGGCAATAATTAGCCGGGAAGCTTCCTTGTACGCCTCCCAGATCGCCTTCCCACCAGTCATCGATGCTGTCCGTCTTTTTGATGACTTTGATGCGATCCCCTTCGCGGAAAGATAGATCCCCGTGACCCTCCCCCGGGAAATCATACATGGCAGTGACCCAAAACCCCTGGGTAGAAGGCATGCGCTTTGGAGGCGGCGGTGGTGGGGGCTTCTTCTTTGCAGCCGCTATTGAAGCTACAGACGAATTCGAGGGCAGTCGATCTCTGCCAAAGTAGTCCGCCCGAGGCCCAGCCGGTGCGTGGGAGCTATCGATCGGAAAGGGGCTGGTTGCAGCAGAAGACCCGTAATTCGGAGTGGCAAGTGACAGGGATGTTTGCGACGGTGCGGACGAGATTCTTGATCGGGAGGTCGCATCCGGAGATGGTGGATCTGATGATGCAGTAATGGCGGGCGAAGATATCGGCTTCGGAGCATTTGAGCTCGGCCGCCGTTGGTTGGAGACTTGGTGAGAGACTCCATTGCGAATGTTCAACCCGGTCACGGTGCCGTGTCGCTTCTCGTCCGGCTGTTGCATCGGTCTGTGGGCTGCCTTTCCCCCAGCGACACAAGCCAGGCCAGTCTCAATGTGCTGCTTGGTGGGCTTGTAATCCGTATCCCAATTGGAGATGATCTGAGATGCAGACGGTGGCGGGTCAGGGAATCTCTCTTCTTCACAGTAGTGGTGAAGCAGTGTGTAGTACTGTGCTAACAGAGTGTTCTGGGTCATGATCAGACCTGAGAGGAGGGGAGGAAGAATCGAGAAGGCTGCAGTGATGACGGGTGGCAGACTGGACTTGAGTCGATCGTCGGCAATTTCGTATTCCTATAGCAGTCAACCTCGACGGTCTTGGAAAGTCCCCGGCTGAATGCAGCTTGCTTACCTCCCTCGCCCGTGTCAACTCCGTCTGAGCCTTGTCGAGGGATGCATTGTCTTTCTCGGACCTCTTCGTCTTCTTCATGCCCGTGTCCACGCGGCCTTGGTACTTCTCAAAGTCCAGCTGCTCACATCAGTCCCACGCTCCTAGAGACCTTTCGTTCACCAACCTTGCGATCTCCACGCTTTTTGATGACCTTCTTCAAGGGCTGGATATAGTCTTTTGCTTCCATGGCCGGCTTGATGATCCTCGTGTCAACCAGATTGAGCTCCTCTAGCAGATCCGTCCTGAGGTCGTCGTAGGCTGCTTGCAGCTTCTCCGTCCTGGCTAACGTCGCTTCATCCGTCACAACAGGTATGTGACCTTCATACTCCTCATTCGCCCCGATGATGGGTGCGTACATGGTTTGGAAGCCATGAGCCAGCCTCTGTTGCGTTCCGAGGATGTCTCTCCAAGCATCTCGCCAGGCTTTGGAAGCCTCAATGATCTGAATGCTCACGGTAAGTTTGGAGATTCTGTATTTACAAATCACGATAGCTTACCCTGGTCAGCATTTTGTCCGCATCGTCAAAGTCCTTGAGCAGGACTGCGACCTGGGACTCGTCAGCAGTCCTAGGCAGGAACTTGCCAAACCGCCTCTGGACCGACTGCATCCTGGCCTAAGCACGGGCACTATCGCTTGAGCTGTAATACCCGGCCTTTCGTGTGCAGTGCTCGCATCGGATGGGGTCAACGGTGACCGCGACGTCATTGCAGACTGAAGGGTGAAGCTCAGGAAGGCTGACGTGGAATTTAACCCAATCCGGAAATTCAGCCTCGACGGGAATAAAGTGCAATCCCTTGGCGCTGTTCTTCGAGCCGAGTGATCGCAATCCAAAAATAAAGACCTCTCCGTTGTTTGTTCTAAATCCATGATGGATTGTTTTATGTAATGAATATCCCGAGTCGACTACCAGAGCCGACTATGAACAGGCACCAGACGAAGGAACGCTGGCGCCAAGGGATTCCCAGGACGATCTGAGCAGGAGCTGTTTTCCAGGGGCTACGCGTCGATTCTCTCCAGAATCTCTCAATCTGACGCCAGAAATTCCATCAAGCTCATCACGGTTGTCACAATGTCAGATTGAAAGAGTCTCACTCTCGTCTGTGGTTGCGATTATTCTACACGTTCCTTTCTATACAGCAGAAATGGCATATGCGAACGGTCCCTCGTTCTACGCGACAGCCTCAGGAGGAATCCATCAGCAATAATGTCATAGCGAGCTGCTCACTCAGCCTTGTCGCTTCGCAGGATTCACTGTTTTCACTTCACGTCAGTGCAGATAGTTGAGGTTTCGTCAACGGGCAGAAAGGAGCGAGACCACTACATTTGCTCCCTGGCTCTCGGCGCTTCTGAAGGATCCAGATCATGATCGTGGACGTTCAACCAACAATCGGATCTTGATCATCAGAGCAAGTTTCTTAGGCCTCAGTGCAGTCAACATATTTGTTATCACTGCAAGACCAGGATTTCGCCGTGGCCACCCACTAAGAACCGGCCACCCTCCATCAGCGGGCATCCCCAACAAGATTTTCCGCTACTCATGCTCAATTCTTGAATTGTGGCTCCCCACATATGCAAAATAACGGTAAATGGTACCTGAAATGTTACACGATAAAGACCCTGTTCGGTTCGGCTTGATTTCTCAGGGTCCCCACATCGATTGACCATGAGAACAATGTGCCGGTAGGTGGTGGTTCTCGACAAGGGTTAGCGGTACAAACAAGGTCAATAACATGGCACTTGCGGCGAAAGCTCCGATAGCAGGCATCATTTTCGTCAGCATTCTTCCATCAATCCAAGAACAAACGTCCAAGTATCCTAGTGCCCAAGCCAGTCCAAGGCTTGATCGGATTTGATCATTGATCGGATCGACCCTGCTGTGTGGTGTGTCACACATGGCATTTTTGGAGGTTCACACTACTGCGCAGTCGCAAAGGTAAGAGACTTAACAGCGATTAACGAGCAGATAAGGGTTGAGCTAAGATGACCATCAGGTTGAGCTAGACTGACTCTTGTCTCCAAGTCACACAACGTTACGATCTAATTTTAAAATGCGACGACTGTTTTGACAGCTGTCCCTGAAAAGCCGTTATCTTACCTATCGGCCTGCACGATGACGATCACGCAGGCTCTAATGCTTTGGTGGCAACTGGCCAGTGGTCATGGTCATCCAGATCCGTCAAGCGCCCGCGCCTCGGCCCGTCAAACATGAGACAAATGCAAAATTGATTCGAGCCGCTTGGGTGACAGACGCAGGGCACTCAACCTCTCTGAAAGCTTAAGACCGATTCACTCAGCTTATTGGTCCGATTGCACGGCTCTACACGAAAATAGGACTTCCGTGTTGGGCAGAATATGTACTGATCTGCTATGCAGGCTTGCAACTAATGGTCACAAAGAGTTTTCCAAATCTCGACCAGCACCCATGCGGTAATCATCCATCTACGGCACTGGGCTAATAGTCGTCCGCGGTAGGCTCCCAAACTCTCCTAGCACAGGCCGGTATGTGCTGGCTCACTGACTGGCTTGCCGGCGCTCCGACCGGCCAACCCTGTCATTCCACTGGAACCGTCAGTGCCGGGCCATCCTGACGCCATATTAGGTATCGTTAGTCTCGTTGCCGGCGCGTGCAGGAACCGCTTATCGATACACTGGCTGAGCGTTATGGAAGACTCGGACCGTGGTTAATGCCATCAAACGTCAGCCAGCATGCTGCAATGCCGTGCGGCGAAAAATCCCCAGCATGGGTGCTGGCATGGCCGTTTCCATGCGACTACCCACCTGTCAACTTCTACCCGACACACACAGGCATGCCTGCTTCCTGGTGGACCCTCCAACACTCTGGGGAAGGATGAAGCTGTTTCTGTGCATCGCCGTGGCCATCCACTGGGAGATTAACGAAAAGGGATCTGAATGCTCCTCATGCCGGTTGTTCAGTACCAGAGTATTTGTCCGAAAGTTTGTTTGTTCCTTGTGCAAAACCATGCGTCCTGGATCAGGAAGCCAGGCGTTTCACTAGACGTTGAGTTTTTGGGAGATCGCTCGTATCCACAACCTTCACCATCCCTCCAATGGTGAAGTGGCAAACACTCCGTGAATGGTGTTAGCTTGTCAACCGTGGTTTGATCCCTGTCATTTCTTTCACGTCATGCCCTGCTATGTGTTGAAGACTGTCCTCCCACTTGTACCTGTGTCAAGCGTGTGTCTTCATCCACACTGTCTAGCTGACCCAACAACTTTTTCTATTCATTGCACATGTAGTCAATTCACTTCCTCTGCGTTCGCCGCGTGCCTGTCTTTGTCATTCATCAGCAGCTTCACCTCTTCTCTATACATATTCACTTTACATCTTTCTTGTATGTACGTCAACGCAGCTCCAGCATGGACATTCTCCTGCTTGCGATCTGCTTAGCAACAGCCACTGCCCTACCATACGACCCCGAGCAGACTCTATGGAATCTAAACCAGAACAAGACCGCAACCTCTGTGTTGGACTACTGGGGACAATGGGACAATCACAGTAGGTCCTTTCGCACTGATCTTGGGTTGAAGCTAATGTTATTCCAGCATATACTCCGTCCCCAGACAACTGGCGGTTCCCAGTCTACACCTTAATGCTGGATCGATTCGTGAATGGGGACCCCACAAATGACAATGCCAATGGAACGGCATGGGAACAAGACATGCACGGGACCCAGCTACGGCATGGGGGAGATGTCAAAGGCCTACAAGACACACTTGACTACATACAAGGCATGGGAATCAAAGGGGTGTACCTGGCAGGAAGTCCGATGATCAACTTCGCTTGGGGCGCAGATGCCTTCAGTCCTCTGGATCTCACCCTTCTCGATGCTCACTTCGCGACCATCGCGGCTTGGCGTGAGTTCATTACCGATCTACACGCGCGCGGGATGTACATCATACTGGACAACACAATGGCGACACTTGGAGACTTGATTGGCTTCGAAGGCGCCCTGAATATCTCTGCGCCCCTCGCCTATGGTGAACACGACGCCATGTGGAAGACGAACCGGCGCTACCATGACTTTGAGTTCAACAACGAAGAGCAAGACATATGCGAGACGCCATACCCTCGCTTTTGGGATGATCATGGAGAGCCGGTCCATGCAAACGGGTCTGAGTATCTCATCGGCTGCCGTAACAGTGATTTCGATCAGTACGGAGATATCGCAGCATTCGACCCCTATCCAGAATGGCAACGCCAAATCTCCAAATTCGCGTCGGTACAAGACCGCCTACGTGAATGGAAGCCCTCTGTCCGTGAAAAGATTCAGCATATGAGCTGCATGCAAATCGCCATGCTAGACATTGATGGCTTCCGCATGGACAAGGGGCAGCAGATCACTGTCGATGCCCAGGCGGAATTTGCAGATTACATACGACAGTGCGCTCGGCGTTTTGGAAAGAAAAATTTCTTCATACCTGGGGAGATCGTATCGGGCAATACGTTCGGTGCCGTCTATCTGGGACGGGGCAAGGAGCCAAACATGCGGGTCAATGATACGGACAAGGCAGTTCAGATGACGACTGACAATTCTGATGATTCGGGCTTCATTCGCGATAAGGGAAAGAACGCCTTCGATGCAGCCTGTTTCCACTACTCAACATATCGGTCGTTCGAGAGATTCCTAGGCATGGACGGCAACCTTGGCGCAGAAGGAGAGGGGCCCGTCGATTTTATCGAGGCCTGGACAACCTTCATTCAGACCAACGACCTCATCAATCCGAGTACTGGTGTATTTGATCCTCGACACATGTATGGCGCTCAGAATCAGGATGTCTTCCGCTGGCCAACAATCCAGGACGGCACTGTGAAGCAGAATCTTGCCAATTTCATCGTGACTTTGCTCTTGCCGGGCATCCCTCTGCTTGAATGGGGCGAAGAGCAAGCATTCTATGCGCTTGACAACACAGCGGACAATTACGTGTTCGGAAGGCAAGCGATGTCGGCCTCGACCGCGTGGCAGACTCATGGCTGTTACACTGTTGGAAACGCCAAGTTTTCTGAGTGGCCTCCTGGTAACTACTCTAATGCTTGCAAAGACGACTGGAACAGCCTTGACCACCGTGACCCTGCTCATCCGATTCGTAACTTGTTCATTACCATGTTCGAGATGCGCCAACGCTTCCCTGTTCTCAATGACGGATTCAATGTTGAGACCCTTACCAAACAAACGCACCCAGTCTTATTACCTGGATCCCTGGGCACGCCTACGGACACGGGGTTTTGGTCCGTGCGACGATCCGGCTGGCCTGACCTTCAGGATTTCACAACGCAGGGTCAAAAGGTGCAAGATGTGTGGATAATGTTCCAGAATGAAGCCACAGAGACGACGTACTCGTTTGATTGCACTAGCGCAGATTACGGTCTACTTGCCCCTTTCCAGAGTGGGACGACTGTACGGAACCTCATGTACCCGTATGACCTCATTACTCTGGCGAACACAACCAAGAAGACCAAACTCGATAGCAAGAACAGCGTTGATGGTTGTTTGAATAACATGACTCTGCCAGGTTGGGGCTTCAAGGCTTACGTACCAAATGATCGATGGGTCCGCCCCTCCCCGGTAATCACCAAGTTCATGCCAGGTCATGACTACCGGGTTGAATCAAATGGGACCTCGAATAATCAGCAAACAGTGGCTGTCGAATTCCATTTCTCAGATGAGATGAATTGTGAGGACGTACTTAACAAGATCACTTGTGACTCAAGGACTGAAGATGGAACGACTGCAGCACTCGACCTGGGCAGCTTTGATTGCCATACCGAGGACGAGGATTTTAACGCAAATACTTCACCCTATACCGCGATCAGTACTGGTCAATTACCCTCAGTATGGAGAGCTGCTGGCAATCTTGTCAATGTCTCGGACGGTGTTCATACCTTAAGCGTCGGCAATGTTACCAATGAGGTTAAGAACGCATCCACGAACTTCGCCAGCCACTTTCTACTACGAGTCGGCAAACCGAACAATCCCATCGTCTTTTCCCGTACTGGCAATTACTCTGACAACCTTCTTCATAAGGACCCCAATAACAATCTCTACGTGTCTCATGCTGCCGCTGGCGCTGACAAGTTCCAATATTCGTTGAACTGGGGTTCCAGTTGGAGCGACTGGCAGGACTATCAGGGCGGGAATGTCACCCTGCAGGACCAGCCATGGTCTGGAACCAAACAGCAAGCGTGGGAGGGCCATCATGTACAAGTCCAGTACTGGAGCCAGAAGACCGGAGCCCTGGCTTTTCAGGAAGGTGATCTTGCAAAGGCCGACAGCCAACCACGCAGATTCCCTCATGCCTTCCTACACGGAAGCTGGAATTCGTATGGCTACGACCAGGGGCTTCCTCACGTAATGAAGCAGGTTGGACCGGGAGATTGGGCCTTCAATTTCATGACCGAATGGCCTTCAGAGTTTCAGGTCAATGTTTGGGGCAGCAACCCCGATGGCCAGCCGGATCTTACAAGATCCTATGGTGACGTTGATCTTGATGGAATACTGGACCGTGTTCCCCCAGTGTCTCTCCTCAAGAATGTAGTGAACGTCACCGCTTACCCGCCCAAGGGCAGACTAGCATATCGACTCCACGTCAACGATGCAGCACTACGGTACAGCATGACTCCGATTGGTTCAAGCACATCGCAAGCGACCATCTTCGCTCTGCTCGCTATCATGCCAGTCGTCCTTGCACTATCTTGCGTCTGGCTCTATCTACACAGCTTCTACGACATCAAACTCAACGTCTTTGGAAAGCGTCAACATCACCAAATCCTACCAATTGCTCTGAAGGAAAAGCTGCACGTCGACCAATGGCTTGCCCCCAAAGAATGGCCGATAGTCAAAGCTCGTCAAGCAGTTGCAGAAAGCGAAAAGCCTCCAACGCCCCGCAAAACTGTCCTCATTGCCACAATGGAGTATGATATCGAAGACTGGGCCATCAAGATCAAGATTGGAGGTCTAGGCGTCATGAGTCAATTGATGGGTCAGCACCTAGGCCATCTTGATCTTATCTGGGTGATCCCTTGCGTTGAAGATATTCAATACCCCGTTGATCAAAGAGCAAAGCCCATCAAGTGCGTGATCTTCGGAACGGAATACACCATTCAGGTACAATACCATCACTTGAGAAACATCACATACGTTCTGCTCGATGCTCCAGTCTTTCGCCAGCAAACCAAAGCCGAGCCCTACCCGACTCGTATGGATGATATCGACAGCGCCATCTACTACTCGGCATGGAATTTCTGCATAGCAGAGATCCTCCGTCGCTTTCCCGTCGACCTCTACCATATTAATGACTATCACGGCGCCGTGGCTCCACTCCATCTGCTACCACGGGTCATCCCATGCTGTCTCTCGTTGCACAATGCCGAATTCCAAGGTTTATGGGCAATGCGAACACCTTCCGAGTTCAACGAAGTCTGTCAGATTTACAACCTCCCACCAGATGTAGTACGACGCTATGTCCAATTTGGGGAAGTCTTCAACCTGCTCCATGCAGGCGCAAGCTATTTGAGGCTTCATCAAGCGGGGTATGGTGCCGCTGGTGTATCTACTAAATACGGCAAACGATCATTTGCGAGATATCCAGTTCTGTGGGGTCTCAAAAAGGTGATGGGTTTACCCAATCCTGATCCTACGGACGTCGACCAAGACACTGCCCAGTTGATCGCTTCGAAGGATATCACAGTCGATAAGACTTTCGAGGCAGGGAGAGCTGAGCAGAAGCGCCTAGCTCAGGAGTGGGCGCATCTCAAACAAGATCCTGCAGCAGAGCTTTTTGTCTTTGTTGGTCGCTGGAGCACGCAGAAGGGCATTGACCTCATTGCAGATGTCTTTCCGTCTGTTTTGGAAGAGCACAGCAAAGCCCAGCTCATCTGTATAGGTCCCGTCATTGACCTCTATGGCAAATTCGCCGCTCTTAAATTGTCGAAATTGATGGAGATCTACCCTGATCGGGTGTACTCGAAGCCTGAATTTACGGCTCTGCCACCGTACATATTTAGCGGTGCGGAATTCGCCCTGATTCCGAGTCGAGACGAGCCTTTTGGCCTTGTGGCGGTGGAGTTTGGGCGCAAAGGTGCGCTGGGAGTTGGGGCGAGAGTCGGCGGTCTTGGAAACATGCCTGGGTAAGTTTTGGATATCGCTGTTCTGATGCGCAATACGTGACCACACGGCTGACACTCTTACTTCTAGATGGTGGTTCACGGTCGAGTCCACGACAAGCAAACACTTGATCAATCAATTCAAAATTGCCATTGGGTCTGCTCTGGCGTCCAAGACTCAGGTACGCGCACGAATGCGAGCGATATCGGCGAAGCAGCGCTTCCCTGTTGCTCAATGGAAACAAGACCTAGGCAAGATGCATGAGACAGCTATGATGATGAGTCAAAAGCAGATGAGTAGGTCGAAGGAAACTTCCTTAGCTATCCCAGGAGAGGTCGGCACACCTGGACACACGACTCCTGGAATTGCTACACCTGGACTCACGACACCTGTCACATCGTTCAGCAATCTTTCGGCCCTGTGGACCGGAAAGCGAAGTGGGATAGCTACACCAGGCGTCGACCGAAGTGGGCAGACCACACGAGCCCCTAGCCCGTCCGCTGCCCCAGATGGTCGACTCTCGCTAGGGAGCCGCGTGGGCCCGGGTCACGACGTCATAGGCCAGGCACGGGGCAGAAAGCGCCTGAGCAAGCCTCGACCGGGATCCCGAGACAGTTCTTTAAGCAGATCTATCTTTACTAGGAGTCGGGCAAACAGCGCCGAGCGTGCCGCGGCCAAAGGAAAAGCCAGGAGTCGAGCAAGCAGCGCCGAGCGTGCCATCGCCAAGGGCAAAACCAGGAGCCGAGCAAACAGTGCCGAGCGTGCAGCTGCCAGGGTGAAAGTGACTGAATCAGAGCCGCCGCTGCCGGATAGCTTGATCTCACTTCCGTTAAACCTCACTCGCAAAGAGCCCAACCGTATATCGCGAATCGCTGAACATCATGATGAGGATAATGCTGAGAACCACTCCAGCCAAGGTGATCTGCGCCAATTCGATTTTGAGTCCCGGAATCCTTTCGATGATAGCGGGTCAGGTCGGAGCAGGAGCCTCAATGATGATACTGAGAACGACAGCAGCAGCGTGGATGAACGCATCATGGACGAGTACATCCTTACTCCTGAGCAGCTAGAGAACGAGAAAGAGAAGCGTCGCATTTCCAAGATACAGCGTCGACTTGAGGCTGCAGCAGGTAGCGACAGTGGTGAGGGTTCATCGTTCGGACGAGACAGGCAATTCACGTTGGCATCCCGCGCGAATTCTCCGTCAATACCGGGGACGCCGAGTGTCGACGACCGGCTGGTGCCCCTGAATGGCAGTGAGCCACAGGATCCGTTTGACGATAGTAATGCACCCAAAGAACCCTATCTATCACTTGGAAGCGTGCTCCAGGGCAAGAAGGACTACAAGCTCCAGAGCGTTGAACCCTTCTTCACAGACCCCACGGGTCTGTATTATCAAGCCTTCGAGCAAAAACTGCAAAAGCTGAATGGTAAGAACTCGGAGAATAGCCTTTGCATCGAGGACTATCTCATGCAGAGCGAGAGAGACTGGTTCAATCGCTATCGAAGCGTAAAGCTGGGCAAATCAGCTGCATCAAGCCGAGCGTCATCTATCTTTCGAGTGGAGCGACAAGCACCAAACGAGGCCACTATACATGAAATGGCAGTTGGTAGCGTCGGTAGCGATGATGGGTCAGATGATCAAACCGCCCAATTCATGCTGAAAGAGGATTATGCCCCCCCTACAGGCATCCGAAAGATCATGTTGAGGCGGATTGGGAAATGGCCTGTGTACACTTTCTTGCTCGCTCTTGTAAGTCACTACACCACACGAGAGGAAGACTGGAGCTAACGCATGGCAGGGACAAATCATCTCCGCCAACTCTTACCAAATCACTCTACTCACCGGCGCCGTCGGGCAAGCTGCCGAGAAACTTTACATCATTGCATCAATTTACCTCGTGTTCTCGGTTTGCTGGTGGCTCGTATTTCGCCGGTTAGAGTCGAAATACGTTCTGTCGCTGCCCTTTGTGATCTATGGGCTCGCATTCTTCCTACTTGGCCTCGCACCATATGCAGAATCAATCATGAGCCGCGGCTGGGTCCAAAATGTGGCCACCGGGCTCTATGCAGCAGCGTCAGCAAGCGGTGCCTTCTACTTCTCCCTCAACTTTGGCAGCGAAGGCAAGAAGCCCACCCGTGATCACTAGCGGCGTATTTCTGACTATCTTACAGGCAGCGTCCCCGTTTCGACATGGTCCCTCCGCGCCTGCCTGATCCAAGGAACCCAACAACTCTATGTCACAATGCTCTGGTACTGGGGTTCCGACCTCACCAGGATCACCGTCTCCGGCGCCAAGGTAACCTCCAAGGTAGCCTATGGCCCCGGGCTCACCGCCATCACCACCCCGATCGCTCTACTCCTCGTCGCCATTGGCGTGACTCTCTTCTTTGGTCTACCGGACTACTATCGCCAAACCCCCGGCGCGATCCCAGCCTTTTACAAGGCAACCATGCGCCGGAAGATCGTCCTCTGGTTCTTCATCTCCGTCTGTCTTCAAAACTTCTTCCTCGCCGCGCCCTACGGCCGGAACTGGACCTATCTCTGGTCGTCCAAGCACGCCCCTACCTGGGCTGTTCTCTGCTTGGTCTTCTTATTCTTCGTCGTAGTCTGGATTGCAATGCTAGCAGGCTTCGCCCACTTTTCCCGCACTCACACCTGGATCCTCCCCATCTTTGCACTCGGCTTGGGGTGTCCGAGGTGGTGCCAGATGCTCTGGGGCACCTCCAACATGGCGCAATGGGTCCCCTGGGCCGGCAGCCCGCTCGCCGGCGCCCTACTCGGTCGCTCTCTGTGGCTGTGGCTGGGCGTGCTGGACACCATACAGGGTTGCGGTATCGGGATGATCTTACTGCAGACGCTGACGCGGTTCCACGTCAGCTTCGCCTTGATATGCGCCCAGGTGCTGGGGTCGATGGCCACGATCGTGGGGAGGGCCTGTGCGCCTGATGCGGATGGGCCGGGCCCCATATTTCCGAATCTTGCCATATCGCTCGCCGGATTGCATAATGCCTGGTTCTGGATCGGGTTGACCAGTCAGGGCATCATCTGTGTGGGATTCTTGTGGTGGTTCAGGGGGGAGCAGTTGATGAAGCCCTGATTTGTCGCGAACCACCTTTCGAGATCGAAACACTAAAAGTCGTGGAATTTGGTTCATTGCGGTGGAAATACCTAATAGAGAAGCATAGTCGATGCATTTAATGGTGCTGGGGGGGGGGGGGGTAATTTTGAATGGGAACATAGGGCAGGAGAGGGGGGCGAGATGCCCAATACATACAGGGTTCCTTCTTTGTGAGAATAGAGACATAGCTTGCCTGTGACAGAGGGAAAGCAAGTCAAGCTTCCATTCGTGCTTCAGGGTTGTAGTTTAGATATCAAATCAAGCACACGCAAGACTTTTAAAATCTCCAACGAATACCCACTTTATCAAATGCCTTCCCCATCACCATTTCGCCGAGCAGGTCTGAATTGCCCCAACGCTTCACAAGCCCGACAGAAGTCCATGAGGAGCAGGCAGGACGGCATTCTGATCCGATGGTCTGCCTCTTACAGAATTGAAACCACCACCATGAATAAGTCAACGCCCAATAAATAGCTAGCCTACCCTCACCAGCCCCCGAACGCTGACTTACCATACATGCCCTTTCCCGGCCCATCAAATCCTTTCCCAAAATGATAATCCGCTAATAAAATCACCTCCCTCGCATCCTCAGAATAACTCCAAATATGCTTGCCAGATCGGAGCTAACAATCAAACCCATCTCACGACACCACAAACCCAAATCCTGAGAAACCCAGCGTTGAACCCGGTATACAAGTCTAATGGCCCTTCAGCTTGGTGAACAAGGGTACATGATCTTTCCACCCAATAAAAACAACCACGGTGCGCGCCCTCCTCTCGCCACTTACTTCATGTACCGAGATCCGCAAAGCTATCCCTGACTCAAATGTACTTCCCGCTATCTCTCTCATTTCCGCATATAGTTCATTTTGCAGTCGGAGACGTACCCATCCTTCAAGCACGAGATGGACACAACGCTTTCCTCACCGCCCCTTTCGCCTGCTCAAATTAGGACACACCCGCGCTCGCACCATCAAACCCTTCATCCTGTGGATCTTAGCTCTAGATATGAATACTGTCCCGTAAAACCAGCCCCACGATCTGTAAACGAAGCCTCTCACCTAAAGAGTGACTACCAATGAGAACCTCTATATCCGTATATCCACAAAAGAACATTCACAATGTTGGAACCCAAATCCCACCCATCTATACTGACGCGCACTCACCACGTTTCACCCTCAGGCCAAAACCCGCAGTACCTCGAATTGCAAGTAAGGAGTCAACCACACCTCAGATCATTACCCGTTGCATCAAGTTCATATGGTGGTGGTGGCGGTGAGTGGCGAAACATACTATATCACAACATACGTCACACATCACGAATTTGCAGGTACCGTCCGGGTGGCGGGTCGGCAGAGCGGCCCGTTCTTTTAGAACGGAAAGAAACTTTTATATACCCTTCGACGCTGGAGGGAGCTGGGTTGTTCGGATCGGGTATAGTGGGCTGTGGGGAAGTGTCATCACCGCGTGGCGGTGGTGGTGGGTGGGCTGCGACTTTTTGGTGGCGGAGCAGGGGGTTTCGGGGCACAGTATTCGACGACTTTGTTGTCTTGTTCTTTGGTATTAGCTTCAGAAGTAGGTGGGGCATTTATTCTGTGAAATTCTTGACGTGAGAGCAAAAGATGTGGGATTGGCTGATGTTGTCAGAGCAATGACATAGCGCTTCAAGCCTGTAGAAAGGCACGCATATTCGATATTTTCTTGTTTCGGGCGCCGGGATTCACGTGCTCTGGAAATTTTGAATACAAGTATAGGGATGAATGCAAAGCAATCTCTATTCTGCACGAACAAGTTGGTGTTGAAGGTCAGTATAGTGCGTTGATCTCGCGTTTCCTAAATCATTCATTTTGGTTAAGTCGTCTCACTTCATTAATTATCAGTCTTTCTTCAGTAGTCCAATACCTTCTTCCCTCAACTTGAATTTCTGGATCTTCCCGCTCGCAGTCTTGGGGTAGTCGTTCGTCCAGAAGACATATTTCGGTACTAGCTCCATGCGTTAGCACAGATTATCCTTTCACTGTTGTCATCAAATAGCAATAAGATTGATGCAATGGAAGACTAGGCCTACCAAGGTGACTACTCAGCCTTTCCCTCACCCACCCCCTCACATCCTCCTCTCCCAAGTCAGCCCCTTCTTTCCTCACCACAAACGCAGCAACACACTCCCCATACCTCTCATCCGGCAAACCCACCACACTGACCTCCCTCACATGCGGATGACCCAACAAACAATTCTCCACCTCCAATGGATGAATATTTTCCCCACCCCTGATGATAATATCCTTGATCCTTCCCGTAATCTTCACATACCCCTCCCCATCCATCACCGCCTCGTCCCCCGTATGCATCCACACCTTCCCCGCTTCATCCATCCGCATGACCTCCGCCGTCCGGGCGCTATCATTCCAATACCCTTTCATCACAAGATACCCACTCACCGCCAACTCGCCCCTCTGTCCCACATCCACAATCTCCGAAGTTGCACCACCGCCCCTACTACTCGCTCCGGGCTCCACAATCTTGACCTCCACATGCGGCAGCACCCTCCCCACACTATCAACCCTCTTCTCGATCGGATCATCCGTGGTAGTCATACAGCTCACGGGGCTCGTCTCCGTCATACCATAGCAAATTGTCAACTCCGTCAAATTCAACACTTGATGCAATTTCCGCATCAGTTCGGCGGGGATACTGCTCCCCGCCGCGATCCCCGTCCTCAAATGCTCGAACCCTTCGTACGCCACTTGGCCCCGCTGCAGCAATTCCAGCTCGGCGAGGAACATGGTGGGGACCCCGTACAGCGCAGTGCATTTCTCTTCCTGCACGGCCTTTAATGTGGCGTCGGGGTCGAAGCTTTCGCTGGGGAAGACGATCGAGGAGCCGTGCGTGGCGGAGGCCATGTAACCCAGGATGGAACCGAAACAGTGGAACAAGGGCGGGGGGCAGCAGATTATGTCGGCGGGGGAGAGGAGCATACGATCGCCGATGGAGGCGCCGTTGTTGAGGATGGAGCGGTGGGTTAGGCACGCGGCTTTTGGGGTAGAGGTGGTGCCGGAGGTGAATTGGATGTTGATTGTGTCCGTTGGGGAGAGGTGTTGAGGGGGGAGGGGGGAGGGGGAGGCGCCATCGGAGAGGACGGAGTTGTAGGGGGTGAGAGAGCGGAAGGAGGGGAGAGGAGAGCGGGCGTGGGAGTTGTCGACGAGTAGTACCTCTTTCAGAGAAGGCACAGCTTCGGATTGGATGGTGCGGCCTTCTAAGTCAGGGACGATTCGTTTGAGTAAGTCGAGGTTCAATCGCGGCGGTTTTCGGGGTAGATTGGTTTCGGCACCGATGATTAAGTGGGAAGCCTCGAGATGTGAAAGTGCTGCAATAACTTGTTGGGCGTTGAAGCCAGGATTCAGCGGCACCTTTCGAAACCCCCTCAGCACCTTTTTGAGAGCCCAGACACCGGTGAGAGTATGCTTACAAGGATAGCGCCAATCTTGAACAATCCATACGTAGCCTCTAGCACGGTCAGCATTTATGGAGGTCCACCGCCAACCCAGCACGCTCACTATAGCATATTCAACATTATTGCCTAACGAAACGGCAACACGATCCCCTTTCGTTACGCCTCTCGACAACAAACCTCGCGCCAAGTCATCGCTTCGACAATCGAGTTTATGGTAGCTCAATCGTGTTTGCTGGTGAGGCGATACCACCCTATGGGCTTCATCAATGGCTTTGATTTGGTCCACTGGCTACCCCTCGACTTACGCCGTGCGATCGCCATACTCAGACACTATAGAATTGAAATGCTCGCCCACCGTTTGTGTGAGTAATGGCGGCTGTCACATTGTAAGTACAACACATCAATGCTATACGTTGCTCTTTTCGTCAAACCTCGGACGGGCCAAAGGAGTGCGATTTCGTTTTGAGCGCCCTGTGAACATATCGTGAGATCGTGTTAGGATGTGGGTTTGCACGTCTTTGCACGGTCCGGTGCATGTTCGATTGAATGAAGACATGCACCAACCCAATTGGCCTTTACTGTCTGCCGTGAATATGTGACTGTCGCGAGGTGGGGAAAGCCTTGTCCCCGCACTTTGCCTTGAAGGAGCGGGTCGGTTCGGGCATGCCACGTGTTTTGCAAACAACGGCCCCTGAGCAGCAAGCCCGAGGGCCTGTCTGCGGTTATTGCCAGATCCTGTGCAAACCTGCTGTGTCGCTGCAGACCCTGTGGTCGATCTCAGTGATAATCAATGTAAGTATGCTTGACGTTCTGGTGATTTCAAATTAAAACCCTTCGTCATCAAGGTGTCTTGTGGGCAACGACGGACCTCGTTGGACATCCCCTTGGTCCTTGGAGGAAGGTGATAGACGCCTGATGTAGCTGCATACCACTCCGAGAGCAGTATGAATTCGATATTCTCTCGATGGCAATTAAGCAAGCCAAATATTGATCGTACGAATATGAACAAAACCATTGAGATGAGTGAATTTAGGTGGATACGGGCACATGGTCAGGCGCTCGTATTGGTCGTCGCCACTGGGCAAGACCATTATATCAGGTAGCTCTTAGATGCTGCACATGGCTTTCGCTCATAGTGATCCCTTCACGCCCAAAGGGGACGAACATTCTTCTCTTCATCAGTCTCCTATACATTTTGCCCGGCAGTGCTAAGGGATCACTGGTCGCTAAACCCGTTACCCCTCAACAAGAAAACCCTGGCTATATAACTCGCTGCATGTCGATCTTTACTCCGCGAAATCATTTCCTTCTTAGATCCCATGTATAATTGGACACATCCGCATGAATTCGGATCTCAGCTCAGACAAGAAACATCCATATGGATGTAAACAACGCGATTGTTACAAACCCTCCCCTCACGAAATGTATTCGCGTAGCAGACCCCTGGAAAGCCAATAGGCTGGTGCCGTTAGAGAAGCCACGGCTGGGGCTCCCAGTCCCTTGGCTGCCAGTCGCCTCGACATTAGTGCCCATGACAATGCTTGAGAGTCCTGGACCTAGTGAGACTAGGGTCCCAGAAACAGAGACACTTCGGATGGGTTCTGAGGGATGACTGTAGAAGTTGTACTGCTGTTGACCCTCAGCATCAGTTGGCTGGCCTTCGGAGACCCGTAGGGTACTTGTGCCAACAATGAGCTGACTGCCGTCCGACGCAAGAGAAATTAATGTTCCTGATTGAGTGAGAGCTTGACCCGGGGTGAGCATTTGACCCTGGATATCAGGCTGCCCAGGGAGCTCTGCTGGCAAGACTGGAGCCTTGCTCGTAGTAACGGGAGTGGATCTCTCAGTCATACTTAAAGAAAGTCCAGATTTCACATCGAGACTGCTAGTCCGTTGAGACGTTAGACCCTCGGCTGGCTTCGCTTTAATTTGATTTTCCGGTACTGGTGAGTCAGCAGGACGGGTTACTGAAGATGGCAACGCAACAGCCTGTGTTCTTGTCCCTTTAATGAGGTGACCGCCGTCGGAAGCAAGTGAAATCAGCACTCCTGAATAAGTGAAAGTTTCTCCAGGGGTGAGCATTGGAACCTGGATGAGAGACTGTCCAGAGGGGTTCGTTGGCACGACCGGAATACCGCTGTCGGACGTGGATGACTGCTTGACCGCAGCTACGGAACTCGTAGCCTGGGTAGATCTGTCCAAGAATACCGAAACAGTGCGAATTTCAACTGTGGCAGGCTTGTCTGGTTCTGTCATTAAATTAGCTCCTGTCGCTGTATATCTGTCCCCGGCCACCCAATCCTCTCCTTGATCAATTTCGTACCAACCAGCCTTAATTCTGATCTGAAAGCTGGATCTGGCTATCGACTCGTGGGCGCAGCAATCTTGGCAAAGCTTTTGGATGGATTAAAAGATAGGCTAGCCTTACCATCCCTGAATGACGTTTTCAAGGTATCCGCTGGTGAAGCAAAAACTTGTCCTACTGTGTCAAACACTTGTGCTGCCGCTTGAGTCGCTGTGTTAACCACTTGTCCTGCCGCTTCAGTCGCTGTGTCAATCACTTGTCCTGCCGCTCGAGTCGCTGTGCCATTCACTTGTGCTGGCACTTGAAAAGCTGTATCTGCAGATAATCAGAGCCATGCCTAATAATGCATGCCTAATTATGAAGATAGCTTAACATCTGATTAGACGGACTGGGCTTACTTTTGAGTGTATAATTTGAATTGTTTGAGCGATTATTTGGGGAGATATTTGCGGTCCAATTGGCTTTTGCTTGGATTAGCATGCCGAATGACATCTATGGGCAGACTCACATCGGATAGAGAGCCCAAGCACTTCAGAAGCGCACAACAGCAGGTACAGGAGTCGAAAGATAATCATGTTGAATGGTCTGCTTGTATTCGGATTTTCGAGACGTTGCGAAGGGCATACATCTGGGGCCTACGGCAGGTCTTTAAAACATATCTCTCGCTCCTGGGAGATTACCCATCTATTTTCAGCTCCCTGATATAAGATTCAAAGGAGGCCCACTAAAATGTAGCGAGATTGACCAAAGGCGCAAGCTGCGGTTGCGCATCCTTGGCTCCAGACGTCAAATTGGGGAAAAGGCGTTGCCGGCACGGACAGTGGCCTATAGAGTTGAACATAGCCTTCATTAGGCACCAAGGATGACAGATGTTCTGTCTGCAGTTGCAAGGCGCATTCGTCTCAGCAGTAATGGAGGAAGTATAATACCTATGGGGCCAGTTTCACTGGGGGACAATTTCACGAAAGTTGCTTGGCCGAAAATGCAGCCTGTAGATAACGTCCATCTGAAACATCAAGTCCGAAGAACCGTGTCGACTTCCTCAAAGTTGAGGCTCATTCCGGGGGGAAAGGCACAGCATGCAGGCCAAGCAAGGCATGGTTCCAAATCCACAAACAAGTAGAAACGCTTCATTCAACTCAATGATCACTTGCCACGCCCTCGCATACTTCTCTGTCAGGATTCTTTGGTCTTGTCTTGGGGTTTGCTAGATCGCTCTCAGCACTCACTGTCCATGGACAAACAATTGCTTGCAAACCCGAGATGGGATGGCGAGAGTAGGATATCAAGGTAGCCTTGCTCAAAGACATAGTCAGCAGTGTTCTGGAACAGTGATAGTAAGCAGAAGAGGAGGGAGGATGGTGGTCAGAAGCGGGCAGCAGGCGTGGTCGCTCTTCTAATTTTGGCGCCGGCAGGATCGGCAGCGAAAAGCTTGGGTGTCTCTTGGCGCTTTCACACGCAAGTCCCCGTCAAGCATGCAGAGGCCGTCATGCCTGCAGTAAAAGATCCTGTTATGCACACTCATGCGAAGATTGGATGTCAAAAGTAATGCATATGCTACAAAAGGTATCGTCGATGGTGACAATGACACCATTTCATCCAGCGCACCATCTTGTCATGGTTCCTTTGGAAATGCTCCCCCTATATCGTTAGATGATGTCCACAAGAACGAGAATGAAAAGGGAAAACGCCTCGCTTGCCAGCGTTCAAAGAGGCACCTGTCGGCTCGGTAGTCATCCGCCGTCATCTTCCTTACCGTCCGCGTCCGACATTTGCCGCGGTGGTGTCTTTGCTGCCGCCGCAGCTGCCCCACTGTTGAGCGAAATGGCTATCTTCCTCTTCGACTCTGCTGGTGGGGCGCCGGTGGGAGATGACGAGTCGTCTCTTTCCGTTCTCGATGAGGCCATAAATCCCTTTTTGCGTCTCAAGGTGTTATGGCCGGCGCTGGGGGAATTGTTGCCCCCTCCCGCACTTGAGATTGACGGATTGGAAGTTCTCCGCTTCACGTTCGAAGACGACAGCTTACCCAGCTCGTCCTCCTCATCGTCATCTTCCCTCCTTCGCTTCTCCGAAAGGCGTTCCGGAGGTGGCGTCTGTAGCATTGGTGAGGGCGAAAGTCTGGGTTGGGTTTTGGTAGGTAAAGGCTGAGATGGTAACGATTCGAGGGCATCGTCGTCATCGTCAGGATAGTCGACAAGCGAACGGATGATTGGAGACGGTGCGAGACCATTCGTTATCGCTGCGCCCGAGGTCTTGATCCTCTTCGTCCGCGAGCTATCCACCTCTTCATCCTCTTCGTCGTCCGACGTATCAAAATATCGTTGTTGATCCATATCCATCTCCTTCATTTCTTGCCATCTGTTGCCGTTCACCATGCCTCTTCGCTCTTCCGAGATCTCGCCGTCATTGCTGAAGAGGGTCATGTCTCCCCCTTGGTGATTCATTTGCTCATATCTCTGCAAGATTGATGCGAATATGTCAACATAAGTCATTTCAGATAATTTGGCACGATGCACCAGGGCGAAGTGCTCGATGAGTGGCTTGATGGTCGTTTGCCGGACGAACTCAAAAAGCTCAAGACAAGCGCTGTTGAGAAGATTATCGCGTGGCATGGTGGTATAGACAATGTCGAGAATTGGCTCAAAGTGGCCTCGTTGAATGAAATGCGTCATGTAAGCCTCATCTTGAAGGCCAATGCACGACCGGAAGAATTTGAGGGCAACTGGTCAGATGTTAGTGGACGACTTGTACCGCAGAGATTCAATTGCCATACTCAGCTTCAGATGCTTCTGTGGGGAGGTAAGTAATTGGGCTATGCGAGAAATGAGGTTCTCCTCGAAGAGATATCGTCGGCTTCGTAATTGATGAGTCCTAGTAAGGTACATGATGATCTCGATTAAGTGAGTGAAAAGTTGTACATCATTGAAAGACAAGTTGTTCACTTGAACGAAATCTGTCAGTGACATTCCCTTCTGCTCTAGGCTTGTTTGCACTTACGTGTTTCGCGAAGCTCCAGATCCTTCATGGGTTGGAATAGCTTCTTCGCGGACTGGTCGTAAAAGTGGTGTATGTACGATTCGGTTTGGGGATTGGCGACGGGTTGGCGAAATTTGGATACAATTTCACCATTCCTTGACATGGCATCTTGTGCCTGAGCTTGCTGTGCTTGAGCTTGAGCTTGAGGCTGTATGGGCTCAAGGAGCACTTTGATGGCATCCGCCGCCTGGGCCTTCACTCCAAGATCAGATTCGACCAAGAGCAATTCTATGAGGGTATCTGTGAGGGGCGTCTTCTTTTCGCTGATTGACTTCAGGATGTATGCTCGAACCATGCTGGGGTCATGATCGATCATTGCCACCAGTATGTCCGTTCCAGCGACTCGCAGCGGGGCTTCTTGGTTGAGAATGGCAAAGGTGATGACTCGAAGGAGGCCGTGATTAATGAAGATAGTATAGAGGTTGGCGCGAGCTGGGGCTTGCAAGCTTTTTGCTATCGCGCAGCAAGATTGAATGAATCCCACCGCATCCCTTTTTCTTTTCAAGGACACGCTAGGATTGTCAATGATGCCAAAAAGCTCCTCCAAGTAATTGGGATTTGACTGTAGATGGTTGATGATATCGACCTGATTGTAGAATATGAGGGAGTTGAGCACGCCAAAGGTAGGGTCGTCGAGGATACGAGCCAGTACTACATCCTTCAGGTAGGTGAGGCGCCAGGTTGCATGTATCTTTTTCGTTATTGCAGGGTCTGCGATCTTGATGACTTCCTTGTATCTTGAATTGTCTTTGAGATATCGCCGGTGGTTGGCTTTATGGTTAGGGAAGTCGGGGTCATCTATTATGGTCGCATCAGTGACGACTGTGGAAGGGGGTAGATCCGTGGGCTCACATTCAAGAGCGCCAATGACACCAAAGACGACATTCTCATTGACGATATGATCAACGATCTGACTGTCATTCAACAGTATCAGCATCTTCATGATGTTGCATAAGAGGTGCAGCTCGTTGATGGCCTCGAGGTCTTCGGCTTCCTCAACCAGGGGTATGAGTTTTCGAATATAGTCTTCGCTGATGACGAATTTTGCCAATGCATCTCGCCCTTGCGGTGATGTTGCCACGCTTCGCATGGCGCCCTCGATGTCCCGTAGATTCCCCAGTGCAGGGGATGGTAGGCTGAGGGGATTGGAGGCGAACGTGTCCATAGCATCATCAGAGAGGGCGTCATCTGTAGGAGAATGATTAGGAACTGGAGCAGGCATGATGACGATGCAATGAAGATTTACCAGGTCCCAAAGCCAGTAATTGTTGTTGGACGTTGCTCACAAAGTCCCTAGAAAGTCTAAATCAGCCTCTGTTGCGACTTCCCGATGTGGTTGAATCCTGTTGCCAGGGAGGAACGAAGTGTAAAATCAGTGCACACCATATCGCGTTACATCCCTCCGCCTCTTGAAAACTCAAGGCCATATCAATGCCATTTTGCTCGGTCCAGACGATCAAAGTATCCGTGTCTAGTGATTCAATTTTAGACATGCACGCCATTCATTCGCGACGGCGCATTCACCTGCTTGTCTTTGGTATCCATCATCCTTGCCAATTTTTGTTTCCAGCAGTAATCGATCCGGCTCGTCCTCCGATTCCACATATATCCGTGATTCATCCTAGGCCGGCGAGTCAGCATGCGCGACGTCGCGGGATGATGTTGGTTTGAGAGCGAGAAGCCGCGAACTCACGTTTCCATTCACGGCCAGAATGCGCCCTGTGCAGAAGCCCGTCCCTCGGTCAAACCAGTCGTTGTTCTTCAACTCGTAGACTTTGACTCGTTTCTTCTCGTTGGCTGGGGGAACGATCATTGACGCCATGGTGGGTGCAATGCACAAGCAGTCGAGTCACGCGCCGAGTCTGCGCACGAGGTAAAAGGTACCGACGAGACCGAGTGCGGCGTCTGCTACGCGGAAAGGATCCTCGTGGCAAAGATGCAGCGACTGGAATATATATGTGGGGGTGTTTTGCCTCTTCCTCTTTCCTACGGTCGCACGTGATGAAGATGGGGCGCAAGACGCTCCCTAATCCTGGCCGATAACGACAGTGATGGATCCCCAGCGACCCTCTACTATGCCAGCTTCAGCGCACAATTGTTGTGCCCATGACGCAGTGTGTTGAGGGATGGTGGTGGGCAGAGATGCGCCAGTTGCGTCAGGGGATGAGCAGGCCGAGAATTTTGCACTTGCTTCATGCAGGGAGGGCGATTGCCTACAGCCTCGGCGGTTGGCGCGGCGGTATCCTGTATGGGCTGGTGAAGATGCGTGTCGTCAGTGCTGTATAAGATGTATGATACCGAGATGTCCGAAGTAGAGACGAGAAGCGCGCTTGTGTGAGACTGGCGACTCAAAACATGCAAGGTCCGATCGGGGGGTGGTGTGAGCTTGAAACGTAGTCTTTTGGGTGGCACTGTTTGATCGGCGGAGACCGTGACACTTTGGGACCCTCAGCCCTATGAAAATGGCGTTTTTATCTGTGGCAACTTCGGTGAGGCAGCTTAGCGCTAAGATAAGAAATCCAGGAATAGCTCACACCCTTCACTCCAAACACTTTACTTCCGTTCGGAGCCGAAAGTGAATGTCAGGCATGAATCGGATGCTCCAGAACTCTCATAAAGAATCGTTGATACAATTGAATTCGTCATGGTCCCATATCCATGCTCCTCGCTATCTTCCGTTGAGATCATATATTTCCTGCGTTCATGCAAATCATCTCCTTCGTAGACAGTATAATACATTCTTGGCAATCATACATGGCCAGCATCATTTTCCTCTCCAGCGGCAGTACACCCAAGTTCGACCCCAATCTTTGCTGGAGGTTCGTCCCAGTAGACTATGCAGAGGTTAGCCTCTATCTCAGACAAATCTAGCGTATTGAACTGCTCACCATGGGGTCTGATGCACCAAGCGAATACAAAGGCCAATCCAAAAGTGCCCGTCAAGGTGACGAAGACGAGCTGTGTGAACTTTCCGACCGTTTTCGCGTAGATGATGTTGAAGATCAAGGGTGCAACGATCCTTGCCGCGGAGTGAAGCAGACCCATTGCGCCTAGCACCTGACCAGTGCGATCGGGGGGCACATGCTTCGTCAAGGCTGACTGCAATGTTGGAGATCCCATTCCCCCCAGCGCCGCAACAGCACCACAAGCAACGAATAGCTGGCCCTTGCGTACAAGTGTGTAGCCTATGTAGCCCAACATGTCGAAGAAGATGGCAAGCCGAATCACGCTGAGATCTAGCTGGTCGCATCCTTTCACCTTTTTGCTCTGCCCCGCCTTCCCACGTACCAGACGCGTGATGAGTGGTAGGATCACCAAAAGGACGACAAAGCGACAGCTGTTGACGATGGAGACAAAGATGTTGGTCTCGAAGCTGCCCCATCCGAACATGTATTCCGAGTAGATGATGATGATGGTCATTGAGCCCATCGCAACGCCGAACATTGTTGTATCCACCGCGGCCAAGAAGAAGAGGTTGCGGCGCACTGCAGGATTGGTGCCCGGTCCTGTAGGCCACAGGATGTCCAAGGGAGCCACTAAATTGGACTTCTTGAGTAAGCGCTGGAACAAGTACTTGAGGCCCATCCAGGTCGAGGGTTCGATGAACTCTGCGAGGAGCTCGACCTGACTCTGAGCCTCCTTCTTCTCGCGAGCCGCGAGTTGTCGCTTCTTTGACAACGAATCCGGTACAATGAGGAGGAGGAAGAGGAGGAAGGCAAAGTGCGCGCCCAAAGCGACGCAGAAGATGGACAGCATGCTGCCTGTTGCTTTGACGATGTAGGCCCCAAATAAGGGACCCAACGCGATGCCACCGAACAAGCAGCCAGAGTACCATCCGAATACGACGTTTCGGTGGTGTGGAGGAGTGCAGTCTGACGCGTAGGCGTAGCTGAGAGCCATTGCGGCGATAAAGGAACCACCCAGACCATCAAAGGTATAACCAACAAGAAGCCAGTGGACCGAAAACATCTCAGGGTTTTTTGCGACCGTAATGAAGATGGCCTCGTTGATCAGCAATCCCACAGATGAATAGCACATCATCATCGTTCGGCCATAGCGATCGGAAAGAGCGCCTAATTTGGGACTTATAATTGCAGCGAGAATGCCAGATATCAGACTACCATATAGGGTGAATTTCGAGACGGCGGCTTGGACCTCGGGTATACGACATTGCGGATTGTCGTCGCCCTCAATGACGGGCATCATGTGGAAGGTAGGATCGTTTATAGAACGCTCGCAAAAGTATTCGCGGCAGATGAGGGAGAGGATGAGGTTGATCTTGAAGACAATGGTGCCGCCAAAGGCCATCGCAAAGATGGCGAAGGCTGGCAGGAGCCACCAAATCTACAATGAGTGGTCAGCAAGTCGATCTACTTCCTTGATGAGGACGTACGGATGGTGTTTTCCACCAGGGCAAGCCATCGAATTCCCCTTGTCCTGGCCATTCAGGAGCATCGTCCCCATCATTCTCTTGCTCCTGAGTTACTTCAGCTGCATCTTGTGGTGCGCTCTTCTTTCGGCCAAGTAAAGGTTCGTCCTCGGTGGGCGGGCCTGCCTCCGTTTGAGGTTGATGCGTGGAAGTGAAGGCATCGTTGCCGCTGCTGGATGGGCGCTGCCTGGAAGACATGCGAGCAAGCAATTCCGCTTCCGGCTGAGCTTCATAGATCTCATCACCTTCCATGTCTGACGGATCTCAACGTTGCTACAGAGGAGTCAATTGTCGAAGGCCAACGAATACTGTCATCCCCTCGAGCAGATCCAAAGACCATAGACTTACGTGGCAACGACGATCCGTCAGGTACCACCACATCCAAGAAATGTGTGAAAACCACGCGTATTCGGTGCCATTAGAATGACCCCCTGAACGCGAGAGACAGAAGTTTGTAAGCTGAGGTGAGCCTGGGAAAGAGTAAGAAGATAAGCCAAGGAGGGTTGTCTGAAACCCGAGAGATTGTCGCATTCAAGTTGATGACGGATTGACTTTATTTAATCTTGCTGACAGTCGAGACGTCATCCACTCGCCGCATCCCGCGGGCCGAAGTTCCCTAGATTTCAAAGCAAAGCCACGATTGGTTCAGATCTTTAAGGGTGCGCCATCTCACAATTGCTCGCACACTCGTATTGGGTCCTGTCTTATGATATTCGTGGGTTCAGCAGTTTAACAGAGTGCCATTTCTTGATTGCTATGGTGTTTGCAAAAAGGCGAGAGTTCTTGTACGTTCTCTACTTTAAAGCTATTCGTACTCATGTAATTCATGACGAAAGACCGAGACATGTGTCTGCTGCAACTGTCATATTTACGGATGAATATATGGATATGCTGAAAGCTGCTGCAATATGTCCAAGTCAAGGCCGTGGTTCGCAGTAAGTTCCTATGAAGAATCCTTCTCTAGGAGGGTGAGATTGAGGATCCTCAAACTGCAAATGCTCCTTCGTGCTGGGAGAAGGACCTTGGAGATTATTTCATTGCGTTTCGGGTACATGCTTTTCGTTCTCAAAGATGCGGTTGACAAAGACTCGGCATAGTGCTCCAGTCCACAACCTTTTCTATGCCGTTGTCAAGTTTGAGAGACGCGAGATGCATGAAGAACCACAGAAAGAGCATAAGGTTGGCAAGGACGTGAGCCTGATGTTCCAACCAAGTACTTCGGCTACTTGTAGTCGAAATGGTCCTATCAGTTTGTGCTGTGGTGAATGTGTATTCTCGTTGTGCATGCGGAACTCGCTGGCAGGCCTGGTGGCCTTACAAGGTAAGAGAACGTTTGCCTTAAATACATGGACTCCCCCCCATCTTATTTTTTGTTTGTCCATCCCGGAGAGGATTGGCATTAGTATCCTCTGCGGTTGCTCTTGATGTCGGGCGTAGAGGTCCTCGCCGTGATAGGGGGCGTTGCTTCTATAGTCTCTGCATTACAGTCCGGCAAGCAACTCATCTCATCCATCAGGAAGAAAAGTAAGAAAAAGCGACCAGGCAAATCGGAGACACAGGCGAATCGACTTCATACGTCCTTGACCCAAGGTTCTAACAACATACGACGCGAATATGATCAAGACTTCGCTGGGCTTGGTGAACCCTTTGGTAGAGGCGACGGTAGGACACCCGAGAGCATCGTTGAAGAGCTTCCACGTACTGAGACTGCCTTGCCAGATATCTCAAAAGACGCTCTCCAGACTATCGTGATTGAGCTTCAGCAGCAACTCATAGGAGTATTGCAGGTTGTCGCTTTCGGTTCCAATGCGCCTCTTGATTTGCCTGGACTAGTCGTCACGTCGGACCTTTCCCAGATACAGACCGTCAATACCTTACAAGATCTTTGTCAGCGGCTGTGTGTCAAGGCTCCCGTCCAAAGCCCACCAAGCCCACCTAGATCTAATCGAAATGAACCTAGACGATTTCAGCCCACCAATCGTGGCTCGCGCAGACCAGGCACCACTTTCATTGGAACAATTTCAAATGCGCAGCCAGTTGGCACAGGGTCCCGCAGACCCAAATCATATAAAAACATGCTCTTGTTCTTCTGCGGGGGACCAGTGTCTTTTCAGTGAAGCCGCGCATCAATTATAGTTCAACTTTTATTGTTCACGTCGGTCATCTGAAACTGGTCGAGGGAGAATGGAAAAGCATTGGTACAAGTGCTCATGCTGTGTCGTAGACCCATGGAAAAGGCTGCCGAGGCCTATTGGTCGATGCATGGCATCATCTTTCCCTCGCTCTTCCACCTTGATGAACCATTACAGAAAGCACGAGCACGTTGAAGACCCAAAGCAACAGTCAGTTAAAAGTCAACAGCAGCAGCGCGCCATCTTACAAGTCGGGTTGTCAAAATCAAAGTCTAATACACCGTATATTATTACAAGCAGTCTTGTCATTTTGAGAAGAAGGAGCATTCTGCCGGTGGATACTTCTTGTCCAACTCCTTCTACACGGAAGGAGTTAGAGCGCAGTTGGACACGGGGCTTCTTGTCATGCAGTAATGAAGAGAAAGTCAAGCCTTCGGCAGGGCTATCGCTTCAAATTTGGCATGTTAGTATGACAGACAGCTTTCTCTATGGGCGTGCTGGACACAAATAGACCATATAACCCGTCGTGTAGATTCATAATCGGCTACGAGGAAGGGTGCCGAAGCGCTTTGCCGACAAGGCACACATTCACCCTCGACCACTATGCACGGAAGTTCGGGATGTTTGAAACACATATTCCTGGAAAATCTCTGCGGCTTAGTTATCGTGCTACCTGTTGGTCAAAACAGACGTAACATTAGATCGCCTCGAGATAGGATTGTGAAGCTAATGCTGATCACGTGAGAGCGCAACGCGTTCCGGCAACGCGCTAAGATCTCGTCGGATCAAGACTTCGAAAATATCGATTTGACATATACTTGCAATGAGCTGCAGCTTGGAACCACAATCAATTGGACTTTAATACGGGTTCGTGACTGTTGTTGCCAGTCGCCGGAAATGCAGAATGCCTCCGGCTCCATCTTCGCAATGCGCCAATCCACTGCTCCTGGAATGGGTCAAGGAAATGTTGGATGTAGCCCGAGACCGTAACAACAAGAGTGCATCAAAGTAAGATCAGTGTCCCCTTACCGACCAGCGCTAGTCTAACCCAGGTATATAGTTTCCGAAAAGCATACGAGTCGATGAAAGCATGTCCCGTCACATTCAGCCACCCTTCCGAAGCAATCCAACTTCATGGCTTCGGCCCCAAGACCTGCGCCGACTTGACCGAGAAGCTGAAAGCCCATTGCGCCGCGAATGGCCTTCCCACGCCCAAGAAGCCTTCCGCCAGAAATCGCAAACGTGTCAGTGGCGAAGACCTTGCCGATGTGGAAGAACCGGCGCCCCCAAAAAGACGACGCAAGATCAAGCCTTATGTGCCTGGTCGGAGGACGGGAGCATATGCCATTGTTCTAGCGCTGTCATCGGTCCCTGAGGATTCACTGCAAAGTCTTACCAAGACCCAAGTCATTGAGCTCGCGCAACCGCATTGCGATTCGGACTTTACCGAGCCAGATCCCGGGAAATATTACACGGCATGGAATTCGATAAACACTTTGGTCAACAAGGATCTTGTGCAGGAGCGTGGAAGGCCGTTGCGCAAGTATGCATTGACAGAGGAGGGGTGGGACGTTGCCAAAAGGATCAGACAAGTGGAAGCAAGGGAAGGAGGTGGTGACATCAGCGAGCATGTGACCGACGAGAGGATCACGGCTTCAACAAGTGAGCAAAGAGGCAAGAATGGAGATGTCGCGTCGAAAAGGAAGAAAACGACCTCCTCAAACGGGCAAGGTATAGAGCCTGCTTGGAAAGACCCTACATATGTGGACTATGATGATCTCGGTGGCGAAGACTCGAGTGACTGGGAACGATGGCCCTCCGTCGAGGGTCACCATGAACTTGGTCCGAAGGTTAAGAGCACGGCCCCAACACATATGACGGAGCATGAGACTGCTCGAAGCCGGGCCACTCACGCTTTTGGTGATTTCAACGAAGATGACTTCGAGGAGGTCGACCGTTTCTCATTCTCTCCATCGCATTTCCAGCCCTCTGTCCCTACGAGTCAATCTCCCCAGCCTTCATCAGGCAACCAACAATCAGGCTTTCGCCTCGGTGGGGCCCCAACCGACAAGTTCGGCACATTCGATACATTAGCTCGAGTGAGAGAGCCTTCAAAACCCAAGCTCAAACCGCCGCCCAACATTGTGGAAATTCTCTCAAGCCCTGAGCCTGTTGAAAAACGCCATGGCTCTTCTAGAGATGCTCGCGCCCTCAAAACAATATCAGGAAATCACCCACCACCAAGTGCTCAGCACAAGACGCCCTCATTGAAACCCATGAGCTTTACAAATTCCAACGCCTCTATCAAGACAAATTGCCCACCCAAAGACCTTTCTCGCCCCATCCCTTCCATTACCTCTACCACCACTTCCACCAAAACCAACACCACAAAGTCACCCGCCGTACCCGCCTTTGCACCCATAATCCTCCCACCAGGTTCCTTTACGATCCGTCTTATTCTTGATAACCGCGAAGTCAAATCCAAAGCCTCCCGCGACGGCATCCAAAAATCCCTGCAAGACCGTGGCATCGACCCCTTGGTCCGGCCCCTCCCCGTCGGTGACATCTTCTGGGTCGCGGAACTACACTCCCCACTCACTGACCTGGGCCCCTTCAACCACGGCGGCGACGACCCCGCAACCGCGGAAATTGCGCTGGATTACATCGTCGAGCGGAAACGGCTCGACGATCTCGTGGGCTCCATCACGGACGGACGCTTTTCCGAGCAAAAGCACCGGTTACGCAGAAGCGGCGTCAAGAACGTCATCTACCTGATCGAAGAAGTCGCCCTCAGCCCCGAGAAGCAGCAACGTTTTGCGGAAGCCATCAGCTCCGCCATCGCGTCCACGCAGGTGGTGAACGGCTTCTTTGTGAAACAGACACGCTGCCTGGATGAATCGATCAAATATCTAGTCCGGATGACGCACCTCCTGAAATCCCGCTACGAGGGGAAACCGCTGCAGGTCATCCCCACGCACGCGCTCGACTCTGCCACTTACCTCTCTTTACTCAAGCAACTCAAGCTGCGGGGGGAGTGTAATTACAACATCACATTCCCGGCCTTCGCGAGCATGGCGAGCAAGAGCGAGGGTATCACGCTCAGGGATGTGTATCTCAAGATGCTGATGTGCACGCGCGGCATCAGCGGGGAGAAGGCGATGGCGATCCAGAAGCATTGGAGGACGCCGCAGGAGTTCATCCGTGCCTTTGAGGAGGCAGGCGCGGGCGGGGGCGGTGGCGGGACCAAGGAAAGCACGGATGCTGCAAGAGAGAAAAAGGCTCGAGACACCCTCGTGGAATCGAAGCTCGGAAGCAGCATGGTCGGCAAAACCAAGATCAAGGGGGTCTTGAGCCGCAAGGTCGCGGAGATCTGGGGGGAACCGTGACGAATGCGAATGGAAGAGACATCCGGGGCTCACACACTCAGAGAAGCACGTCCGGCATTCCTGTGAATTAAGGGGAGGGTTTCCTGTGCCCATATATATCACGCACCGCCTTATCGGTTCCATTCCGTCCCCTCGCCCATTTGCCCCATGGCTCGATCCCCTGCATCGCCGAGGCCGTGGCGTATCTATCCCCCCATCGTTCGAGACGAAACCTTCCACCCATTCGCGCGACCCGTAGACAAAAATGCAGCCTCACCACCACCACCACCACCATCATCACCACCATCACATCACTCACGCAATAGCTGCGCCATCAGCAACGCATCCCCACCTGAACCACCCCCCTCCCCCCCATCGGGGGGGGGGGGGAAAGAAAGAATCATTTCTTCGTAGGTGAAAATATCCTGGATGAGTAGTCTCATCGAGAGATGGTGGGAGTTGGTGGGGTGTGTAAAGCGAATAAGTGAATGGGTGAGCGAGTAAGGAAGAAAAGGCGGTTGTGCTCGGTTGTTGGGGGGGGGGGGTTGGATGAGGGGAGTGAGATCGTTGGGGTGGGGAGGGGGAGAGGGGATGGGTGGTTGAAAAACAGTGGGGATGTAGGGGTGGGGATGGAGGGGTGGGGGAAAAGGGGAGGGGGGGGATGAAAAGACTTTCCGTGGAGGAGGTAGAGGGGTTTGAGCGCGTTCATTGCGAAATGACGACCAGAGTGTGAAAGGAGGGGAGGCACGGTGGTGTGTATATAGTACTTTCGAGTGGACGGGGAATGTGAATTGGGATGGAATGAAATGGGATGGATGGATGGATACGGGTGGGCGGTGCTGTGTTATGGAATATCCGTTGTTGCTGGGATCTCTATTTCTTCAACATAGCAGAATTTTTTATGTACATGGGCCACCAACGTTTCAAGATCCAAGACTCTCAGCGCTAAACCTTGCACTGATCCAAAACCATGATTTGTTCAAATATGATTGTGTTTCCATAACATCGTCATGTCCTAGATACATCTCACTCACTACCTACACATTCTCTTCCCATTCCCCCCCCATTCACTTCCGCTCCCCCCTTCCCCTCCCCATGACCTTCCTCCAAAACCCCCCCTCCCAAACCCTCCACCCCCCCTCCCACCTCAACAGCGCCGAACTCCCCACCACGCAGAGACTACTCGCCGCCATGGCCGCGGCCCCCCACACCGGCCCCAACCTCCACCCATCATGCTTTCCTGCATCCATTGCCCCACCAGCACCAGCACCGCCCACCCAAAAAAGACACCCCGCCGCCACCGGCACCAGTATCGCATTATACACGACGGCCCACGCGAAATTGAACTTCACGCGTCGAAACACCCTACGGCTTAGATCGAGGAGGGCGATGAGATCGGCGAGGGGCGCGGATTTGTTGAGGAGGATGAAGGAGGAAGAGGTGATGGCGATGTCGGAGGCGGAAGCGAGGGAGATGGAGACGTCGGCGGCGGCGAGGGCGGGGGCGTCGTTGATGCCGTCGCCGAGGAAGGCGATGGTTGCATTGCCGGTGCGCTTCTTTCCGTCATCAGCGTGCCTCGGGAGCGCTTTCTCTAGGCTGGTCGGGTCGGGGGAGGAGGGGAATTTCGAGTGAGTGGTGGAGATGGGGGCGAGGTGGAGGTGCTGCCATAGGTCTCGGAACGAGGCTGGAACGATAGACGAGGATTTCTTCGAGGTGGAGGATGAAGAGGAGCGTTTCCGCAGATTCTCCTGCAGCCATCGGATTTTGTCCGCTTTTTCTGTGGGTAACACGCCTGCGAAGACGTTGGGCTGTGGGATGCCGAGGGTTCGCGCGACGGCCGAGGCGGTGGTGGGGTTGTCGCCCGTGAGCAGATATACAGGGATGTTGCGGGCGGCGAGAGCGCGGAGGGTGGTGATGGCAGAGGGCCGAATCGGGTCGGTAGTGGCGAAGAGGGTTGTAATTTTCCATGGTTGTGGTTTTTGTAGTGGAGCTTTTGATTCGAAAGGGTTCGAGGAGGGGAGCGGGTGGATGGCTAGGACGGCGACGGACTTGGCTTCTAGCTTCCAGCGAGAGAGAGTCGAAGATGTAGAGGTGGAGATCCTTAGTCTGGGATTGAGGTGGGACAGGAAGGCTTCGGATCCAAGGATGGCTTCGTAGGGTCCGAGACTTGTGGTAAAGGTGCCGCGGAGGCCTTTTCCCGGGACTTCTTCAATGGATTGGGTGGATACTGTGGGATCTAAGATTTGCGTGGAGGCGAAATCGAAGATGGCTCGAGCCAGTGGATGACTACTCGTCTCCTCCAGAGCCCTCGTAATTGCCCAAGAGATCTTGGCTTGGTCTCCGGAAACAAGCATGTCGTGGTTGGAGACTTTCAAATCTCCTCCTTCGGTCAAGGTCCCGGTCTTGTCAAAGACGACAGCGTCGACATTACTGGCTTCTTGAAAAGCCTCCCCTCCGCCTTGAACGAGGATACCATGCTTTGCAGCTAGGCCACTGCCGACAAACAGAGCAGTGGGAGCTGCTAGCCCAATCCCGCAGGGACAGGCAACCACGAAGACCGCTATCGCAAACTCAAGACTCCAGAAGGGCCAGCCTCCTCTTCCGGGATCGACAGTATATCTTCGTGACAGAGTGCCAGATGTACCGAGGGAAAGCCAAGTGATCCACGTGATGATGGCCAAGAGTGTGACCACAGGTACAAAGTAGCCAGTCACAATGTCGACAACACGCTCGACAGGCGCTCGTTTGGTCTGTCCTTCACGCACTACCGTCACAATCTTGTCCAACATCGAACTGCCACCAATCTCCGTAACCTTGACATCGATAGCATTGCCAACATTGACAGATCCTGCAAACACTTTGTCTCCAACGATCTTGGCCACAGGACGTGCTTCGCCAGTCAAGGAGCTCTCATTGAATTTCGTATCCCCCAAGGACACAATGCCGTCCGACGGAGGTGAACCTCCATGTCGTACAAGTACCGTGTCACCGATTTCCAGAAAATCCGCATGGATTGTCTCAATCTTCCGTGTGGTTTCGGACAACTGGTGCTGAGAATTGGTCAACATGTCTTTGGCAGTACTAGGTTCTGTTTGACTGGATGTGACCAAGATGGCTTCCGAGGGCTTGAGATTGCCGAGCATGGCCACGGCATTACCGGTCTTCGCTTTACTAAAGACCTCTAGCCACTTCCCGATCAAGATGAACATGGTCAGGAAGACCACCGAATCGAAATATGTCGTACTCGATTCTGACGAGCCCTTGTCCAGTGTTGCATCCATACCCAATACCGCAATGGATGAGAAGTATGCAACAGACGTGCCGATGGAAATGAGAAGATTCATGCTGCCAAATCGCAGGAACCGTCGAATGATCGGCACACGACTGTTTTTTCGCCATAGCGATCGAATCTCTTTGAAAGCCCGTACATGGAATACGTCTGCGGCAAGAAACATGACAGGGGTAGCCAAGAAGAATAATGCCCAGTCCCTGCGGGCTACATTGCCTGACCAGACTGGCTCATCGAAGAATTGACGGACGGGGTTGTTCTTGGGAACCAAGCTCATCCATACCACCCCTATCAGAAATGTCGGAATAGCGCAGACAAAGCTGAGGCAAAGACGAGCTAGCAATCTCTGACTCTCATGCCGTTGCATGGCTTGGGACCTTTCCTCTATGGAAGGAGGGTGGTAGGTGCTGACTTTGAAGATCTCATTGACGTTACTGATACGCGAGACGATGTCTCTGACGGTCAGATGAGGAGGATCCGGCGTGTACGTAATGTGAAGCACAGGATCTTCAAGATTCAGTGGTTTGTCAATGGACAGCTTTTCGCCATAGGATTCTTGCAGTGCAGTGGTGATTTTGTTGGGGCAATGCATGCAAAACATGCCATCGATCTTGAGCATGATCGACCTTTGCGCGTTGGGGCTCACGGAATCCGAAGTCTGTGTATCTTTGATCTCATCGCAAGCGTCCAGGCTGCAATCAAAGCCCAGATCCTCAACCGCATCTACCAAATCGTTGGCGTGGCTGGCGCCCGTGAAGATGACTGCGGCGCTGTTCGTCATTAGAGTGACATCCACCTTCTCCACGTAGTCCAGCTCAGAAAGTCCATGGGTTACAGCGCTCGTGCAAGAGGCACAAGTCATGCCGCCAATGCTGAGCACCGCCTTATGCCTTGAACCATCATCAATGTCCGCTGGAGGTTTGGGTTCCTTGATTTCTGCCAGCGCAGGTAGACCGCCCAACGTCTTTCTGCTCTCTCGAGCTTGAATTTTCGGCCGCACGCTATCACGAGGAGCCTTCGAGGCAGTAGGCAGCCTTCTCAATTCGATGTCTCCACCAATCTTTTCAATAGGCCGAGTAGCTGGATCTTCACACTCCCCTCTTTTGCAGGCATCGCAATTCTCAACATGCTTGACCTTCTTCGACGGCGGCGGAGGTGGTATGCATCCCAGCGAAGACCTTGATTGCCTAAAGGAAGGCCCGTACTCGCTCAGCCGTCGAAGATCGAGTAGTGTATCCCTACTCTCATCTTGAATCCTGACCGTCTCCTTCCCCGCCGCATCTATAGCTGTTGCCAAGTACACTTCGAAGGCAGCGTCATCGAGGAGGCCGCAAATCGTGTAGACCGATAGATCGGGAGTGTGGATAATGCGCACTTCGCTGTTCATGATATTGACATCGACATTTTGAATGGCCGGTCGGTAGGGCGCCAGCAGCTCGTTGATATACGAAACGCATGATGCGCAGTGGATGTTCTTGACTAATATTTTGGTTGTCCATGTTGGCGACGCTTGCGCCGTCATGGCGATTTGATTGATTCGAGGTCCGGGGAATTTTTATGCAAGGCACGGAGTGCGATGCGCAAGAGTCAATGATACTGTGTCAGTAGGAAACCAGCCCGCATTGACCTTGTCGCGTAGAAGATGGTTGAAAGTTTGCCGTTGGCGATATTACAATGAGAAGATTTTGGAGAAGGAAGGAGAACATGGGCAGACAAAGGATGCTAAGAATGTCATTCTGAAGGAAGAAAGATATTGATAAGAAACAATAGAATGATGAGGAATGTTTTCTGCAGCCCCAAAGTGGCAATCACGCACAAAAGACGCATTTCTTCCAGGTGACTTCATTCTACGCACAAATCGCTCGAAGTCAACATGACCAATACCCACCTGCTACAACATTCGATGCCAGCATCATAAAGGATTGATGAAATGGGAGTTTAGCAATGTCGCATTGTTCTTATAGAAGGATAGAATGTTCCGATGCGAACAGGTGACATCCTCTATGATATTGTACACTGTCGGGTGGCCAATATCCCTTGGCCATCCATCGCGCATAGATATCTGCGGCATCAGGTGTCGCAGGCTTGGTGAACTCAGATCCTACCAAGCTTGCATGACTGGCACTTGGCACCTTGTTGTCAGCTGCACTGTGTGTTCTTGAATGTCGTTGTTTGTATTCACTTCGTTGGATGTCCTTTGTCATTGGTGCCTATTGTTGAAGAAGCTGAAACGTCCACTAGTCCTCTTACGGATGTTGAAACGAACTCACAGGGGCTCCCGGCTGGCCGGGAGGCCGGCACCCGGACAAACCTCTCAGCCTGACAAATCTGTCCACCGTACTCATCACAGGTACAATATTTTCAGTGTTTTCTAATGTCTTTCGTCGGATCTATGAACTCTTCTCTTTGTACTCTTCTACTCTTCGCATGCCGATACAATATACAATCCAATCCAAGATCTTCCGGAAGCGCCTTCAGTCGGAGATGTCGCCTGCAGCCTCATAGACGTCGTCGTCATCGTCATCGTCTCTCCCCGCAACGACATCCTCCTCCTCGTCTTCCTCTTCATCATCTTCCTCGTCGTCGTCTTCCTCTTCTTCATCGTGTTCATCCATTCTCTTTTCCATCGCGCTGGTGAGGCCGTCGAATTCTTCCTGTCGTGCCACCACTTCGCCACTTTCAGGACTCGCAGGCTTCGTAGCGCCTTGCGGGCTTTGTCCTGTTTCCGCTGCAGAGGTCGCAGTCGTAGGCACAGGCGAGGAAGCCTCCAACCCACTCCCTGGGCTGCCAGCTCCTGCGATCGATGTTCGCCGACTCGAACTTGACACCGATGGGGTATATACATCCTTGAGAATGTCAAAATTCATCTTACTTGAATACCCTCTTTTGGCCAACATCATCTTCACCGACGCCTCGGCCGAATCGGCTATTCCTTGGCCGGATTCCAGTCTCTCCTCCCAACCTTCACCCATCTCCGCCGCGTACTGTGTAAGATCCCCAATTCGTTGACGTCTGCGCACCCGCGTCTTGCGTGGTTTGTATGTCCCATTTGCTACTGCCATTTCATGCTTGAGTCGCTTGGCTGCTTGAGCTCGGATCCAGTCTGCATTGTGTTGCGTCCAGATGCGCGTCTTCAGCTCCACTTCTTCCGGCCCGAGTAAGCAGTTTCTCACTTCTGGATCGTCTTCGAATTCGTCGTCTCCAATATCCTGCGTCATTGGCACGTCAATGCGGCTTTGAGGGGTAGATTCGACGGTCTGATGCGCGGTAGGTGGTGGGGTTCTAATGTCGGCGGTATCCTCAATATTTGCGGATTCGATTACTGTTTGGAGGTTTTCAGCCTCCATGTTGAAAGGATCCGCCAGAGCGGAAGCAATATCTCTCTCGTCATCAGGATTCAGAGGTTGGCTCTTTCCCTTGGGCCGACTACGTGGTCGCTTCGTTCTTGGGCCGGTACCGGGAGTTTGGGTCGATGGCGCTGCAGTAGATGGCAGATCCGAATCTCCGGAGTTGGAGCCTCCTTGAGCAGTAGAGATAGAAGGTTCTGGGGTCTGCAGTAGATTTGGGTCCAGCGGTATAGGCGGTGGTGGCATTGTTCGTCGATCTTTCTTTTTTGAGGCGCCCTTCGCCGTCTTTGATTTTTGGAGAGCTTGTGTCTGCTCGCTAGGGGCAGCTTCCGGGGTCTGGGTAACCTCCCGGCTTGGGGTCGGTTGATCCCCAAGGTCGTCGCCATCATCATCAAAATTGACGTCCTTCTGCTTGCGCTTCCGTTTCTTCTTTGGCTTGTCCTTGTTGTAAAAAGCCGGTGGATCCTTCCCGTCATCTGGGGTGTGTGCTCTTGACGTTCGGTTTTCCTCCCGCTCGATTCGTTCTCGGAAGCGATCCACGGTGAGGGATGCAACATCAGTGACTTTGAATTCGTCCAGACGTTTGAGAATGGTGACCTCATTCACCTTTACCACGTACACCATCTCGCGTGGCGTCCGACGAAAATTGTTCATGCGAGCGGCAAGGATCAGAGCGGCGCCGCAGATGCCAGCTGGTCTGCGTCCATAGGTCATCCAGTCGCGTTTCATCCGTTGCACGATCCTGACAGCATCATTCTGGACTTTCATCCGTTCTCGGCCAAAGTCGAGTTTCCCGGCAAATCGATCGATCAGGTGCTCCGGATTGATAGGCTGAATGACATAGCCATTTCCATTCATTCGCAATTGCTCAAGCAAAGCGGTGTACATGCTACCCAGTTGAAAAACATTTATCTACGCGATGTCAGCATGCAAACCAGACAAGAGATTTGCAGGGGATATTTCACCTCCAGAACATCTGCGAAATCGATAAGCATGAATTGATTGGGTTCTTCCTTTGCTTGCGATCGGCAGGCGATGTAAAGAGCGACAGCCGCAACACCCTTGAGCCTGCGGCCCTGGATGAAGTTGTTGGCCGCGGCCAATCTGAAAACCTGCTCTCCTGCTGATCTCAAGGCTTCCCGCATGTGCAAGGCAGAAGTGATATTCCGAATGTGCATCCTTCCTGGCGATGACATTAACTCAGCTGGCTACATGCAGAGAATTGACTCAAATGGCTCTCACCTTGTTGAATGGTATTGTTAAAGCTGTCACTCTGCTCCCTGATACCGCCAGCAAGTCGGCCATGGGAAGCATCAGCACCGACCTGAGTACCCAGTCTGATGTGACGGCCTGCTTCCAAGACGAACATAAGATCGTTCACCAGATTGGGCCGGTCCTCGGCAACGGTACCGCAGGCCTCGCAGATTAGTTTGGAGTCTTCGATGATCAATTTGTCGGGACTGTCGCAGTCGGGGTTGATGCATTTGGTGACATTTGGTTGTAGGCTCTGCGGTAGCGGACGAGCTATGGGATTTTTGAGGCTGTCGAGACGTCCAGGCCGTTGCCCCTGGGGCAACGGCGAGGCCCGTGGTGTCATTGACATTGTCTTGGCGCTAAGTTGGAAATCCATGGTTCAGAACAGGAGCATTTGATTGTTCGCCTCGATGAGTCAAAAACATCAGACGCATTTTAGAGCGGCAGTGTCACAATCCTCGTTTCTTTCCAGCACATCTTCATCTATTTACAATTGCCTCCAAGTGGTTTAGTTTGGCAGTAATTCAGGGGTTGAATCAGGTCCTTTGAGTGTTGGAGTCTGGCAATTGTTTGGCACTCGGAGTAGAAAATATATTGGGCGACGTTGTGGTGGAGTGGGAGGCTGAATTGACAAGTCAGAGGAAAAACAGCCTGCCGCGGGGTGACTCGCTTCGGGCTTGGCAAAGCTTCCACCGTTCAAATCCAGCAACTGCCTAGTTTGCGACAATCTTTTTCTTCGCAAAGGCCTGATTGCGGGCTGGGTCACTTCAGAATAAGGAGAATGTAATGAAGAGACCACTCGTGAGTCAAAGTGAGAGACATGGCCCTGTCGCCAGGATTGTCCGAGCAGCCAGCGATGCGTTACTAAATACATCCTTCCGGGCTGCTATGGTAGGGCTGATGTGGTGCCTGTACAAGTTCATACAATATACAATATTCCTCGAATAGATGCCCACCTATCCCTGGCGCCTTGATACCTTATTCCCAAATTGTAATCTCTGCACGCCATAATTATCAGAATCCCATGAAATTTCGCGCTGATCTCATCAAGGACACTGGCTGCTCTGGCACTTCGTCCGGACCCTTTTCTTCCTCCGTCAAGATGAGAGACTCCTTCGCTGCTTCGTCCTCATTCACAGCCATTTCTCTGTCGCCTTGACTGTCTGCAATGACTCTCCTCTCAGGACGCTCAGCATACATCTCGACGTCCGAGGAACCCTCTCGAGCAGTACCTCTGCTCTGAATCCCAAACAAATTTGGGAATTGCGATGCCCGCCCTCTCTGCTCCTCTTCCACGTCTTGAGCGACATCCTCTTCCGCCACAGAACCCTCCATGTCACTCAGCTCGCTCTCATCGTCCGCGCTATCGTGAACGCTTAATGGTGAATCAGGAACGCTGATGACCTCCCTTGGTGCATCCTGTAGCGTTACGTCCGCTTGTGGAATGACAACAGCTATCGCCGGGGATCTGCTCGGTTCTCCCATGAATGGCAACGTCCGCGACGCTGGTTTGGGTGTAGCGATTGGAGCTGGCTTGATCATCAATGCCTCTGCTCGACGAATGATCTCACGGTGAGTGATCATCGTGGGCTTTCTTTTGTACATGGCCATTGGATCTTGTGCTGTATCGCCGTTCTTGGATGCTGCAGCTTCAGCTGGCACAGAGCTGGCGAGTATGTTGTCCAGTCGCATCCGGATTCGCTTTTCCTCATCGTTTTCTTTGACCTCCAACATCCTGGCATTGCTTTCATATATCATTGCATAGATGTCGGCGATGCACTGCTCCGTTACTAGGGGGTGCAGCAGGCCCGTATTGAGCTTCTTGTATTCGAGTGCATCGCGCAGCGTGTCAAGATGCAGACAGCGTGTGTCTGGCTTTTGCGTCCACGCCTCGATCCTTGCAGCATTGACCTGGAATTCCTCCGGATTCTTCAACCTGAATACGCTGTCCGCAAAGTCATCAGGGAGAGCAACACCCCCTTGAGTGGCAACGCGATGGCGGAGGAGCTACGAGGATAGTCAGCATATTTATTGGAACGCAAGACCCTTTGGATCTTACTGAGAGATACTTGTCTGTCACAAATTGCCAGACCCCGATGTGATCCACGAACTCAACGGCGCGCTTCCTGATCCGTCTTGCCAGTGCTTCCAGATTCTCCTTGTCTTTCAGGTTGAACAAGATAAGCGAAAAGAATCGGACGTAGCGATTCATATAAACAAAGTGGCGACCAGCCCGCTCATGATTGGGTTTCCACACTTGGATGGTCATCGTCTTGGTGAAGATCTGCTGCGTCAATTCGTGCTTTGCGCCCAACCATGCACCAAAAGCGTGTGGATCAGTATCGTAGATTATTCGAGCAGATCTCACAGCCAGGCGATGGTGCCAATGTAACTTGTCAGCGGATCGCATCGCTTTCAGGACTTCCTGAACAAATTCGATCCAGTCCTCAGCGTCCGATATTGCAGGAACACGGTCAGCATAGTGAGTGGCTCTCAGGATCCGACATCCTTCCTGAGCCGGACATCTATTCGCGCGAACTTCTTTATGGACAACGGACAGAAGCTTGTAATGAGGTTCCAATACAGGATCCTTGTCAGGATGACGACTGTCCTTTCTGTCTGGCAGGCACTTCACTGCGTGGACCAATGCGTCAACGACAGGTCGAAATGGAATGCGCTTCACTTTGCCCAACGTCTCGTCGGGGCTGTTGTGCATTTTCCAAAGCACTTTCCCAAGATGATAGTGCGTGACCCAGTGCTTGGGCTTCTGTAGACTTGCTTGACGCAAGAGTGCGCTTGCGAACTTCCACGCTGGGTAAGCTTGAAGCGGCATGAAAGGCTGACTCTTGTACATTCCTTGAGAGGCGCCATTGTAGTGTCTTTCAAATTCGTCGAGGCGGAATGCTTCCATCGAAAAGGGCTCTCTCGAAGAAGAGTATATTCGAGCGCCGTAATCAGCATACAGCTCAGCCATTTTGCTCGTATCTTCAAACGTCGCATCGGCAAGGCGGCTGGCAACTGCCACTGCCATGTTGTAGCATAGTATAGCTTGCCGTTGTAAGTCGACCAGTAGGGCCATGTTGTTTTCTATCTTATCTGAGGTCCATGTGGTGTATTCATCTAACAGAGTATCAAACACCTGACCAAGTCGATACCAGGTTTCCCATCGCTCAGCATCAAATTCCAGATCATGTTTGAAGAATATCTTGGCATTTTCCAGATCTTCGGTTGATCCAGCTGCTGTTCGCTTTTGCGAACGAAACTTACTCAACGAAATGTGACCCAACAGGAAGTACCAGCCTTTCTGAGCAACCTCCCAGCCATCTGTCCTGACTTGAGAGCTGCATAAGCCGCCGACCCCGCGGAGTGAGCGAAACAGTTCAACTGGATTGATGGGTGAAGACAGGTATGCACTGATGAGCCTTTTGTTGAACGATCTAGCGGCGGTGCTGCTTCCCAGTTTTGGTACTTTGATGACCTGTTGAAGCTTCTCGACCGCAGATCTTAGATCGTTTTTAAGTAGATCTTTCAAACTCAGGCGATTGACATGGAGCATTACGAGGTCGATGACTTCGAGAGCGGTCGATTTATCAATCTCCAAAGCTTCGCAGCTGTGGTCCAGCATTTCACCAGCATTCGATGAGATCTTGAGCCCGTAAAGATCAAACATTATCTGAGGCATATCCGTATCCCATCCCTCATGTGGCTTCATTCTCAACATCTCAATTTTTGCGAGCCTCAAGAAGGACTTCTGGGCTAAGCCACAATAGGTTCTCAGGCCAAGCGAATAGTGTGTAAGTCTCAGGTAATTTATCAGATCGTCATTGGGGGTGGGAAAGTTATCCTGATTTTGAATAATGACCTCTTTGAACAGGTGATATTGTAGAACTCGAGCTTTCACAATCATTTCCCGGAACTTCTCTCCTGCTTTGTTCTGAGCTTTGTTTGCTGAAGCCGACTGATGCATCTGTGGTTGTATTTGGCCTACACGTATGGAATCTTCCCATCGCGCGAACACATGTAGGACCTTGATGAGCATGTCGAGAGTACTAACGACACTTCGGATCTGATCGTTGTCTATGCATTCAAATGCGTTGCTGTCTGTTGATATCGGAGCGACGACGGAATTTATCAAATCGTCAATTTTGTGAAGCCAATGCAGATATGATTCGCCATTCTTGTCTGAAGTCGGCTTTTGGTACGCAGGAGCCCCCAGCTCTTGAACAACTAGTGTTAGACTCCGCAGATTGCACGAGAGTATCATGGAAGGATAATTGATAACGCTGTACGCGTCTCGTAATTTCTCCCACAGAGATAATCGTAGCGTAAGGCTGGCGCGTTCGAGGAAGTGGTGCGCCTGTAACATGGAAGAGTTGACGGAGTCACGGGACTCCTGAAGGGAATCTCGCGCTATACCTGGCTCATCGGTTTCACGAATGATCGACAGCTCGAGGAGTGGCTCAAGATTGTCGATGACGGTATAAGGATCCTCATCGGCAGAACTGAATATGCTAGTGAAGAACTCGACGGTGGTCAGCCTCGAAATTTCTCTTTCCGCTGCCTTGACAGATACTTCTGGAACCCAGGCGTTGTTGACCAGTTCGATCATGACGAGATCCTCGGGATAAGACATGGCCTCGTTCCGCAATAAGCGAATAAGATCTTGATAGAAGAGCACACATTGTTCACAGTTTCCAGGGTCCAGAAGGACATTATAAATGACGGTAAACCAGAGAAAGCGAAGCTCGAGCAAGGATTTGCCTCTACTATCCCTATCCTCAATTTGCTGTGGACTGTTGATCGCTTCGGCGGCCAATGATGCCCAGCGAGACAGTCTGTCACGTTGGAGGGCTCTTGTGTCATTGTCCACCTTGCTGTTAGGATTAGTGATACGGCCGTAGATGTCGAGATGCAGCTCGAACAACGCTTGTATAAACTGTTGGTTTGAAAAATCATCGCTGCAAAGAGAATCCTGCATTTTTAGATATATTGGTTCATCCCACTGAACCAGAACTTTCACCACAGTCTCCTTGAGTGTATCTCCCCAGCGATGGGATTCGTACAGTGTGCTATTGCCTTTGGAATGCTTTTGTGTTGAGAGAAGTTGGCTGAGCCAGCACAGAGCCAAGTCTCCCAGAGTTTCAAATCGTACTTCTTGAGCCTGCTTCTCAAACATGCCTAACTGCATGTCGGGTAAGAGATTCGTCCTGGAGCTTGAAGTTGCAGACTCCAACATGGCCTGTTCTACGAACGCTGAAATGCCCAGGCTTTGGGCAGTAGGGTCGGATAGACTACCGCCCAGGAATGCTCGGCTTTTTGCTAGATCCCAAGAGTCCAAATGTTGTTCCAAAGCGTGAATAGCAACAGCGCTAGCTATTGCTCTTTCATCACTTGCGGCTTGGTCCGGCGCCTCCAGCAAGGCCTCCTTTGGTGTTTCGAAATTGAAAGGACCGATCCCCTCAGATTGAACTTTGCTTGAGATGTTGTCCGCTGCTCGGAATGCAAGATCATCTGCATTGGCGTAGATCTTGAGCTGTTCAGAATACCAATTATTCCACTCCTCCTTCGACCCACCAACTTCATTGAGAGAGCCTCGTGCTTTTATACGTTTGCTTCGGGAGCGAACGGCATCAGCGGGTTCCGCAAGATCTGCATCGTCGGAAGACCGCTTCCGAGTTGGCAGATTTTCGAGGTTTTTTGGAAATTCTGGATCGATATCATCGTGCTTTGTGCTGCTCGTACGTGCATCCAGCTGATCGGGAGACTTGCTGTGGTTTGGAGCGTCCTCGAGGCCAACTGGCGATTTTCTTGGTGAGTCTATGACCGCGGGGTCGCCAGACTGCACCGGAAGCTGTAGAGGAGAGTCCTGTAATGTCTTTGCAGATTCTGGCTCTGCGGGGTCATCTGCATCGGTGAAGGATTTCTTGGACCTACCAACGAACTCTTTTACAGAAATATCTGAAACGCCTTCTAATGGCGCAGGTCGATGAGCCTGCCTAGCGTCACGGTCTGGTAAGGTCAGATCATTAGAGGAAGGGGGTAGTTGAAGACGATAGCCAGAGCCAGGTTTCATGTCTGTGATCCCCTGGCTTTCTTGCTGCAATTGGAACAAGAGTGCTTTGCCGACGGCAGTCCAGCTTCTACAAGACACGAGAATATCTGTTGTGGCAGGCTCGCGCACCTCCAGTCCGCCTAGACGTGCTGCAGGCCTGGATGGGAGGTACGAGCAAGGATCAACATGCTTTCTCATAGTCTTAGAGACTACTCTGTGTTGCCTGGACAAGATCCTTATTTGAGTCTCTGACAGGTCGTCTTGAATTGTTGGTAGTAAAGACCGTAGCTGCTCGACTGCGAAGCGCTCCTCCAGGTCGAATGATTCGAAGCGGTCGCTGGGATTTGCGCTCAAGGGCTGAAGAACGGATTCTAAGCAATACCTGGCCAGTCTTGAGCTGCCAAGATATTCACTAATCCTGGACACCTTTCGCCAAAGTTCGAGGTCAGTCTCATCTCTACCAAGAGCATCAGCAAGATGCTCGAGACCTGTGGTCGCAGCATCCTCGATGTCCACAACGGCATGTGCAGCATCTTCGTTGCGGAGCTGATCCTCCAGGAGGGTGAGCCGGTGTCTCAACTGATCTAGACGAAATGACCCGTAATTCTTGTAGGCTAGATACAATATCTGGGGAAGGGTACTCGGGGTTCCATCAGAACCAGACGTTGGACCTCCCGCTTCAGGGAGGATTTCTTCGTCTTCGTCGTCTGCTTCAGCATCTCCGTAAAGCTCCAGCCATCTAGCTTCGGATAGAGACTCTGGGTAAGTAAAGATTTCCGACTTGAAGAGCTCCTTGTAAGCCGCTTCAGCCTCAGCAAAGAATCCAGGGCCCTGAGAGTGCAATTTCAAGGCATTTTGATACAATTTCAGTGCCTCTTCGATCTGATGGAAGGGCAGGTCAGCAGCAAGACAAGCGTGTATATGATGGGACTCACTTGAATTTCTTTACTGTCATCGACTTCTTCCTCGCTCTCCTCCTCGAAGATGACATTGAGTGCGTTGAAAGATGACTAGGCCTATATCAGCCGTGACCTAGGCACTTGAGCTTCTCTCTTACCATGATATGTCAACAAGAAGGTGGGAGCTCGAGCGCATGAGAACGATATGAGATTCCTTAAGTGCAGGAGCTTGAGGAGGACGTAGTTTCCCAAGCGTGAAGCCCAAACGCGACATCCTAGACCCGATGCAGCTAAAACGTGCCAAGAACAGAGACACGAATCCCAGTTCATCACGTGCTGTGCGCCTCAATGACGTATGAACCTATCAAGTGTCTGCATATCAAGATCTGGAAATGCCCCTTCCGATCCTCGCGTTACCTATCACTGACCATTCATTTCGTGAGCACTGCTCTTGCTCAAAGCTCAAACCTCCAATATGCCTATGCCAGGCTATGTGTTCAAGGATGGCGGTCCAATTCCCGACTGTGATCTCAAAGACCCTCAAAATCAGGTCGTGGGCCAAGAGAACAATACTGAAGCGATCACGCGGACCTCTACGAGCAATACCACCAGCAACAGCTCTAAGTTGAATACGCCCACTTCGAGCTCCAACGACATGATAAATGCGCCCAGCGATAGCCATGCACTGGCCAACTCTGACCATGAGGAGAAAGGCGCCGTGCAAAAAGACCATGAGGACGGGGAGGTACGTGACGTGGGATGGGGCGAAAACCCACAGAATGTGCCTACTCTCGTGGGCGGATTGCCGAACGAGGATCTATGGGCTCTGGTAAGGAGATTCAACAAACAGATGTATCATGTCAAAGCGACGAATGATCCTTTGTTGGGCGGCTTGGACTGCAACATCGTGGATGAGGATGAATTCTCGCCCGATAAGCTGAGAAGCAACATTGAGAGACTCTACATGACCGTCATCATTGGCTTGATGGGATTTGGAAAGCACATCGCGAGGTTGAGGAGTTGGCGCGAGCCAAGGAGGACGGGCGCTTTCTGTGCCGTGAGTTGACGATCAAACCTTAAGGAAGGGACATGTTGGCTGATCGAAGTATTAAGGCTTATGCGATTGCTTGGATCTTCAACTTGATAATTCCCCTGGTGGTCACCACAGTAATCGTGCTTATCGTCTATCCACCATCCCGGGATCTGCTGTTTCCTCCCGCCCCTCTTGCATTGGTCAACTCGAACACAGGAGGTGTGCAGACTCCTCAAGCTGGCGTGCTGGGGAGTCATGATAGCGCCACCGGTGCCCCAGAGAACCATAAAGGAGAAGCCGTCGAACAGGAAGCGCACAACTTCGTGTCGGGCATTGGCACCATCGCCCTCAGCAGTGCTGCTGGCAAGCATGAACAAAGTGACCCAGAGTCGGACCCCCTCAGCAAATCTGTGCCTGATCCGACCGATCTGGCCAGTGCTGGCGCCGAGGCAAAGGCTTCTGCCCAGGGCGGATCACCAGGATCGAAGCATGATAAAACCAAACAACCCATGGAGCAGGCCATGTGGGTAAAGATGCGACCGATCATGCATGTCATTGGGGATGTAGCAGATGGATGGGAGAGATTTGGCAATGCGCTGTCACCAACAAGCCCATTCCCCCACGAGAAACCTCGTCTGGTCCTCGCCAGTGCTCTCGTCCCCATACTCGCAGTGTCTCTTTTCACAACTCCTGCCATATTCATGAAGATGACCAATGCGGTTGTCGGCTTCGGCTTCTTTGGTGACCCACTTATTTGGAAAGGCCTTGATTTCTTGAATCGCAGAGTACCTGACTGGCAGAAATACCTGGAGATTCGAAATTCACTGCTCAAGGGGGTTCCTACCAATGCGCAACTTACCATCACTCTCCTTCGGATTGGCGAAGCGAATAAGGCGCCTCTACCTCCACCCCCGCGAAGCGACAAGCCTCCACCATCGAAACCAGCTTCTCTCAACGGTGATGATCTTACCCTGGACACCAATCACGAAGAGCTCCAGGAAGCCATCCACAAGGACGACGCGCAGCGCAAATCCGAAGAAGAGTACGCCCAGAAGGAGACGCACAAGCACCACCATGGCGAGCGCATCATGGGCTTCTTCAAGGGCACCACCAATGCAGGCGTGCAGACGAAGTTCGGCGTCGACAAAGCTCGCGCCAATGTCCTTGGCTCGAGCACTGCAAAGGATCATCTGGGCATTCTACCCAAGAACTTTGACCTCGAGACTTCAGGCCCCGTAGACTTCAAGTGTCGATACAAAGGTTCCAAAGGTTGGGTTTATATCTCCACCAATACCGATATCCCTACCATTTCCTTCAGCGGCTCCTCCACAGATGCAACTGGGCAAGCTCAGGAGAAGGTAGGGGCAAAGTGGAGCGTGCCCATTCAAGACATTACAGAATTGAAGAAGATTGGAGGTTTGGGCTGGAAGGCGAAGATTGTCGTCGGATGGGCTACAGGCAAGACGGTGGCCGATGGGCTGGAGATCATGACGAGGAAGGGGGAGACATACAAAGTCACTGCTGTGAGGTTGAGAGAGGAGCTTTTCAACAGGCTAGTCGCCTGCGGGAACCAGAAGTGGGAGAGCTGGTAATGCGGTTCTGAACGGCGGCGTCGTTGGACTCTGTGTTTTGAAGATGTTTGTCAACCTTGTATAAGAGATGCTGTTCTCATAATGTCAATGGCTGGCTAGCGTGTCAATAACTGTGTTGCCCTTACTATCGAGGCCGTTCTGCTCAACGAGACGATTTAGCTCACAAAATGAAAATCCTGCTCCCACGGACGCAGTACAATATCTAGAGTTGGAGAAGATCGCTACGCAACATCAAGATCGACATTTGGACCAAATTTAGAAGGAGCCCCACGCTAGGCCCGAAATGGAGATTATGTCTTCAGATCACGGAAAACCTCATGAAAGGAGTTTATGTAAGGGTTCATTCGTTGATCTTATCAGGTGGGATGTGAAAGATCTATTGAAGACATCGCGACATTCGGATCATAGAAAACAATGAGTTCGACGGAGTCTTCAAATTGGAATCAGTCGCCGGGTTCGCGACCCAGAAACAACCTTTACGAAGCCGAGCGTGCACGACAACCCTCACCAATACCTGTCCCAGAACCCTCAAATGCATCGGCAATGGAATCAATAAATGATTTCCGTGGGATCACGGGCAATTCTACTGAAGAAACCCCGCGTCCCCCGAACCTCTCGCGTCCTCTCGAAGCACCCCAACGAACCAACGGAACCACTGAAACACCATACTGGAATAATCCGTACCACTCTAATGCTACAGAATCTCACCAAACCCGCGTGAATCAAGTCCCTGGCTCACCCTTCGGTGTTCTCCAGCTCCGCGACGCGAAGCCAGCGCCACCAGCATCGCAGGCGCGAAACAACCCCTTTTGGGAAGCTGCCCGCTCCGCCGTCCTCAACACCGTAACCACCAGCCAGGACCTGAACCCCGACACCACCTCAAAGCCAATGCCAACGCAGCCAAACAACAGTGCGACACCGGATCAACAGCCCGATGATCAAACGCCCACCCAAACCTCCATGGCCACCACCCCAAGAGGGCGCGGCAGTTCCCGATCCCGCGGCAGCGTTCGCGGCGGTCGTCGCGGGATCAGCAGCAGCATCCGCAGACCGACTATCAAGATCGAGCCTGCATCGGAGGACTCCGTCCCTACTCTCGACAACCCGGCCACCACGGCCATGGACACGCCAACCCCACTGACAGCCCCCCCCGCTACCACCATCAGTCGGGGTGACCGCCCCAAAAACCGCGGTGGTCGCCCCCGCGGCTCCCGCGCCGGCAACAGCGCCGCACGTGCCGGCCGCACCGTCAACCGCGGAGGCCGTCCGCGAGGCAGCCGCGCCGGCGTCAGTTCCGCGTCACGGGTCGGGGTGAAGCGCAAGCGGCGCCGGAACTTGACTGACGATGAGGACGACGAGGGCAGCGATGTGAGTGAGAAGATGGCGCTGCCGATGCTGAGCAGTTCCGGCCGCCGGATCACGCAGACGGGCCAGTTTGGCGGGATGTTGGGGAATGGGGTCGGTGGGGGGGTTATTGATTTGGATGCCGAGGAGGAGGAGGAGGAGGATGATGGGGAGGATGATAGGGCTCGCCCGAATGGGGTGGTCGGGGTTGGGGTTGGGAATCAACACGCGCCGTTGGCGGTAAGGGGTCGTGGGCCCGGTAGTAGAGGGGGCCGGGGAGGTCGAGGATCCTATCATCATGCCGCTTTAGCTGTCGCTGCTGCCGCGCAGGGGAATAACCCCACCACGCCGACAACGACAGACAGCGGTTCCGCCGGAGGTGGAGGAGGAGGAGGAGGCAGCGGCAGAGGCTCCAAACGCAAACGCCTCTCCCTCCTCGGGAACCACGCCAGCAGCACCAAAGACTCGGCCCTCGCCGCGGTCTGCAAGAACTGCGGGCGCGGCCACTCCCCCTCCTCCAACCAGATCGTCTTCTGCGACACCTGCAACACGCCCTGGCACCAGTACTGCCACGACCGGCCCATCACCCCCTCGGTGATCATCCACGAGGACAAGGAATGGCACTGCGCCGACTGCGAACTCCTCACCTCCATCACGCAGATCAACCGCGGCCGGATCAGCGGTGCCGAGATGGCGCGCCTCGGTGGTGGCGGCGGCGGCGGCGGCGGCCCGCGGACGTTGAAGTGGAAACGCGATTATCTGATGAGCCAGGGCAAGGAAGTGCTGGTCGGCTTGCTGCTGGGGGCGGAACTGGGATCCATTGCGGGGGGCCCCGGGGACACCACCACCTCCCCGATGATGATGATCGACGGAGACAACGACAACGACGACGACGTAGACGACGGCGCCCCGCCAGCAGCAGCAGCAGCAGCAGCAGCAGCATCAAGGGGGGGCCTCCGGCTCTTCTCCCCCTCCTCCACCTTCGCCACCCCCGCCGCCGTCGCCACCGCCGCCGCCGCCGCCACCGCGGACACGATCCCGCATCTCGAAACCCAAGCTGCTGCAGCAGCAGCGCAACCCGCCGTCCTGCCCGTGGTGGTGCCGGCTGAGGAGGACGACACATACGAGGAACCGCTCCCGTACCCACGCACAGGCAACGGCCTCGTCCTCCCCGCCGAGGAAGACGATTTTGCTGTCCTGGTGGATGAAAGCGTGGGGGGCCCGACGTTCAGTCATAGTTGGCAGGAAGGTGGGGGATGGAGGGGCGTGCTTGCGGGGCAGGGGTTTTTTGCTGCCGGTGGTGGTGGTGGCGGCGGCACGTTTCGGGAGTGGATGCAGGGGGTGTTGTCGTCGTCGGGGGGAATGGAGGTCAGTGTGGGCGCTTGAGGGGGGAGCTTTTCTTTCTTTGTTTTTTTTTTGGGGGGGGGGACACTTTGGAATTTTTTTGGTGGATGGGGGGTTTGGGGGGTGGGGTGGGACATATATTCGGCTATTTAGGTAATTACATTGTGGTGATGATCATCAGGGCGGGTTGTTTTGCATCGATTGGCTATAGGTATAGATCCACGGATGGGAAGACAGCTGAATTTTCCCAAACCAAAGCATTGAGAGTTTCTGGCTACATTTGTGAATGAATGAGAAAAGGATGTGTAGGGGTATCGAAGAAGCCACTCACAAGTCCCCTTCAACAGCAGCAGCAGCAGCAGCAGACATTCCATATCTATGCGAAAAGATTTCTAGATACATATCCCGCCCAGATGGAAGATGAATAACCCGAGCCCTCATTTCCTCCCCTCTCCCTTGCTGCTCTGCACCCATTTTCCACCAGGCCACACACAGACACACCGCAGCACCTTTCGGACCTTCAACTCCCTCCATTTCACCCATCACTGCCCTCACTCCGAAACCCCACACACCGCTCCACATACCGATGCGTGAGATCCAACACACTCTGCGGCAGACTCGTCGCCTGCACGATGCTCCTGACTTTCACCGCCCCCTCGCTCTCAATCAAGCCCCTCACACATCTCAGCAGCTCGGGCGAGAATTCCGAGTACCAGCGATACTGCCATGCGATCAATCTGATCAGCGCTTGTAACATATCCTGCACCCGCGATGGCGTCGGTGGGGCGGACTCGTGGTGTTTCAATATTCGGCGCATGGCTTTGGGGGAGAAGCGTTGGCGCAGGCAGGATTGGTAGGCCTCGATCGCGGAGGCGGGGTGCTGGAGTCGGTCCGAGAGGTCGCCGAGGATCTCCCATTCCTCGGCGGATTTGGCGTAGTCGGTGGCGGAGGGGTCGGAGGGGGAGGTGGTGGAGGAGTTGTTGGGGTTGTTGGTGGATTTGTTGGCGCGGGACATGTCGGTGCGCCATATGGTGTAGATGCGGAGATCTTCGTAGAGGACCATGAAGAGGTTGTCGAGCCAACGCTCGCAGAGCCGTTTGTGCCGGAATTGGGTGAAGGAGTTGTTGGTAGCGGAGGAGGAGGTGTTCTGGGGAGGGAAGGGGGTGAGCTTTGAGGGGATGGAGATGGAGTGCAGGGGAAAGGGGGTGGGTGGCTAGCAAAGGGTCCCATTGGGAGACTTACATCATCATTACCAGACTTCACTTCTTCGGATGTGATGGTGTGATTGGGCTTCTCCAATGATTGATCGGCAGCATCCAGTGAGGAGCCGGGAGGGCCGTTGCTTTCGTCGCCCACGGCTGTGGTGGCGAACGATGCAAGGGTCTCCCCATCAGCGGTATCCTCGGTTATGTTGCCATTCGTCTGTGCACTTTCCGGAGTCTCCCCATTCATCTTGGGGCTTGGCGAGTGCAGAGCGGCAGTACTGGAGTTTGGGTTAGGAGCGGCGTGTGGGCCGCCGGTCTGCTTCTCACTCCGATATTCTTCTTCCATGACGAAGACATGACTCCGGATCTTTAACAGCTGATCCCACCCAATCTTCGCCGTGATCTCTGTCAGCAGGCTGTAGGCTTTGAGAAAGGTCCCCTTATAAGCCGCGGCGTGTAATCTCCGTAATGATGGATGCACCATCTCGCTATCATACCCCTGTTGCGGTTCGTCGATCTCGTCCAGCATGCTTTCGGCCATGACCGGAAGCAGGATGCGTGCTGGTTCCGGCATACGAGGGGCATCCTTGTCCTGGTAGGTGAACATTGGACAGGAGTTGAGGGTGAGAAGGGCCAGATCCCACTGCTCGAGGGCACAATAGATCTCCGCTAGCTTGGCCCACGTTCCGAATTCGGCTGGGGCGGCAGTTACACTTCGTTTGGCGCACTCAAGTGCCCATTCCAACCGACCTTTGCCCTGACAGAACGTTGATTGGCAGTCTAATAAAGAGTAATCCATGGGCAGCTCGCTGATGGTGTCATGTAACAGCTTGACTGCCTGCACCTCTTCATCTGCGGCTAATAGCACACGCGCAAGGAGGGAGGAGATTTCCGCTTCTCTGGTTCGTAGTTTTTCGAAAAGATTAATGCCGGACGTGTAGCGTCCGGTGGTGTTTATGTAGTTCAGGAGGCCGGTCGTTAGATGGTTGGAGACGAGGTTAGGTACTTGGACATCTGGGTCGGAGCCCAATTGCGGACCTGCAGCTCATGTGAACGGTTTGACTTGGAAAGTAGCCGTGCATGGTTCTTACCCTTGAAGAACAGCCTTTCGGCAGCATCGAGGAACTTATGCTCAATCTCCGTGCTGGTAATGGGGTCAAACCTCCTTACCCCAACAATTTTCTTGATGTTATCTCCCGAGCCATCATCCGCGTACGAGTAAGCCCGCAGCACCGCGCACAGAAATGTCTCGAGCCATAGTCCCTCAGAAGCCACTCGTTTGTCTCCTCTCTCATCAATGCAATAGCTCTCCACCCCCCCGGGTATCTTCACATCCACCCGCATGTCCACGTGCGAGAAGGCATTGTAGCAGCAATACAAGCCCGAAACGACTTTGTGCGTCTTGTCATTGGGCGAATAGACCAAGGTGTTCACATATGCAGCAAGACTGGCAGATGATGAGGCATCTACACCTGTGACATGGTGGTAGAGCCCGCTTTGCTTGCCGCCCGACTTGGATTGCTTGATCAGGTGCACCAGATCGGGAGGGCCCAGCTCACGAATCGTTTGCAGAGCTTCATTTCGATATTCAATGGCGGACTCGATCTCTTCTTCAACGATTCTAAGCTCTGGGTTAGCACATGCGATCTTCGCTCATCGTTGTAGGATGCTCACTCGGGTACTGCGGGTTGGATCATGGCGTCTTTTCGACTTCTTCGTCGCCACTATCATCTCCTCAAATAGCGACTCGAATAGGATGTTTACATCAAAGGCATCGTGCTCAAGAAGCTGCACTGGGTTTGCTTGTCGCATCACGAATTTCTGAAACTCAGGTGCTGCTTATTCCGCCAGACGCTAGGCATCAGCGAGTCCTAAAGCGGTCATGGCGGTCTTGGCGGTCTATCTCTTGCGCTTTCGGTTTCTCCTTCCAGTGCACCCATTACACTCTATCAAGCTCTCATTTCGTTTGAGCTTTGGACTACGAGGAGCATCACATATCAAAATACAGTCTGCGCTCAAAGAACATCCAAAATTGTACTTTTAAGTTCTCTAGCGAGTTCTAGGATGAACAATTCCCCTTTCACGAGCGCGCTCGAGATATCTGTCTCGTGCCTGAGGGGCAAGAGCCCGCTCACCGTCCCAGAACGCTCCTTCTATGTTTACCTTGCATCTGAATCTTCATTCATCCTCTCAAAACTCGCCCCAGCCTACAGTCTCGACCGCGTTATTGTCGCTGAATACAATCCCATTCATACTAGGGCTCGTCAGTCCGGCGTCGTCGGTATTTTGGGGAGATGCTCCTTACCACTCGTCCATCGTCATCTCCAGTATATACAACCTGCGCCATGGGTAAGATCGCCGTGATCGACGCTCCAATGTTAAAGCCTGCTTGATCCATGTGGTGCATCCGTTTCACGTGCTCGAGCTGGTACCCTTCATCTCGTATTGCCATGTTCCAAACCTGTCGCCTTGAGCGTCAGCATACCAAGATTTGACACCAGCACAACCGGATGGGAGATGGACGCACATTTACAACGCCTCGCTTGTGCCCGGTAAAAATGAGCTGTCGCTCCAGAAATTCGTTGCCTTTCCCTTCGTAAAATGCGCATGCTGTGATCGTGTCGTCGCCTTCCACAAAGACATCTTGCTGTACCATCAATTCGCCGTTCAAAGTCCAGATCGAGATCTCGGATGATCTGCAGAGCATAATGTTGCCGGCAACGTCATTGATACGTGCACACTGGAAGCGTTAGTCCAAGCTGGTACAACGGAGCAGCTCTGGTTCTTCCTACTTCAACCGGTTTCCCTTTCCCCAGAACCCGTACAAGTTCGAGCCGGTTGAGATCCCATAGAATGACTTGGCCGTCACAGGACGCTGACAAGAGCGCGCTGAACGATCGTGAGGCCGCAAGACAAGTGATTGCCCTCCTATGACCGAAGAGGGTCTTCTTGGGCTGCAGATCGACCGCTTTGGGGGTGGAGAGGACGCTCCAGACGGAGATTGTGCAGTCATATCCGGCCGTGATGAGGGTCTTTGAATCCGCAAATACCGCGGTGGAAATCTGACCGATGTGCAAATGCTCGAACAAGCCCAACAGCTAGATGCAGTCAGCACTCGACCGCGAGCCAGGTAGAAGGCAGTCACTCACCTTCTTGTTTTCAGCAGCATGGAATCTGACACTGTCATCGAAGTAGCCCCATGTCATGAATCTGTCAAATGTCGGGCCAATGTCAACTCGTAACGCGCCTGAGGCGAGCAACTTTTCCGCCTTCGTAGACCATTGAAGATGTGCAATGCGGTCATGACTCTCTGTCATCATGTCAGTGTGACGACTAGCATAGCCAGGGGCGGGGGGATCAACTCACCAGCTACAGGGAATGGCAGTCGAGTCAGATTCTCCGCGGATCGATCCAGCCTCTTCGGCTTGGACTTGGGAGGCTCACACACGGGATGAGCTCGTGGAAAGACTTGATGTGGCGTCTGCCCAAAGTTGTGGATGATGCCAATTGTCGCCAGCCTTTCGACAGGATCATCAATCGTATCCAGATCTTTGGCACCATGGTAAGACAGATGATGAAACACATTGGTCGCCTCGAGCGCAGCTTCCCCGCGTTGCTTATGTCCAAACACGAGGTCTATCCAAGAGCTTAAATGTTGCGTCGCATAATCGCTTTCCAGAGCTTCCCTATGCTTCGCGACGAAGATCTTGGGATCACCTTTCGCCCACGGTGGGAGTGCCACATTGTCAATCTTTTCTCCGCTTCCCTGTCTTTCTCCAAGATCGTAGCCGTTCTTGTTAGTCAAAAATTCTGGGAGGTAGAAGAACTCCGGTATCAGTTCGCGCACATCCGTCATGTTGTCTCTTGATGCTGAATTCCATGCCTTTTCGATGGAGTAGAAGAGTCTATCTGCATGATCGAAGAAACCCCCTTGTAATAGGAGATAGGATTGTACATATGGCTCAAGACGAATCAAGTAAGAGGTCACAATCATAGCAGAGGAATAGTGAGTGCCGTAATGGAATGGTGGGGACCTCTCATCACCCATCTCTGCAAATGATTGATACCGATCTTTGAACTCTGTCTGTCGTTCCAGGCTTTGACAACCCATCGGCTTTGTGAGATCGCGGTAGCTTCGAGGATCTGAAAGATCTAGTTCCTCACTTGTGTAGTCTGCGATGACCCAGGGAAACACAGGGTACTGGGTCAGATCGTTGAATGTGCGCCCGGCCATTGTATTGACCAACATGAGGTACTGGAAGTTGGAAATTTCACCCCTAAGCCACTTGCGTGTTCCTGGATTGGACGTTTGTTGGGCAAAAACACTGGTGAAGCGAGTGCTCAACGTTTGGGCCTCGTCATCTGGGTTGCGAAGGAAATCGGATCTCCAGTTATCTTCCATAGATGAAGCGGCACGCGTTGCCGAACCGCTGGCTTTGCTGAGCATTCTCTGATACAGTTCATTCCGATCAACGGGCTTTTGCGCCGTGAGAAGGTAGCTGCGACCATCCACGAAGAATACTTCGATGGCTACGTCACGGAACAAAAATCGCCTTTTGGATATGCTCAGAACGTCGTCCCATCTCCAGCTTCGTGTTTCAAACTCAGTCGTCGCTACGGTCTTGGTTCGATCAGCAGCCTCGCGCCCTGAGATCATCTGAAGGTATGGGTCACGCTCCTCGCGCGGTGCATGCACAACATTCACAATCTCGCCATCACCACGTTGGAAGAGGTGATCCAGGATGTACAGATGGCCCTTGCCAATAATCAAAAGGCCCTCAACAGCTTCGAGGCCAACAATTCGTGATGCGTTGTGAACGTATTCAACCTGGTCACCTCTTTGTAGGCTTCTTACAACTCTCCGATTCTTGTCTTCATAATCTTCCATCTCGACTTTTGGATCGGACACCATCTCGAAATCCTCCTCCGCTTCGATGTCACTACTAGCCGGACCTGCTGTATGACTGGTCGGAGCCATCTCCATATCAACATGTGATCTCATCTCAGGCTTCACAGCTTCAGCACGGCCAGGCATGGGAGGTGTGGATGTCGAGCTCACGGGAGACTTCATCCTAGAAGGTCCTTGAGATTGTCGTCGCTTTGGAGCAGCTTGGATGTGGTCGGAAAGTCTGCTTGGAATGAACCTCATCCTCATTCTGTTTCGCCCTTCCGTTGGGTCCAACTGCCATTTGCGTGGTGAAAGGTCTTCGAAGAGACCGCATGGTCGACCAAGCTCCTGACGCATTTTTTTCCACGAAGAGGTGTTGAACGCACTGGCGTCTGCTTCATCTTGCAGCGCTCTCTGACGCTTCAAGAACTCGGCAGAATATATGTTTGATCGCCAATGTTCGCTGCTGATCTCATGGCGCCGAAGGATCTCTTCATTCTTTGACTCTTCCGAGACCCACTGCCTCAGTCTCTCTCTTCTCTTCAAGACCCTAGCCTTGGCAGTCTCTTCTGTCCGAGTGTTCTCGTCCGCCACAAAACGGCCCCAATTTCTTGAAAGAGAGAGGAACAGTTGTTGATCGAGTTGAGATCTGTTCTCATCAAACCAATCAAGGAAGGTCTCGTTGTCCAACTCCATGATTTTCTTGAAACCTTTAATTAATGATACTGCTTCTTTGTGACCTGATTCCGAGAGTATCGAGGACATCTCCTCTGGCTTGTGGACGAGAAGCAACCGCCAAAGGTTTGCAGCTGCCATCTTCACAGCATCGTCACTACTCTCCATCCTCGCGAAGAGCAGGTAGCAGAATAGTCTAAGGAAGTCGTTCGATGTATCTTGGGCTGGAATCAGGACGCTTTGCCAGTATGCAAGCTTGTCCAAGAATGTCACCAAGCTTGATGTAGACTCCTTTTCATCAAGTTCAGAGAGCCTAAGCAGGACAACTCGGGAAAGGATCATCCTGATGTTGACGATGATCTGGCTGCAAAGCCTGACAGACTTGAGAGCAGATACATCTGGAAGCTGTAGATACTCCAAGATGCCCGCCAAAAAGTCGAAGGTGTCATTCGCTCCGTCTATGAACCAGCCTTCGTAGATGGCTTCGCCAAGATGCGTTGCCAGACGCGCAAGGTTGGTGAGCACTCGGGGTTCCCAAAGGAGCCTTTGGTCAAGTTTGAAGGTGTTTGCAACGTGGGATAGAGCATTGCGAAGAATGTAAGTCTCAAAGTATGCTTGATGCTCCTGGAAGCCCGGTGGCACCCTCATGAACAGCCCTAGGCCTGGGAAATCCTTGCGTGTAAAAATTTGGTCGCAGAAAACAGCAAGCGCAAGCTCAAGGACTTCCTGTATGGCCGAATTGCTCGAATCCAAAAGCCTTCGGGGCCCTCTTGGAGAAACAGCAGGCTGTAATTTGGGCGTTGGTAATTCCGAGGCTGTTGAGTCAGTATTGACAAGGATGTAGGAGGAAAGCCTTTTGGGAGCTGGTGGTTTCGAATTTCCGAGAGGTTGACTACCGTCTGGAGTGCGTGTCCGTACCACAGGGGCACCGCCGTTCGTGGAGCGCAGTTCGTTTGAACTGATCGTGACATCCTCCCCTTTGAAAGTGAGGGCAGAGTTGCGAGAATGCAATTCAGTCTCTGCACTGACGGCATGTGAGCTTACGACAACAGGGAACAGAACGACGAAAAGTTCTTGCACATAAGTCGAAGAGACTGAGAAGTCACGGAAGACGTGCGACTTGGAATGAAGGTCAGCCAAAAAGCGAGTAACAACTCGAATTACATTTTGTTCTTTAGCAACCGTAGGATCTTTGATGGCTGTAAGCGCGCGTCATCAGCGTCATCAGCATCATGATCCAGACCTGAATGGTGGTTAGCTTACCATTCTCAAGCAGTTTTGTATTCAAAGTCAAAGAACGCTGTCTGTTGTGTGAGGTGGCATGTTGCGGCATTGAATTGTCATTGCGACTCTCCTTTATAGTAGTAGGCGTACTTAGTCGATGCTCAGTGATAGCTGGCAACGCTGTTCTTAGCATGCCCATTATGACCGGTATGATTTCTGGGTTGGATATTGTGGTCTTGTCGTCAATTGCGAAAGTATGGAGCAACGTAAAAAGATCGAGGTTGGATGTATAGTCTATATCAGCAACATCCTTGCCAAACAGGATTGCAAAACAAGTCAGCCATAGCCCAGGAACGCCCCAGAATCGTTGAAGTCGATGCTTCATAATGGTCACACCACCAGACTTATCGACAAATTTGCGCTTATATTCAGATCCGCTGGTAATCAGGAGCCTGCCGATTATTTTTGTAGACGCGACAATAATTCGTACGTCAGTCTCAGCTAAGAGATAGAGTAGCCACTGGCTGAACATCAGTTCAAAATCTCAAAGTGCACTCAAAAGCTGAGGCAGCTCACCTTGTTGGTCACTGTGCGGGCAAATCTTCCAAGAAGATCCCCGTTGCTTTTTTGGCATAAACAGTTGGTGTACATCTCCAAGATGGAGACAGCGACTTCGAAGCTATCCATCATTGGCTCAGTTTGTGGACCTGGATCTGAAATATCATTAGCTCCGGAGGTGGAGCTGGAAACGGTCTTTCTACGAGAAGGCGTAGACGTCCCAAAACGAGTACTTTTCCTCCTAGCTAGCTCGGTATTGTTATTGTCGGGCTTGTGGATGGCATAGGTAATATACAAGGACAGCGAACGCATGAGGTCGGCAGAAAAGTTAGAGAATAACAGTAATTCGAACGCTTTCCGATAATATGTGAATGCTAAGGGGCTGAACGTTTGATCTTTCAGGCCTTCGAGCCATTTCTTCACGATCCCTGCAGTGTAGATGGTCAGTAAGGCGGATGGGGACTGCAGGAGATACTGACTCATGCGAGACAATCGTTTCATGTTAAATTGCTGGTATTTACTGAGGGTCGCGAATGCACTGAACTGCCCATAGAATAGCTTTTGTACCTCGATCGATGATGTTTGCCAGATCTCAAGATCGACGACAAGTGTTCGGTACGCCAGCGGGTTATTGATGATGGAATTCTCGAGTCTTTCTGGGCAGTAACCAGCAAATGCAAGTATAAGGCTCAAGACCTGTAGTGACAATGGAGATGATGCTCCAGTACGAGCCGCAGCCGAGCTCTGGGTTTTTGAAGCGTGGAGCGAGCTCAGCTTCCCAAGCTTAGCGGTGAGAAGGTTCGCAAGGACTCCGAAGCCGTTTTCTCTTTCCATCGCCTCACTATTGCGCCAATTGTTACGAATACTGCCAAATAGATCTTTCAGATGACGAATCAGACTTTCATCATCCTCTGCAGAATCAATCAAGGCGAGACCCACTGCTGTAGAGCCGCCAATCTGTAGGGAAGCGTCATCCAGATGATGCCTGGCAATGATGGTGGGATCTCCTGTAAGAATAGCATGACCAGAAGCATATGTGAGAGCTTGATTGACGGCGGGAAAGGCACCATTCAAGGCAAGGGCACTCCGTCTTCCTCTGGCTACATTGAAGAAGTTTCTTTGAGCGATCTTGGATAAAGAGTGCAGTAGCTGCATCTCACTCGATGAAGAGTCCTCGACATCACCATACACTTTATTTGCAGACACGTTGAGGAGTATCCGATTTTCCGGAAGAATATCGCCAGCCTTCGATTTGATTGCCAAAACGATTTCCGATTTATCCTCCCTTCCTGGATGTAGACCTTCATTTCGGACGTTGAGTTGTGCGGAAGCTTCATAGGTCTGAAAAGAACCTAAGCAATCCTGGAAACTCCCTGTGTACCTGGGACCAAGACGGTAATACACAGCTAATAGATCGTCGCTCAAAACATCTAGAAACAATTGTGCGGACGCCAGCTGCCATTGGGTGCGTACAACATTCTTACCAAGCAGAGAAGCTAGATCTTGCGGAGTGCCGAAGAAAGCCTGCACGATGCCTCTTGAATCAGCCGCTCCGGCAGCAACGCTCTCAGGCTGAGCTTTGGGCGGTAGTGCAGGGTACTGCGACTTGACTTGTTCGACGAACTCTCCATCCACGAATAGAGAGGCTCTTGCAGAAGAGACGGTCTTTGGACGGCGGTGGGTCAAGTCAATGTGGTACCACCGTCCTTCTGCGAAAGAAGTGGATTTGAAACGCACACTCGGCCTGGACGATTTCATTGATGTTTGCAGAATCAGGTTGTGGGTGTCTTTCTCGAGATAAACCAAGACGAAACAGGACTGGCTGGCGTCAAATGCACCGAAGAGTGTGGTGTGCGAGTTTGGATCGAATTTCGTCACTTGAAACCAAAGGGACAACGTATATCCGTTACTGCCAGACAGTGGTGGAAAAGCCTGATTCAGAGCTGGTAATTCAATTGATGAAAAGCCATGCAGCGACAGGTCAAAGTGAAAACACGATGGTAGATGAGACGACGCCAGAGAATGCGAAAGTAGCTGAGCGATGACGGGAGATGTGGTGGCATGGCTATAGAGAAAATGAGCGTCGTCAAGATTGCTCACGCCTACATCAAGGAAGGCCTTGGCCAACACAAAGAGATCTTTGTGGCAATTAGCCTTGGGATCTAGCGAACCCGAAAGGCATGATAGTACTGGCGATAGAATGCCCGTGCTGTGGATGGCAACGAGGTTGCCAACGGAAACACCGGTCAGATCATAGAGGATCTTTGGGATGCTATCGAAAGTAGGTACTTTATTGAGCCCTTCTTTCTGACAATCCTTCCAAAGCATGAACATGATCTTCAGGGGGTCGGCGTTTGACACTTGGGGCTGAGAGCCAAGAGCTTTCTTGATCGTTTCAGATGGACTCGAGGTAGACAGAGACTCTGAGTTTGGAGAGGGCGTGATCCCGGCCTCATGCTTGAGGGAGGTAGGCGTAGCCGCATCATGACGACTGGATCGTCGGTCGCTGGCCAAGGTGTCGAAAATGTCAATGACAGATTCATCATCGAGCGCACAGGCCAAAAAGCAAGCAAAGATGCGGTTCTCGAGTCTTCGGGTACCCGCATCGGCTGCATCCGTATGCGACCTTATCCAAGACTGGAGCACCTCTTTCACAAACAGCCATCCGTTTCCATTAACCCTTTCTCGGAAGAAGCGACGATTTCCTTCATGGTCCTGGAAAGCTGCGCTGAGTATTGCGAAGCACGTTTGATATAAGTCGAGGGAGAGAGATGACGCGTCGTTGGACGGGCTGCGAGCATCATGTGCATTCACAATGGATTGAATGACGTCCAGGATAGTCTTGAAACCGCCGACGTGACGAAAGGCATCTTTGGGGTGGCCTTTGGAAGCACTGTTGAGCAGGAATTGGCGTATGTAGTGCGCCGCTTCTACCCGTCTTTCCAAACCATCAACGGAGCCGCCATCGTCGATGTCTTTAGTCAAGCTACGGAGCTGACCTTGAAGTTCCTCTGTCTCATCGTTGGAGCATTTGAGTGTAGAAGCTCGACGGCGAGGGGCCATAACAGGGACCTGATGTGGCACTGAGATACGACGCGCCGTCGCATTTGTCACCGAATTTCCATCTTCTTCACTTGCTTACGGCACCGACGGCGAATATCGAAGACCAACGCACACGAGTCGCGTGCCTAGTCCTTTGTCAGAGGTCATTGGGTCAGATGCGGCTACACAAAAGAGTGCACGGTATACGTCATGTGTCATACATCTATTCCCCGTGATTGTATGTGAAGACACGCCCGCTGCCTTCAATATCTTGGTTGCGCGTCTTTGCTCTCATGGCAAGAGCGATTTGAACACAATGGGATCTTGCAGATGAAGCTGCTAAAATTAGACAGGTCGGATCCGGCCTGGCGGCTTCGATGTCTTGGCATCGTTTTGATAACGTTATTGCCTGGAGCCTATCGCTTCCGGGGGAGGTCAGGCGAGCGTCTCCCAGATGACGCCTTGGACGCTTATCGCCAGCCTCTCTATAATCGATGTAAATCATCAGCAGCTCCATCAACTTCTGCAACAGCTCCCCTCACCAATACTTTCTTGAGAGCATCAGCGGAAACATCAGACTCTTGTCATTGAAGAATCCCAGACCCAACATGAGAGGTCTTTTGAGCTTATCGCTGCTGCCTTTGCTGGCCGCAGCATCTCCGTTGCTTTTTGAATCCGCTGAAGATAATGCCGCACCCATATTCTCCTCCTCCCAGTCCGACGAGCTGCCAGACTCATACATTGTCGTGTTCAAGAAAGGTGTTTCCCACGTCGATGCTGTCGAACATCATGACTGGATCAACAATCTCCATGTCCAGTCCGAGGCTGCAAGGTCGAAGAAGAAGAGAGATCTGTCCGATCTGGTCTTCTCCACCTTTGAGGGCTTGAAGCACACCTACAATATTCCCGGAGGCTTGCTTGGGTACTCAGGTCACTTTGATGAGTCGGTTATCGAGAGTGTCCGCAGGCATCCTCAGGTGAGCAACGCCGTGAATCTACATGTTCATCTACTGCCGAAGGTCCACAAGATTGCGCTAACACGCCTATTTCCTCGTAGGTAGCATATGTCGAGAAAGACTCGATTGTTCACACGATGGAAGAAACGCCCGAGGTTGAGAACGGCGCCCCATGGGGTTTGGCCCGGATATCGCACCGTGCCAGCCTGAGCTTTGGCACTTTCAACAAATATCTGTACTCTGAAGAAGGTGGCGAAGGTGTTGATGTCTACGTGGTTGACACTGGTACCAACATCGAGCATGTTGATTTCGAAGGCAGAGCTCACTGGGGTAAAACCATCCCAAGCGGCGACGTTGATGAGGATGGCAACGGTCACGGCACCCACTGCTCCGGCACAATTGCGGGCAAGAAGTTTGGTGTTGCCAAGAAGGCGAACGTATATGCTGTCAAAGTGCTGGGCTCGAACGGCTCTGGCTCCATGTCCGACGTCGTCAAGGGGGTTGAGTGGGCCGCCAATAGCCACGATGAAAAGATGAAGGCTGCCAAGAAAGGCAAAGGCAAGAAGGGCTTCAAAGGAAGCGCCGCAAACATGAGCTTAGGCGGCGGCAAATCAGTCACATTGGATCTGGCGGTGAACGCGGCCGTCGATGCCGGTATCCACTTCGCCGTTGCCGCCGGGAACGACAATGCCGATTCCTGCAATTACTCGCCAGCAGGAGCGGAGAAGGCTGTCACCGTTGGTGCTTCGACCCTCGCCGATGAGCGAGCTTACTTTTCCAACTTCGGCAAATGTAATGATATCTTCGCTCCCGGGCTGAACATTCAATCCACCTGGACCGGCAGCAAGCACGCCATCAAGACCATCTCAGGGACATCCATGGCGTCTCCTCACATCGCCGGTCTGCTCGCGTATTTCCTGTCTCTCCAACCTTCCAGCGACTCTGGCTTTGCGGTTGCCGACATTACTCCCAAGCAACTCAAGACCAATCTGATCGCGATTGGTACAACTGGCAGCCTGACTGACATTCCAACGGGCACGCAAAATGTAAGTCCCAGATCCGTTCATGGCAATGAAGAGTGCTAATGTTCGCCACAGATCCTGGCCTGGAATGGCGGCGGTTCAGCAAACATGACCGAGGTGTTTGGTCAGACAGGGTACACTGCAGACTCGAAAGCGGAAAGCCTTGAGGAGCATTCCGAGGAGCAGATGCTCATCCAGCCTGTCCAGCCTATCCAGGAACTGAAGTAGACCTACCTTTAGGATTCACAACATCCTGATTTGACGGATATTGCAGCGTGGGGTCGGAATGCGAGCAATGCTGAGGTAGTCCTTTACTGTGGGCCGATTCCGGGCCGATTCTGGGCCAAATTGCATTGTATATTGTTCGGTTACCTGCTGGGTTGATCTGCTATCTACGGACCATATAGGAGAGTGCTAGGACTTTATAGCTTGGGACTTCTCCACTGCGCGATTCAGATATGGATGCTGTGTCCACCGCCTTGGCTGTTCTTGCCACAAAACGTTCGACATTGCTTTCACGTGCGATGCTCATTCTAGGTCCGAGTACAGACGTACGAGGGGAGGGGTACCTGGACATTCTGGACCTCTTCAGCCTTATGCACGCTTGAGCGCAAGTCTTGGCAAAGGCTGGGACGGACCCAGAATGCGGCCGTCAAATAGTCAAATAGGACTAAGGATTATATGTACAGTAGCTGCAAGCCGTGCGCAGTAGAGTAAGTCGACATAAGATCCAATTCGCTGCTCGTCTCGCTCCACTGCCGTCGCAATGCCAACCCCTCTCTGGCTCCATCCTAGTAGTCTCGTGCGACTGCAACCAAGTACCAACGCCTTTAGTTGGCGTCATTCCTGATTGAGCGGACATCGATGTTTCAGCTCCTCCAATCCGACAATCTTCACATTCAAAGGCGAGCCGCGATAGTGATTGGGTAACCATCATTCAGCAAGCTGGATCTAGCTCTCACTCGGGAGACTCTCGGGACATTACGAATGCGCCGTCTCCTTGGAAGTCAAAGCCTGAGGCCCAACTGACCAGGCAGTGCCACACCGTCGCTGCCCGCTCGATTTGCCCCACAAGACAAGATTCATGTTCAGATACGATCATGGCTTACAATCCTGCCAGCCATTATTCGCCAGGTCAGCATAGTCAGCACCAACACCCTCCTGCTGGGCGTAACCATCCGTATGGTCATTCCAACCTTGTCCAAGCCGGTCCACCCTCTACACTTCAAAGAGCTTCAAGTTTTGATGAAGGTGACGATGGGGCTTTTCCTCAGCCTGATTCGGCCATCACACGCCATTCGAGAGCACGGGGCTCCTCAGGTACTGCGGCCATGCAGAACGATGAGCTCCGCATGAACCCACAAAGTCCCTCGCACCCTCCTCGATCCACATCCTACGGCGCCAATACTACCCCAGGCTCTCAGCAATACACTCCCCCAGCTCTTCCTCCTCGGCAGCCATACAATCCTCAACAGACATACAATCCTCAACAGTATGGCATGCCGCAGCCTCAGCCTAGCCCCCAGCTCAACAATGCATTTGCTACCACCTTCAACTCGACTTACCAGAGCTACAACCCAGCAGCCTATCAACCGCCGGCTCCTTTACCGCAACAATCATATGGCATCTTCCCAAGCCCCTCTTTCCCAAACTCGGCTCAGCCACCTCCCCCGCCTCCGCGCCCGTATGAAAATAGCTACGGCAGCAGGATGTCGCCTCCTTCCGCCTCCAGCGCTCAATTCTCAAATCCCTTAGCATACCGCCAACAGCCTCTCCCGCCGTTGCCGGATTCAAGCACCACTGCATCAAATTCGTCATATACCCCTCCCGCGCCTCCAGCGCCTCCGTTCTCGCCTGCTAGAGATGCATTCAACTCCAATAGCCCATCATCATCCTCCATTCCTCAATATGCATTCTCCAATTCTCGGCCCGGTGATCGCTCATCCCTTTCCAGCAACCATCCACCCAGCCTTCAGCATCAACCATCTAGCGGCAGTCAGCGCATGCCGTCCCCGACCATACACCGAAGACCGGTGGGAGGAAACGCATCCTTACCGCAGACGCCAGGGACTCCGGGTCCAACGCCTCCGGCACACTCGCCGCAACGTTCGGATACTCTCGGTCGGCATCCGCAATCCCGGCCTTTGCCTGGGCCTCCAGCTGCCGATACAGATTACTTTGCAGCCAGCAATGGGTACGCGGATCAGGCTGAAGAGACGGGATATGATGACTTGATGCAGGAGGTGGAGGCGGCTGTCATGGGCAGGCCTCCTCCAACGAGCCGACAAAGAAGCAATCGAGCCTCGCAAGCTTCGCAGCAAGATCGAAACAGCTACGACCAGCCGAATGGAAATATCGCTCCCATGGGACATGATCAGTATGTCAACTACGATGCTTACAGTGAAGATAGCGATGCCGAGGCAGAAGCAGGATTAGCTGCGATGCGATCTGCCGAGCAGGAAGAGGCGGCAGATGCAGCAAGGAGGCAGAGCGGAAGGTCATCGCACCGAAGATCTCATGGCTCACAACAATCAGAGCAAGTAGTTCGTGAATCCCCGGCATCGAGTGACAGCGACATTCATGTCGACATGAGTGCCTATGGCGGCGGGTTTTCTGCTGGAGGATATCATTATGGGGATGATCCGAACCCTCAAGAGTACGGAAATCTTTACGGGAATCAAGAGCGGGAATTTGCCACTGCAAGGTCCTCTCAACGTTCCAACGTGTCTGAAAACACGCGCGATGGTGGAAGTGGTCTATACGATTACCCAATCCCGGACCCAAACTACGTTCATCCATTTGCTCCCGCAAGAGTTGATACCGGTGGTACTGGCGGCCTGTCGGATCCAGGAGCGCTACCCAGGAGACTGAGTTTCGAAGATGGCGATGAAGCGACGCTGGTGGATACCGAAAGCTCGTATCCATCGACAAGCCCCAGTCCATCTCGGCAAGGTCTACCAGACATGTTCTTCCACCCTGGCACAGGGCGTCGTCCGTTGCCGGCTGCGCCAGTCGAACATTCGGTCCCCCAGCTCATGCCTGCAGGCACCTACAAGGATCCTGAGAAGCTGATACAGTATGATGAGTTTGGCCGCCCCAGGTTCCCGCTAGATCCAGACTCGTATAACCAGATGCTCACGCCCTCTGGTACGCCTGTCCCGCGATCGTCATCTCTTGTCAGCCATGGTAGTCAACCAGTGACCCAGCAACCAATCCGATCAAAGACCGACGCTGATCGTGCCAAGATTCTTCGACAACAGCAACAGCAACAGCAGCAATCTGGCTTGCGGGCAGCCTCCATCTACGGCACTGATGCGTTTGGAGATGACAGTCTCAATGCTAGCGCAGAGCTTCTGGGCCTCCCAACCATTCCAACCGGCAAACGGAGGAAGTTCAACCCGGCGAAGCTTTCCACGAGTGACTTCAAGAGGTGCGCTGAGCCGTGGGCGTTGAGCTCTGTCACCAATTGGATGAAGGAGATGAGTGAAGGGGAATCTGACCTCAAGGAGCATGCTGTCGTTGATGGCATTGTCGCTCTGTTTACTCATAAGGTGCCCACGATGAACACGGCAGACGCAGAGGCGCTAGGTGCTAAAGTCGTGCGCACAATGCTCGAATCTGGCACCTTGCTCAAGGAAGAAGAATGGGTGAAGTTCGGGAACGAGGAAATGTCCGGGGTCTTGTTCCAGTTGACCGGTGCAGGCTGCTACTCTTCCCGAGTACACACGGAGACGTTACCTGGTAGATGCTATGCCCATCATTGCATGCGGACGTTGAAGAAGATCAATCTTCAAACCCAGATACTCGAGCCTCAGCGGAAGGCGGAGGACTGGGCCACGTTCTACAAGGTCAAGAAGGAAGACGTCGAGAACGTTGACAAGAAGGAGATTGAGCGCCAGAACAATCTGCATGAGATTGTCACGACGGAAGACTCTTTCATGGATCAGGTCAATGTGCTGCGCTTGCTTTACCGGGACGAATTGTTCAAGCATCAGCCGCCTATCATTGCCTCGAAACGAAGGGATCAGTTCATGAACGATGTCTTCGGCAAGGTAGACGCGATCAAACAGGTCAACGAGGACTTTTTGCTTGCTCAACTCAAGTATCGGCAGCAGGAGCAAGGGCCCTGGATTAGTGGCTTCAGTGACATCTTCCGTGAGTGGATCCGCAAGGCCCGAGTTCCATATATCGAATACGCTGCAAGCTTCCCAAACGCTTCCTCGCTCATCCGTCAAGAAGCAACTCGCAATCTACTCTTCCGTGAATTTCTGGATCAAATCCGCGAGGACGAGCGTTCGAAGAGGCTGGGATGGGACACTTACCTCAAGGCTCCCATTACCAAACTCCAACGGTACAGCCTCCTCCTGTCCGTCGTTCACCGGCATACGGTGAAGGATTCCGAAGAAAAGCGCAACCTGGCGACAGCAATAGAGGAGGTCAAAGTAGTGACCATGGAGTGCGATGTCCGAGTTGCGGAAATGTCGAAAGCTGTGGATCTGTCGGAATTGGCATCCAAGATTCAGCTGCGGCCCTCGATGAGTGATATCCAACTCAATCTCATGCATTTGGGGAGGGAGATCATCTACCGGGGAGACCTCCAAAGGCCCGGTTCCGGCAAGTTGACGTGGGTCGATGCTCATGCAATCCTGTTCGACCATTACTTTGTCCTGGCGAAAATCGTCGAAGCAAAACATCCATCCGGGGGTCAAAGGGCGGAGATTTACGATGTCTCGAAACGACCCATACCCATGGATCTGCTCGTGTTGGAAAGCGCCAATGATGATCCAGTCGTCAAGTCTACCCTGAAGGGACTCGGATCTGTGACTACAGTGACGACAAGAGCCGGGGTGCAGACAGAGGCACGTCCCAGTCGGCAGGCAAACGGCCAGATTGGCCCTCCTCTCATACACACAGACACATCATCGTCGACGGCTTCCACAAGTACGACTGGCTCTGGCAAGACACTCATCCCTGCCACCAGCCTCGATAGTCCGAAAGATGTCATGTACCCGTTCAAGATCCGGCATCTTGGGCACAAGGACACCGTGTTGCTGCATGCTCCGTCCAAGCAAGCCAGGCAAGATTGGTGCTCAAAGATCATCGAGGCCAAGACGAGACACGCTGCCTCCCTGTACAAGCAGAATGCGGAGCCTTTCCGATTGCGCGTAATAGCAGACACAGCGTTTGCATACGAACCCATGACGGGGTCAGGTAAGGGCATTGTCATCAAGGGAACTCCGCTGGATAGAGCCATCCGAGAGGTCGAAAAGACCTTTGAGGGTACCGCTGCACGACCACCTCCTGTCTGCAGAGCAGCTGTCAACTGTGCGACTTCCTTCACCCAACCCAATGGCACGCAAACGTTGGCCATCGGAACGGACTTCGGGGTCTACATGACCGAACACAATAGCCCCCGTAGCTGGATCAGAGTGAGTTTCTTGCCTGTCTACATATGATCACGCCCCAAACAAGGTAGCTGACCTTGAATTCTCCAGGCCATCCCCGCCACGCGTGTCACCCAAATCACTGTTCTCGAAGACTTCTCCCTCTTCCTCATCCTCACCGACAAAACCCTCATCGCTCACCACCTTGACACCATCCTCCCCTCCAGCTCCTCCTCGCCCGCCCACAATAGCAACGCCAGCTCCTCCACCCAACGACCCCCCCAGAAACTCTCCGGCGCCCGAGACATCGGCTTCTTCGCCCAAGGCCGGATGAAAGACCGGCAACTGATCTTCTACAAGAAACGCGAAGGGGTCTCCTCCATCTTTAAAGTCCTCGAGCCCATCTACGGCAAGAGCGGCGCACCCAACTCGACCAACGCCTCCGCCTCCTCCAACAACAACCACTCCTCCATGCGCTCCCGTCTCGGCGGCATGGTCCAAGCCGCCCGGACCACTGCGCGCGGGGGCACCACCGCCTTCTTCCGCGAATTCGACGAGTTCTACATCGGGAGCGACACCTACGCCATCAACCTCTTCCACAGCACGCTCGCCATCTCCACCGCCAAGGGCTTCGAGATCCTCACCCTCGACAAGAAACTCGCCTTCTCCATCCCCAACTTCGACACCGCCGCCTCCTCCTCCTCCTCCACCTCGACCACAAACCCCAACGGCGGCACCGGCAGCTCCTCCACCATGAAGCAAATGCAAAACCGCACCGCCAACCAACGGCCCCTGGGCATGTTCCGGCTCTCGGAAATCGAGTTCCTGTTGGCCTTCGAGGATTTGGCTTTATACGTCAACAAACACGGCGAAGTCTCGCGGTCCGTCATCATGGATTACGTGGGTAAAGCCAAGCAAGCCTGTCTCGTGGAAGGCATGTACCTCATCCTCATCTGCGAGAAGGGGAGCTATGTCGAGGTGCGGAACGCCATCAACGGCCGGCTGAGACAGGTCGTTGCGGGGCGGGATGTGCGCTTGTTGGATGATGGGGCCAGTGGCGGTGTTGCGAGTCATAACTCGGGGCCCACAAAGAGCGGCGGGGGCAGCGTGAAGGTCTGCATGCAGCACCCGGAGTACGAGCGCACGCAGGTGGTGGTGGAGATGCTGGTCAATGAAGGCTTGAAGGAGTGAATCAACCCACAGCCCCTATTTGATTTGAGACTCCCTCCTGAAAAAAATTCAGCGAAAGGGGGATGGGCGGGGGGGGTGGCCCCAGTCTGCTGGACGAGACGCCAGGCCATTACCTCACCACCACCACCCCAATCTAAAGATGAGATGAAAGCGGGTGTCAGGGGAGCCCCCATACCCGTTTTCATTTGGAAAAAAGGGGCCCCCCAATCCGGGGTGACGAAGGACGGCGAAGATTCAGCGTGCGTGATCGATCGTTCATGCTCAGATATATATCAACCCCATCCTCATTGCGGTTTTGCGAAGCTTGTTGCTGAAAGAGGTCCACACGAACGAAGAAGGGGCGAGAAGACGGGAGGGAGGGGAGAATTGGGATACCCAGGCGTTATCTGCATGGCCTTTTTTCTTCTTTTTCCCTCCACAAAGCCAGCTAGCTCCTTTTTGGGGGGTTGGGGAGGCGCGGAGGGGAGAGAGAGAGAGAGCTCATGATGAAAGGGGATGGGGGAATGGGGGAAATATTTTATGTATATGTCCCGTCAAGTTCCATATGAAATCAAACCTTTTTTCCAACCAGCACATTGATCGTTAGTCGGGCAGTGGGGATATGAAGATGACACACGGGTATTCACAGACAAGGTTTCAGAGAGCAGTTTCACGACCGACATTTCAAACATTTTCACCATCCATTTTCTCTCTCCTTTTTGTGGTCTATCTTGCTTTGGTGGTCGTGTCCGGTCCTGTCATGTCCCAAGTGACTGACTTACCCTCCTCCCCTTTTCCCTCAGGACCCAGTCCCGATCACATTCCCCCCCCACCACGTTCCATTTTCTCCTGTTGCTCTCTTTCTTTTCTATACAAAACATCCTTTTTCATTCGTTGGCATTCCCAAACCCGTACCATGCAACAAACTCGCTTCGCTTTGAAACAAAGAGAAATCCTTTTCGACAAAAAAACAACCCATGCGATAATTGATGCAGACGGACCAACAAATCAAGAAGCCCAAGAATTGGGGGTTAAAAACAGAGAAACCACGACAGAGCCTCAGGTATCACGTTGTGCCCTATCCTGCAGGGACCCCGCTCTCTCCACACAACCAGCGGCTTTTTCGATCAAGATCGTTACCGGAACGCGTGATCGGATCGGGCAGAAATGCCGGGTTGTGAGCCGTGTATATAGGTCCTTTGCAATCATTGTGTCATCCTTGACGAATCGTACAGCTAGTCGAGCGCCCGAATTGTGCTCCAAGTGGTGATGAGCGGTGGACCTTCTCAGTGAGGACATGTCCCAAGTCACTTCACGGTATCAACGACCCTTAGATGACGAGTTCGCCAGGCCCTGAGGCACATCGCGTCGCGCTGGGAATCGAAGGGTGGAGGCACGATTAAGCCAAAGGTTGAATAGCAAAGTGCAGGTTTTGTGCTCTTGAAGGGAGGCTCTCCTTGCGACGTTCAGACAGCGGTGTCGAAATCACCCACCCTTCCTTTCAGCCTCATTGAGAGGAAGCGGTTCACCAGGAAATTGTCCCGATCCAGGCCTTGACCTGCTCTTCTTATTCTTCTTGGAAGTCTGCTGCTGCCATCCATTCATCAGAGGCTGAGGCTGAGGAGTAGCCGGCTTGGGACTGATATGCGCTGGAGTCTTCTGCGGAGATTGAGGCATCCGGTTTGGTGATGAGACAGGAGTTGTTGTTGAAGCTTTCGGCTCGGGGGTCAATGAGCCGTTCAAATGGGGTGCTGGTGGATCACTCGGCTCGTTCTGCCTCGCTTTCTCCTGCTTCGTCTTGATGATGTCTGACCAGCTAGGAATCCTTAGGTCCATCTTGATAGGGGTAGGCTTGAGAGGGCTGGACCGGAGAGGGCTGGGCTTGACGCCGCTGGATTTGGCGATGCTGCTCATTTCCTCCTTGCGCCTGCCGATTGGCGATGGCGTTCGGACTTCCCTGACGGGAGAAAGCAAGGGGGCGAGCGCAGGGGCTTTTTCACTTTGACCATTGGTAGCCGCCACAGCCGGTGGATCGATGCGTGAGACTTGCTTTGAAGCGCGCGATGGTTCTCGAGGAATACTTGGCTCAAGCTTCTGTTGCGGTGGTCTTGTGTACTCGACTTCCCCAAATTGAATGTTGAGACCCCGTGAGCTTCCTTGCATTCTGTCATTCAGCTTGCCCATGTTTAGTGACGCACTAGGGTCCACAACCTGATGAGATACACGCCTTGACGAAGGATCCATGTATCCTCTGCGATCGATGCGTGATCGATCAGCAAGTGGATGACCATGGTACATATGGGCAGCCTGCTCCATCGCAAAGCCTTCCTCAAACCCGCCGTTGCCGTAGATATCTACTTCCGAAGGGCAAGGTTGTTCGTAGATAGGCTCCTCAGAGCCCCGACTCATCTCGCTCCCCGTTGCAGCACGTGAGGCCGCTTCCACCATTGAGGGCGGATCGGGTGTCTGGAACGAGTCGGTCCCGTTGATGATGACCGGCCCTCGCGATGGTGGCCCAGTGCCTGGCACCCGTTCGAATCGCTGTGGCCGCGAGCCGGCACTAGAAGTAGATTGCAAGCTGAAAGACCTGTCCCGATAGGATTCTCGATATGGAAGGGCAGAGGAAGGGGATGGCGATCGGGATTCGTCCCTCAACCGACCAAAGCTGGGCGGGATGCCTCTGACTCTCGGGTAGAGATCCGGACCTTGAGGCATACGAGGAGCTCTCACGTCCTCTCTGTAGATGGTGGGAGGTGGGGAGTCATTGATCCAGTACCCCGCATACTCCTTGGGTACGTTCTCATCAAAAGCTGGTTGCAAGGGATGTCTCCTTTGATCGATGTATCCAAGGGCTTCAGGGGGTCTGTAGCGTCCTTGGCTTTCTACAGGGTAGTAGATGGGATCTAGTTGCATGAGCTGCTGCTGCTGTCGAATACCCTGATACTGGAGTAGGTTTGGGCCAGTCACAGGCAGAGGGGGCGCGTTCTGCGCGTTCGGATTGACAGGCATGGCGCGGGCGGGTTGTGATTGAGATCGCATATTTGCTGTCGAACTGTCGAGACCTGAAGATCGATGGATCCCCCGTCTCAGATCGGGCTGCACAGCTCGGAGCGAAGGTGACGACGGCTGTGTATGTATGCTTTGCTGCGGGGTACCAGGCACTTGAGGATACATGAATTGCTGGAACTGCGCGCCGCCTTGCAAGGGAGCGGTTAATGGGCCTGGGCTCGCCATCTGAAGCTGCCTCGAGTGTTCTCTGGCTGAATGAGGACCGTTCGGAGGGAGCTGGTCAGTGGGTTGAAGCTCCAAGCCTGTGATGATTTGATTATTGATCTGCTTCATCCTCAAGTCCATTTCCTGTCTTTGAAGCAGCTGCATGTGGTCGAAAAGCTGCTTATGGAGCTTCATCTGTTCAAACTGCGCCTTGGCGGCTTGTTCTCTCGTAAGCGTCGGGGGTTCAGGCCCCAGTGCCAAAGAGACCCCATTGTGCATGGGGTACTTGTTGCTCGCTGCCGCACTCGAAGCTCTCCTGCCTTTCGGATGATGATTATTCGCATGGTATCTGCCTCCCCTAGTGCCGAATCCGCCTTTGCCTCTCGAGGATTGCGATTGGCTCCGACTCCGGGTAAGTGTTGGCGGAGGTTTGGGCACCGGCTTTTCATATACCCTCTCCTCTGCCGGCGGAAACCGGTATGGCTCCAAGCATTCGTCCAATCGTGCGTCCGACAGCAGATCAAAGGCTCTTCTCAGCTCCAGATGTATACCTCGGAACGCACTATCATCTGCGGTGTTGCCGAGATTGCGCTCGACGTTAAAGGGCTCCTCGACGCAAAGTCGATTGTTTTGCATGAGGTGCCATTTCTTGGCTTCTTTGGATATCAATCGCCCTTCCCTCACAGACACGACATTCTTCTCATAGTCCAAGTCATGGGCATAGCGTCGAAAGAATTGGAACAGGAGATCACCCAAAGTCTCTCGATTTTTGGTACCGTAGCCTCGTAGATTGTCCAAGTCATCATTGAATGCTGCAAATTTTCCGTTGACAAGGACGTCACTCTTGCTGGATTGATTACCATGTAAGGACGGCAATATCGGCGGGTTCCTGGTCTGCAGGAAATTGAGGATCATACATATCCAGGCATACGAGCTCAGAGTTCCCCCCAGAGCTGTATGGGTTAGATGAGTGGTGCGGATCTGGAGGGAAAATGCTTACCCGCATCGTTCAGTATTCTCCGCTTGGTCCAATGCTTGACAATCATTGCGAGTGGCCGGACGCGTTCATCAATCTCGACATATGTCCTGATCATCCGAGTGTTCTCGAGGGCTAGTGTATTGTTGACGTTCATGTCGCAAGCAAGCTCAAGCTCCGGATCCCAGAACTTGACTATAGGGACTTTGGCGTGAGGCACACAGGTCACTCTCTCCATTCCATCTACCCCACCATTAGCTTTGTACAAGAGCTCTCTGGCGAGGTCACATACGCTCAGCGAGAGCAGCTGCCAGCAGACATGTCTTCTCGAGGGCTTTATGAGGTGTTGTGATGCATATATCCACTTCGGACGTCAGCATATCGAGGCATCTGATGATTCCGTGTTCTTCTTACCGTCCGAATCACTGGTGCAAAGCAGATTGCCCGATGACCCGAAGACGTGGACCTTGATATTACTGCCGGGCCACCGATTGTTCAGGATTCGATCCAGCTTGGCTATGAAGTCTGCTCTTCTGCGATCGCTTTCGACGGACGGCAATATCCGATCGTACAGCTCTCTCAGATCACCCGTCAGTTTCGTTTCTTCGGTGGGATTGAGGAATTTCTTCGGCATGGTCCTGGCTCTTTCAAGCAAGTCGCCTCCGATTGAGTATGGTATTCTCCGTCTTGAGAAAGCCATGCCGGTTTCATATCGACAACCGGTGAAGGAGGGTGCCTTGGCGCGCGATCGCGTTCCATTCTCCATGGTGGAGTGTACGGATTTGGGGGAGCCATTGCGCAAGCGCTTGCTCGGTGAGGGTGATCGTGCCTCAAAGGACAGCCTTCTGTTGTGCTGAAAGGGACTCGAGGGGACGGAATTCGAGTGGCGGTTGGTGAGATGCGGACGCGGGAGGGCTGAAATGTGTTGGGCCAAATCGCTGAGCTCTTCATTGGTCGGCATGGTGATTGCTGTCACCGGTTTCGTACCGGACTTTGCACAGGAGAGGGGTTGGCACCCATTGACGAGCCGTGGCCCTGAGGCAATGCTTGGGAGGGAAATTAGATAGACCAAGGTTTTGAAGTGTTTGGAGTAGGCGGGAGAGTCGATGGAAAGGTAGATGTCTCAGCTCTTGGCTGGTTTACACGGCGCACTTCGAGTGTTGACAATCCTAGATCGAGCTAAGTGGGTCGAAGTGGTGGAGATGAGCAGAGTGGCCAGGAGATGGATGGACCAGCAAAAAGCGTCGTTCTGGTCAGTGTTGCTTCAGTTGAGCCTCTATCAGGCTTTCCTCTGTTGTCCGTATCAAACAGCCAGCCAATGCAGTTTGTGGTTGTATACGTTGTACCAGTCGATTCTTCCGCAAGGGTTCGTGTCGCCCAGGGGTTTTTCGTTGAAAGCCGCTGACGACGTTGCCAAGAACCAGTGCGCGCAATCGAATACACGCAGTGGAGGATTGGCCAATCGTCAAGGTGGGGAGGGAAGTGACAACAAAGAAGAGATTCGTCACCAGAGGTGAGATGCAGTGTCGGGGGAAGGAGCGTCTGGTCCTGTCTTTGAGGGAGACAGTCTGGGCGCGAGTGGTTTTAACGGCGCTATGCCGCAGTGGGCCTGGAGATGAGATGAATGGGGACCTCGCCTACTGAAGAGAAACGAAACGGTTGTTCAGCCTCTTCCAAATCCTCATGGATTTGCTTAGACGGATTTCTAAATACTGTGCACACACGAGGCAAATGTTCGATGAGTAAAGTTTCTCGAATGGAGTGCTAAGCCAAATATGAAGCAAACGTTTCCCGATTTGAAAATGCAGTTAAAATACTTTTGGTGCCCCTCAAATCTACTATGGAAACGTTTCAAACCGGGCAGCACCAAACATTGATCTACATGGCAATTCTCCTCACCAAGAGCGACTGAGGGGCTTAGTTGGGCAGAGGAGAGGCTTGGAGGTTTGCTTTGGCATATCTCGGGCTTCTCACCACGAACCAGCAACAGCTGTGCGGCATGGAAGAATGAACATGTCCGTTCTTTCTTTACGCTTTTCCTATCTTTAGTAAGGCATATTTCAGACTCTCATCAACCCACACGTTCGGCGGTTAGAAGTCAGACTGGGCCCTCGAGAAGTCGTGTTGAAGCATCATGTCTGTTGATTGCTTGACACTGACCGTTCGAAGGAATATATCCAATCGGGTATTGCGGAAACACGTGTCAGTACATCCGAGAAGGCCGTGGCTGCCAGTAGCTCGCTTCGCGAGTCGCTTACACCATCATCGTGCAGCTATGGCTGCTCAACATCGTATCCTTTTGATTTGACATTCTGGTCTGTGAAATGTTCAGCGCTCGGACGAGGGGACCTTGCATTTCCTGAAATTGAAGTTCGACCCGGCGGGCACAGCCTTATCTTAGCGCCAACATGACGTACAGGTCGATTATCGTCGCGCCTCGGCAGAGCCCCTTTTCGAGATCCTTGAGTCTGAATCTCTGTGTTGGTATATAATAGACTTCCGCCATCGTCTAACACATACGTCTTATTTATACGATCACCTCCGGATTTTCAACATGACGTCTTGCTGTCCCAATTCCATTTACCCCACGTTCTTGATTCTTTCCAAGCCATGGCTTTCTCGCCTCACCCAGGACACTCTTTCCAACAAAGTAGATGATGAGTCCACCGATGATACACACGAATGCAATTGGGTACATCCAATGGATGCTGTAGTGAAACACCTTGACACCAATGACCACCCCCCAAAAGTTACCCGTCAATAAGCTGATGTTGAAGAATGCTGCTGATGCTAGCCGGAACATGATTGGCGCTCCGGTGTAAAAGATAGTGAGCAAGAGAGTATATCCGGTCAGGTACCCACCGACTTTCCCATCGTGCCAAGTGGCGCTGTGGAAGCCGTCGCGATCGAAGATACCCGTTTGCGCCCCGCTGATCAACATGCCCCAAAACCCGAGCTGGCCAACAACTTCATACAAAGGCCGTTTGCTCACCAGGAACTCCTCGGCGACATTGCTCATGCCATAAAATGTGGCTCCCGCCAATGCAAAAAGATCCCCCTTGAGCTGATTGCCACTGCTGATGCCTCCTGTGGTGCTTCCCTGGGTGATGTGGTCCGAGCCGAAAAGGATGCCAACGCCGCCAATGCAGATCAAGATGCCCACGATTTGCGTCCAGTGATATCGCACACGCAAGAAGATGGAAGAGATGAGCACGACCATCACAATAGCCCAGAAGTTGATGAGCTGCGCCGAAAGGATGGTCGTGTAGCGGTACGCGAGGACGGTGAAATAGTTCCCCTCCACATCCAGGAAGGACAGGATGATGTATTTCCACCAGCTCTTGACCAAAACGGTGCGAAGGTAGCCCTTGAAGCCGTACTTGTACACCGAATACGATGTATAGATGATGTTGAGGAGGACATAATTCCAGAAGGTCTGGAAGGCTGGGATACTGAACGGCTGCTCCGCTAACAGAGTCGAGAAGGTGTTGGTGCCGGTGATGCAAAGCGCCAGGACTTGTCCCAAGACCAAGACGATCCAGAAGTTCCTCGTCGTCAAGTACGCAAACCATCCGGTCTTCTCAAGTTCAAGTCGATCAGCGGAATTGGCCTCCTCGTGTGGCATCGCACCGGCTTCATGCTTGTCGCCGGTTGGACCGATGACCTCAGGTGCAGCATGGATTGGCAATATGGGCTCAGGGGAGCTTTCACCATTCGTAGGCGCGTAATGCTCCGTCGCAGTGGTCTTGCCGGTGGCGGTGGCCATAACGAGCTGAAACTCCCGAGGTCTATTATAAAAATGAAACAGTGGATGCTGAGGAATTTGATACTTGGTCTTTCTAAAGATGAGTGAGCGCAAAGACCCTGAAGTCGCTCACTGTGGATCGCAAAAGAATATGCAAAGGCTTCTGCAGCACAGGAGAATTAATGTGGGACCCGGAACTTTTCAATGAATTTTGGTTGTGATGCCCCGCGTTTGGCCGCCGTGGTGGGGCTCGCTTCCTCAGCTACGGGCGACGGCGTGGTCCAGAGCAGTTTGGCGTGGGGTCGAACGTGGTTCTAGGCTGATAATCACCGTGCGTTACAGCATCTGCCTACAGCGAAGACGGGGAAAGCTCTCGTCTGATCTGCTCACCCCTTCGCATGTTTAACACCTTATCACTTCGCCTAGCGAGGAGGCCTGGTTCGGCATAGGCACTATGAAGGCCTCTAGATCGTTCCCCAAGGTAGCGCTGATTGGTATTGCAGGAAAGTCAAATGTCATGAATTTAGCATATTCAAGAAGCTTGCAAATGCTTGGCACAAAAAAAAACTCCATCTCTCGTATAGCCACATGGACGACTACCGAATAGAGGTTTTTCCTGGTTATTATTACCCAGTATAATCTACAAGGCTTAAGACTAAGCACTCTCATCAAAAAAGACAGTTACAAAAAGTTGGGTAGTAAGGCAGCTGGGTGGTGAGGTAGAAGGGGGGAGGGGCCTGAAGGGCTCGAGGGCTTTAACCGGCTACCAGCTAAAATCCTACCAAAATATCACCACGATAAATACTAATGGTTTATTATCGTTTAATAATACGAATAAGAGTGATAATAGTTCTAAATAAGAAAACCCAAAATTAAAAACTTTCAAGCAAATGTAAGGGTGCTATCTACGAGAGGTGCAGAATTATTTTTTTTGCCAAGCATTTGCAAGCTTCTCGAATATGCTAAATCTTGAGCCGGAATTTAGCCGATCATTATCAAGATGTTGACAATAATGCATCCAAAGCGACAAGCATCATTGAATCTGTTAGCAATGCAATCCCATCTCCTCCGCTCAATCGCTCTGGGATCGTCTTCGCAGTGAATTACACGCGCCTGGACAGATAGATTCGAGATATCTCCATCAAAACACGTCCCCCAGTCCCAAAATCAAACCCCCTTCCCCTTCCAGCATGGACGACGCGCAGACCCTCCATGTTCTCTCCTCGTTATCCCACCGACTCCAGCGACTAGAATACTACCTGAGTGGCGCAACACCTACATCGGAAACAAAGCCTCAACCTCAATCTGCAGACCCTACCCAAACCATCCGCGCCCGCCTCGCGCGCCTTGAGCACGATCTCACATCCCTAGCCTCCCGCTCTGCACCAGTCCGCGAATTGCTTTCCCTCCGTAAGCATCCGCACTCGCTTGTTGCTGCAATCGCTTCCACCAATCTGACTTGAACAGAATCCAAGCACCCAACCCTCTTCAACCCTCCCTCCTCCACCACCACCGCCGACCAACCCTCCCTCTCCATCAAAACATCAACCATCCTCTCCCTCGCCCCCCAATTCCCCACCACAGCATCCCGCCTCTCCACACTGCGCGACACACCCATCCCTCCAGCTTCCTCATCCGCAAAACTCGTGGCATTGAAACCGCGACTGGATAGACTGCGAGAAGCGCAGGAACGGCAGGATGTGGAAATTGAAGCGTTGAGGGCGAGGAGTGCCAAGGTTTTGGAGTGGTGGTATGTTGTGGGTGTGGTGGGGAGGGGGGAGTGCTGGGTTGATTGGGAGGGAAGGGTGAGGGAGGTGGAGAAAGGGGTGAGGAGGGTGGAGGGGAGGAGGGAGAGGGAGGGGAGGGAGGAGGTGGGGACGGTATAGGGGTGATCGAACTTGGTAGGAGGTCATAAGATGGTGACAGTGGATCCAGATAAGTTGTGGTTTGGGCGTAACGATGGACAGCCTTAGGAAAATTCGTTACAGCTGGTCGATCGCCCATATTATGAAAAGTGAGGTGCACAAGAGCCTATGTATCTGGATATGACGCAAAGTACGAAGCATACACACTGTTCCGTATCTGATCGTTCAAACCAAGCTTGTATGGGACATGTTGTCACGCATTCTCGGCTGTCGCCGACTGTCCCGTACCAAATGGCTTTTCCTCATCTCACAATACCCCGAGAGCTATCTTCGACTTCCCCCAATCCATCAACCGAAGCCACGAAAGATCCACCAAAAACGGTATGACTTCATTGAGGTTCGAACTCAAGACCTTATCCGTTCAACACATTGATGTTAAGGATACGTGATAACCAGCTACAGCATGAAGTCTGAGGTATATGAGTTGTCTATATATTACAATTATCTCAAAAACTCTACCCGCTCAGAAAAGGGGCATTTTTGAGGCTATCACCGTGGTCTTGGCGTTTTCGCTAAACCAACCCCTGGATATCAAATGTAACGCTTTCTCCCTGTAGAATGGCAGAAGTCAGATCTGCAATGAGGTATTTGCACCTTTACATGAGATCGAATGTACCCAGCTTGCACAAGATTCCTGTCTGTCAAGAGTTCGAATCTGTGACAAGCGTTTCGGCTCGATGAACAAGCCAAAAGCGACTTTGTGATTGGATTGTCTTCCTTTCCAAAGGCTTGTCAGTGATAAGGTAGGGACGCAGGTGATTTTTGCAGGTCACAGCACCGTCCACTGTGGTGACTTCCGTTGTCACTTTTCCAGTCTTGCAACTCACAATGATAAGCTTGACCATGATGAAAATGATTCGGCGTTCAGAAAGACCGCGATCATGTCCGCCGAGGGTTTTCATGTCACCGCGCTGCGCAATACCATTGTTGTATATACATATATTGCAGGCGCGCATCTCGCTGCTGCCTGTCACGCAGCTCCAGATCCTTTAAGTATGATAAATTGAGCCCGAGCGCTTGTGAAATAATATGCGCAATTCCTCGTCCAAAGGGCTATGTCGGTAATGGATCAAATCAGCAAATCAGGAAAATGGAGAACCTCAAAGATACTATCCGTACCAACGTAAGCGGTACAGTCTGCCAAGCAGAGTGGCAGGCGGGAAGTCAGTGACCCCATGCAGTTAAAACATAGAATCATACGAGAAAGATAGCATCAAATAAGAACAGCCTTTCGGATATCTCACAGAGACGATTCGAGGACATCGCAGCCTCAGAACTATGTTCACTATTGTGGAAGAAGACTCACTCGCTCAAAGGAAGTATTTTTTCCCTTGGACTACTCAGGTCGCCCTACAGGTGGCTGAGAGGTGGTAAGTCTGATATCAGGGGCTTAGATGTGCATTGCTGTAGCCTTACATGCCGAACCGGATTTCGCGCAGTCGCGAAGACATTTTGCGAAGGAGAAAGTTCCTTGAATAGATCTGTAGTGACGACCCCAGAGAAAAGGGCGTCCACTCATTGGGACAGGAAGGAGTGAGGATGACAAGAATAAAACAACCGAAATCTTGCCCCGTTATTGCAATCGGAACGAATGGGTGCGCGGTCATAGAACTTATTTCGTTAGATCTCGGCAGCTTCAATGCTGGGCACGGGTTGGAATTTCATGGCACCTTGATAGAAAACGCGCGTTGGAGGGCTTGGAGAGGGTTTGGAGAGACTTGACTGATAATGGCCATCTGTGGCTTGACCGTCCTTCTCCAATTCACACCAACCCCAAAAAGGCAATCTGAACGTCCTCCCCGGTTCGACGCTGGAGGATGAGGGCTTCTTGTCGAAAGGGAAAGGTGTGGAGAGAAGTGTCACCATCGTCGCGGTCGTGGTGATGGCAGATTACCGCGTTGGGACAGGGAGTGGCTCCGGTGGCAAAATTATGATATTCGGCTACGATTGCCCTGCAGGAAATTCCACTCGCTCGAAAGCGACGTGGAATGGTATCTTACAGGCGACAGGTCATTGAAGGCACGTTCAAGAAATTTGAGTTGCTATTTGCTTATAGGTAAAGACTGTCTTTGCAACTGCTTATAATGACATTTCCAATAATGATGTAACAGAGGAGATGGTTTCGAGGCCGTTTCTCAGATTTTCTAGCCATGAGCAGATCACTGTTCAGCCAGGTCATACAGATGAGACGTCTTGCTGAGACCCTTCAATCTGCAACAACCTTTGCTATCCCAACCCCCTTGTTCATGGTCCTTCCGCCCACACTCCCCGGTTTGTTCTCACCCTTCATGATCTGCGCCGCCCTCACCCTCTCCCAATTTTTTGCGGAGATATCCTCCTCCTCTTCTCCGTCTTTCACTGCGGGAATCACCTTTCCACCCACCAAACGTCGCATCGAGGTTTCCAGAGCCGGCCGAACCAGATAGGCAACACTGAATCTTTCAACACCCTTCTGCCTTCCTGGTGCAGTGGCAACCCGATGCATGTTGCTTCGAACTATGCCGCCGCTCCATTGGACCATTGCGTCGCCCAGATTTACAAGCGCACAATTTGGAACGGGCCGGACGAAGCGCCAATCAGAGTCAGCCGGAAGTTTGGGAGCGGAGGGAGGCAGGACCTGGAGACCTCCGACAACATTGAAGAGCATGGTGATAGAACCCATATCCGTATGGCCTACGAGGTCGGTCCGGAGTTTAGAGTCTGCTCCTGATGGAAGTGCTTTAAGCAATCTCAAGGAAGTACCCGAGGCTCTGTCTAGCGGACTGAAGGAGGCCAGGGTTCCGGTAGGGAGATCCAGGTGGGTGTCCAGGTGGGTGAGAATGTGGGATAGGACACGGTGCCCATGGACTAAAAAGTCCTTGAAGGTTTGGCGGTGGGCATCGACGATTTGGGGATTGGCACGGCGAGTGACGTTACCGAGAATGTCGTCCTGACTCAGGTTGTAGAATGCCATGCGGTCCGGAGAGCCGTCTTCGAGCTTCATATCGCCGACCGACTTATATCTGTGTATCTATGCTTAGCCTTGACGTTGATACATTTACAATATGCTCTACGCAGAAAGGGTGGAGAAACGGAGAAAGATGTTCGAAAGATCTGGAGACAGAATCAACATGGAAGACGCATTCTATACCCATAAAGGTCGGTAGGAGGGTTGAAGGCGTATTGTTTCAGCTCAGCCTGCTCAAGCTCGTGGATTCTCTTGTTAAGCCCAAATGCATCTTGAGCGTGCTTGAGCATTCTCTCGCCATCTTCAGATCCTTTTAGCTCGATCAGGAAGAAACCGGTATCTTGAGACGCTTCAAACAGTTTCTTCGATTCGGTGGCGTCATTTCCCAGTAATTTGGTGAAGGAAAGACATTCGAGATCTATGTGTGGAACTTCAGAGGGGAAAGGTGGATATTTCGTAAAGATCTCTTGCGTTGGCATGGTTGAGACTGAAGCAATATAGCAAGGTTGGGCAGGTTGTGAGTGTGCTAGAGACAAAGTAGGAGAATTAGGATTGTAGAAGAGCGTAATGAGTACAGCCGGACTTTATAAAGAATGCCGAAACAGCTAGAGATGGCACGGAATTGGCCGCAGTCTTATCCATGCATGCCTTGAGCACAGGGCCTAACGGGCTGTTGCAGCCTAGTCTGCGTAGTTTTGTATCTAATACGCGCACAGAGTAAAGATCTTTACGACAGTGAATCAATCTCGAGCGCTCCTATATGTAAATCTTGACCTACGCCGTCTGTTGTCTCCCCTCGCCATAAAGATTGCTGGCTCTCTCTGAAAATTTACCATTTGATTGCGCATGTCTCATCTTGGATAACGAGTACCATGGGCGTTCTCTCTGTTTTCGAAAGGCCATGAATGGCATACAAGCAGGGATGCAGGCGGCGATAATACCTGACGAAAGCTCGAGGATTGTCACAACGGTTACGCCAACCATGGCATCTGCGAACAAGTCAGCACACCATGATGCATTGTACCAGTCCTGATCGCGACTTACTTGTGGAGTCCTTGGATGTCAGACCAGCTTGGAGATAATTTCGCAGCGCATTTGAGACAGTGGCCACCAAGCCAAGGCTCATTAGAACACATATGCGGATCTTTTCCCACTTCTTTATGCGCACATTCCAGAGAATCACCGTAGGAGAAAGGGTGAGACAAAGGTCTATAGCAATCGTAAAGCCCGAATGAACATAAGCAACATTGTAGACAGTCTTTAAGGGTAAACATCTGGCATGTGATTGGAGTGATGGCGTCCAGAGCGCTCTAAGCGGAATGCAGGAGACGGACAGCACGACGATCACAGTGAGTGTCGCCAGGGACATCAAACCCATCAGAATCCAGAGCAGTATCCTTAAGGACCTTTCGTTCTTGATGCGAAGAATATAGATGCTGATAGAAATTTTCGTGAGGAGGGTGCAGAGCACGTTGTCCATCTGATAGAAGGTGTTGTATTTGAGAATGGAAAGCTCGGTGCGTTCGGGGTACTTTAAGTTGACAACATGTTTGCCTAGGCCATTAGACACTTCGATCGTCATCAAAATGGCGCCGATGATGAGAAAGATCTAATCCGGTAAGACTGGTTTCGAGGCATGGTACTGAGTAGCATACCAGAGCAGCCACACATGAGATATCATCCCATCCTAAACCTTTGTGGACCCGCATACGACCATAGCACCGAACGCATACCAACCACGTTGCTATACATAGCAGAATAAAGAATTCGGCAAGTATGCCTGCGCCCGCACTATTGCCTGACATATGTCGAGTTGTTGGCAGCTGTCTAGGGATCAGGCCCATCTTTGCAAGCTTTGGAAAGTTGGAAGATAGCTACCAATATTTATGGACTTGGATAATGGGATGAGTAGGACTATTGACAGAAAATTTGGGATCCGACTCCTATTGATTTACGATTCGATGTCGTGCCGTTGAACTGCGTTGGGCTGATCGCCTGCCACATACTTCATTCGAAAATGCAAGGGACCAATCATGTCCCATGTCAGTCATCGCACCACCATGTTCAGCTGCGGGGTTCGCGGTTCTCTGGCGGTAGGGACAAGGCACAGTCGGGCAGATGTGCAGATCTTATCAAAATATAGAATGCTTCTATCACATCGTGATGTAGGTGGATCGCCCCGGTCACTCACTGGCAGCATATGCAATTTGCTGAACGATACATGCATGATTCATGTCTGTTGCAGGGCCCCATGATGCACCTATGTAGGACGAGTCATTAAGGCAAAGCATCATGCACGTAGTAACGCAGTTCTTTAATAGGCTTTGGCCGGACCCTGGGCCGTCGGGCCTGCCCTTTATGGTCGGTGCCATTCCGCCGCCAATTGCCGCCAGCCAATCAAGAGAGGCTGACGAGAGTACCCTGAATTTGTAAGCGATACTACGCATACGGGTACATGTTCCGCCCTCCGGAGCTACCCTCTACGCCCCCTCCTTCTGCAGTGTGTGGAGGTGGATGAATCGAAAGGGGTATTGCATCGACGCTGTCGCTATCTGATAATCACGGATCGAGGGTGACGCTGCGATTGATGAATTGACAAGATTCGCCAAAGGCCCAGTGGAGCCAGTGAGTGGCTGCCCGTTCATTGCGAAATTGGTCAAGCAGACGACGTGAAGTAAGGCGAGCTTTGACACTTCGATCCTGGCAGTCGTACATAGTACGCTCGTGCCAGATGGCTGCTCTCAACTACCTGTAATGTTTAAGACACCAGTACCGTGTGTTGGATCTCCGAGTGTCAATAATACAACTTGCTGGATTCACACAATTTACTCTATTGTAGCATTGCTCCTTGTTCTATCACTCTTCTGATAGCCCTCACGCATCCCTGAACAGCCTCCTTCGCCCTTGGGCCAGGGATGCTGTGTCCTTCGTCGTGCACATACGTATTCTTATACATATCCTCACAAAGCTCCGAGAGCACCTCACTGCTGCCAGGCCAGACCTTGTCGTTACGTCCCCAAATATTGGCCGTAGGCAGTCTGAGCAGCGTGCCTGTGGATTTCGGATCCATGAATATCATCTCACCGATATCAAGATATTGCGGGTCGAAAGGAACTGGACCACAGAAAAATATTGCGCATTTGAAGGGTAACGGTTTGGAAGGCTGTTCTCGGCTCAGACGGGCAAGATACGTCACAGCGAGTCCGGCGCCTTGCGAAAAGCCAAGGACACCGTCAAAAGGTCCTTCTTCTTCGATATATTTCTCAAGTTGCGAGAGGGCGGCATTGTGACTTTCCGCGGAATTGGTGTCATAGTATCCATAGTATTCGTCTTCTGATGGATAGTATGCTTTGATCTCTTTCATGCTGTTAGCTTTGATTTAACTAAGCTCGACGCTGGTCATAACGATGAAGACGTACCTGGCGCTATTGGACATTTCACACAGCCTTCTGGGAACTCAAAAGTATGGATATGGTCCATCTCGTAGCGGACAGTCGCTGTGTCGAATAAGTTCAACACGATCGAATACACGCAGCAGATAATTGACAAGAAGGGAGGAGCGCAATTGCAATTCGGAAAACCAGAGAAGGGAGGCAGACCAAAGTTATTTTCGAGAACTTGAGCGTTCGTCCCCATGCCATGGAGACAAAGGAAATGCATCGTGTACGTTGGTCTCGGAGCTTTTTGCAGATGAGACAGAGCGCAAAGTCACTCAAAAGCCTCTCCGATTCAATAAAGCGAACAAGAGTCCTCTTAACCCAAACGTTATTTAATGCTGATACGCAACAGGTGGAAAGCATGGTGATCGGCATGATTGTCTAATTTAGGAACAGCCCAGTCCATGCTGTCAGCTCCTCTCGATTGAAGGATGTGTTGACATTTTGCGAGGATTGCAGGACTACTAATGCAACTACTATCGCTGACTGAAGGCGTATGGTCTGCGAAGCTTGGGTATCTGAGTAGATTCTCAAATTTTCAATCTGCGAGGGTACTTGTGAGAGAGAACTGCAAAGCAATTCCGGAGAATTTCGGAATCCACTATTCTAATCCAGACTAGTGTTGATAGGCAAAGTAGGTGCAAATGTATTGCTTGCATCTTGCACGCATGGGTCAAGCGAATGAACCGTCCCATACGTGTTCTTCAACCCCTCGAGCACTGACTTCAATGCGTCCGCTTTCTCACGGTCAGCGAGCACCTTCCCAAAAGATGGTTCAGTACGCCACCTCAACATGTCTTACGCCATGACTGGAGACACGTTGCGAAGTGACTCGTGTTCTCGCAACATCACGATAGCTCATTCGTCTGCTCGCAAAAAGTGGACATTCGTCTGCTCGCAAAAAGTGGACATTCGTCTGCTCGCAAAAAGTGGACATTCGTCTGCTCGCAAAAAGTGGATCTACGGAGTGCATCATCTGTGGTATCAGCCAATACATATGGATTTTACCAGATCACGTTTCACTGCACTATCATCCGTTCTCGCAAGACTGGCCACTTGTAGTGCAGCAAGCTGGTGCCGAAGTAGACTGAGTATACCAGAATCTGGGCCAACAAGCACATTGGGGTTGATTGCCCTGCATACATGACAAAGAGTCCCAGGCAAAACTCCGTTGGAACGCAAGAACGCAGATCGCCATGGAGAGTCTATAGCCGTCAAACGGCGTCCCATGTTGCAGTACCGTTGCTCGCAATTCTGCTGCGTTCTCTGTGTCAGTGTCAGAGTCTAAAGCCAAATTCCAGTCAAAAAGTCCTACAAGTCCTACAGAAGCCCTCGAGTCATCATCAGTCACCTCATACTGTCATCTCTTATTCCGTCTATCCAGATCAAACAATTGTCGTTGTCAAGCTGTCAAAACAAAAGTCGATCCACCGATAAGCCGTGCTCACATCATCCAAAATGACGCGCAATCAGGTGCCAATGCCCATGGCAGAGGGTGTCTCGGAGAAGATTCTCAAAGACCCTTCTGAGCTTGGGGACAAAAATCCTGTCGAGCCGATCGCGATTGTAGGTCTTTCATTTGAATTTCCGCAGGAGGCTACGTCGGCAGACGCGTTCTGGGAATTGTTGATGAATGGACGGACCACTGCCACGGAAATACCTAAGAGCAGGTTGAGTGTTTCCGCTATGTATCATCCAGATCGAAACAGAAAGGGACAAGTGAATTCGCCGGAGACCCATTCTGCGAGTACAACAAAGTAATTGGCTGTAGGTGTCAGTCCACGGCGGCCATTTCTTGCAAGAGAATATTGCTGCATTTGATGCACCCTTCTTCTCGGTTTCATCATCCGACGCATCGATCATGGACCCTCAACAACGGAAGCTCCTCGAACATACATACAAGGCCCTAGAGAATGGTATGCACTGTCTCGGACTGTTTATTTGACATGACTAAGGTCGAAATAATCAAAAGCTGGCGTAGCTCTTGAGCATTGTAGTGGATCAAGGACGTCAGTGTACATTGGCGCGTTCACAAATGACTGGCAGCATCTCAGCTTCAAAGACTCTGAAGTTTGTGGAACGACCACAGCTCTTGGTGTCCAGCCTTGCGTTAATGCCAATCGAATTAGTTGGTTCTACAACTTCAAAGGCAATAGCGTAAATATCGACACAGCATGCTCGAGTAGTCTCGTAGCTCTTGATTTTGGTTGCAAGAGTCTTCGTAATGGCGAGTCAAACATGGTAAGATACATCTTGAGGATAGTTCTGATGCTCACTTGCTTAATTGATGATCATATTCAGTGTATCGTGGGTGGCAGCAACTTGATCTTTTCGCCGGATTACATTCACTCTTTATCAGAGATGAACATGCTGTCTGCAGACGGCCAATGCTACAGCTTCGATCATCGAGGGACAGGGTACGGCAGAGGAGAAGGCTTCGCCGTGCTTGTGTTGAAGCGTCTTCCGGACGCTCTGAAGGACCATGACACTATACGCGCGGTCATTCGCAACACGAGATGCAACCAAGATGGATACACCGCAGGTATAACGCAGCCGAACGCTATTTCCCAAGAGACATTGATCAAAGAGACCTATTCGAGTGCGGGCCTCAGTATGATGCCGACAAGGTACTTCGAGGCACATGGCACCGGTACCCTCGTCGGAGACCCCACGGAAGCAAAGGCTCTAGGTGCCGCGTTTTCCAGAATTCGATCGTCGGAGGATCCTCTTTGGGTCGGCTCTGTTAAAAGTAACATTGGCCACCTTGAAGGCTGTAGTGGATTGGCGTCAGTCATTAAATCAATCCTTATTCTAGAGAAAAAAATCATTCCGCCAAACGCGAATTTCGAAATGGTGAATCCTAAGATTGACATGGACTTTTTAAAGATCAAGGTATCAATTGCAACTTGCGATTTATTCGGTTGTACAATGGCTAATCACCCTACAGTTCCCTCTTGAGCCTACTGAATGGCCAAGCAGAGGTCTTCGTCGTGCTTCGGTCAACTCCTTTGGGTTCGCAGGAACGAATGCTGTAGGTTTACTAGCCCCTAAAATAATATTGTCTTTCTTATCGCTAACACATTATGTAGCATGCAATCTTGGACGACGCGTATCATTACCTCGAGGAGCACGACTTGTTTGGACATCATATGACAGATCCAGAACCTCCAATGAGCGACTACGAAGCAGCCTCAGCAAATCCCCAGTCGAACGAGCTCATTGATCAAAGCTCAGAAGACCTTGTGACGGTTCCTAAGATACTGTTTTTCTCTGCGCACGATCGGTCCAGTCTAAAGCGGCAGATATCAAAGTATCAATCACACTTTGCGAACTTGAAGATTTCAGGTGATCTCGTTGAGGCCTATCTCCATAACTTAGTCTACACACTTGATCGAAAGCGAACTTCAATGGCCTGGAGGTCATTTGCAATTATCGAATCGCTAGTCGATCTACAAAGGATTGGCGAAACGGCGTCCCCGGCACAAATGGCTGTGTCGAAGCCTGCTTTGTGTTTTGTCTTTACTGGCCAAGGAGCTCAATGGCCTGGTATGGGGCGAGAGCTCATCCTCTTCCCGGTCTACGAAAAGAGTCTGCGTAACGCGGAGCTGTATCTTACTGAACTCGGCTGCCCCTGGCTACTCCGAGAAGAAATATCTCGACAGGAAGAGTCCTCGAACATCAACCACGCTGATTACAGTCAGCCAATCTGTACTGCGCTACAACTTGCCCTTATAGACTTGCTTCATGAATTTGGAATCCAGCCTGCTGCCGTTGTCGGGCATTCTTCTGGAGAAATTGCTGCTGCTTACAGTCATGGCTCAATCTCATTCAAAGCCGCGTTGAGGATTGCCTTTTACCGGGGCGTTGTCTCCGCTCGTCTTGCGAAAGATGAGTCCAAGCAGGGCCGTATGCTTTCTGTGGGAATGTCCCACAAAGATACCCAGCTCTACATCAATGACATCACTAGTCAACTTGATGCATGCGATCTTACGATCGCGTGCATCAACAGCAGTAAGAACGTTACTGTCTCCGGCAGCCTCGCACATATTAATGCTTTGAAAGCCTTGATGGACGGCGAGAAGATTTTTGCTCGGAAGTTGCAGGTAGAGGTGGCCTATCATTCGCCTCAAATGCAACAAGTTGCGGAGAGCTACCGCTCCATGATCGGCACTATAGAGAAGGGAGAGACATCTTCTAAATTCAAGATGATGATTTCATCTGTGACTGGGAATCGAATTGAATCAGCAGACCTACAGTCTGCCGAGTATTGGGTAACCAACATGGTATCTCCAGTGAATTTCGTTGAAACGCTAAGTCATTTGATTGGCGACGGAACGAAAATTACACGAAAGAAATTAGACTTGAGTCACCGAAACAGATTGTCAATCGATATGTTGCTGGAAGTTGGGCCTCACTCTGCATTGCAGGGTCCAATACGGGACGAGCTTGCCAACATGCGTCTTTCAACCAGCATCAGCTACAAATCCGTCTTGAGGAGGGGAGCTTCTGCTTTGGAGTCAGCGCTGCGAGCAGTCGGCGAAATTAAATCGCTTGGATACCCGATTGATTTGGTTGGATCTTGTCTGCCGAATCCAAAGCGTCCCGACGAACTAATGGTGCTGCCTGACCTGCCGAGTTACTGCTTCGATCACTCCAAGACTTATTGGTACGAGAGTAGATTCAACAACCGATTCCGGACGCAGGACCAAGGGAAGCTGGATTTATTGGGCAAGCCTGTCTCGGACTGGAATCCTCTTGAACCAAGATGGCGAAACCACCTCCGAGTCAGTGAGATGCCCTGGATGGAGGATCACGTTATCAATGGCGCTACGATTTACCCAGGAGCCGGCATGCTTGTAATGGCGATTGAAGCGGCCCACCAGATGAGTGATCACCATCGAGCCATTCTCGGATTCGAGCTTCAAGAAGTGCAATTCGTCGAACCGCTTAACATTCCGCGGGACTCTGCAGGCCTTGAGACGCAATTTTCACTCCGTCTTCCAAGAGACAGGTCTGACTACGTCAGCACGTGGTCCGAGTTCAGACTGTGCGCATTTGAAAACGGAGAATGGCATGAATCCTGCCGAGGTTTTGTACGGGTGCAGTATATCACGGACAATGGGCAAGTTGGCGGGGAAACGGAGGTGTTGGAGCAACTTAAAGCCTTCAAAAAGATCGACGATATTGCGACCGAAAGCTGTCTCGATCCTGTCGACGGAGACCTTTTTCACCAGAAACTACACGGAAGTGGATACAATATAGGCCCTGCGTTTCAGCGTATCAACGATGCAATGTTTGGTAAGGACCAAGCAAAAGCGGATATACAAATCTTTGAATGGCCGGATATCGAATTCCCGCAACCCCATATCATACATCCTACCACGCTAGATGCGATCTTGCAGATGTCGGTTACTGTGCTGATGGAAGGGGGCCAGAAATACACTCAAACGATGGTCCCAAGCTCGATGAGCTATCTGAAGGTGAGTAGTGATGGACTGAACTATCCTGGAGCGTCCAGTCTCAAAGCCTGCGTCCGTATGACGGCCCGAGACCATCGTGGAGCCGAATTCGACCACACCGTCATGAATGAAGGCAAGACTTGTGTGCTGGCGGAAGTGAATTGTATGAGGCTTACGGTTATTGCTGGGAGCACCACGAGTGATGATGAAGATGTGGTTCAAGAGCACCCAAATGCATATCAGATTGATTTCAAGCCCGATGTCGACCTCATTGGGCCTGGTCACAGATTGGCCTGTACCAAAGACACAGGACGCAGCTTGGACGACTACCTAGGTATCTTGACTCACAAGCAACCCGGACTTAATGTGCTGCAAGTTACGGCTAGCGCTGATGAAAGCATCATCCAGGCGTCTACCAATGACGTCTCTAATCCAGAAGCTGTACGACAAGAATCGAATCCTGGACTCTCTTTTTTGAGTAAGAAAATCAACATCAGCGAAGCCTACGTTGAACACAAGCAAGGACATCTGGGACAAGGCTTACATTCATCTTTCAAACGCTTGGATTCCAAGGACGATCCTGAAAAAAAGAGTTTCGAAGCTGAAGCGTACGATGCTTCCATCGTGCATATCTCATGTTGCCAGATTGAATGCATAGAAGAGATCATGAAAGATATGCTGAAGCTTCTGAAAAATGATGCTTGGCTCTTCCTTCTTGAAGAGCCTCGATCGGAAGAAGAAAGTGCGAAAACGGATGCACACTTGCAAAAGCACCTTTCAGCAGACAAGTCTTGGACTCCGAAGTCAGACTTGCCAATTGCTTTGGTGGAGAGCTCTGACAATCTAGTGGTATTGAGGAAAAGGAATATGGGAAGAAGTGCGTTGCAAGAACGGCATCAGAAGCGGGTTTTCTTGGTCATTGAGCCTGCCTCGAATATTCAGGCGCGGGTGGCGGAAAAGATCAAAGCTGGCTTCCTAGCAACGGATCCGAATGTCTGCGTCGAATTGTCCGACATTAGGCAAGCTTCTGATATGCAAGTCAAGGAGAACGCTGTTTTTGTTATGTTACTAGAGCTAGATGAGCCACTGATTGTCACCATGTCCAAGTCGACCTACTCAGTACTTCAGCGGTTCCTCGGTGCGGCTCATGACATATTGTGGATCGGAGGCTTGGAGCAAAGGCAGCCGAAAAAGCCAGAGTATGCCGCTATAGATGGCTTGGCTCGTGTGATGCGCAATGAGCATGACGATTACAGGCTCACAACGGTTTTCTTCGAGCTTCAGGGACAGATCTCAGACCACCAACTGCAGCTGCTATTGGCAATTATTCACAAGAACCATAACAGTCCAGGTCCGGATGGTGATCAAGTTGAATCCGAGTATATGGAGATTGACGGCATTGTGAATATTCCACGACTTATCCTGCGCGAAGAGCTAAGCCGAGAGCTTCATGCAAGATCGATGCCCCAGCGCTCCGGCCACCTGGCAATACGACATGCACCACCGCTTAGCCTCACTGTTGGCTCCCCTGGTCTTCTGGAAACGCTTCATTTCATGGAGGATAGAGACGTTTCAAGACCTTTGATGCAGGGTGAAGTGGAGATCCGGACCGAGGCCATAGGTTTGAACTTCAAGGATTGCTTAGCAGGTCTCGCTCAGGTCTCGAGTGCAAGCTTAGGTTCGGAATGCGCCGGTACAGTCACACGAGTCGGTACGGAAGTTGATTTGATGCCCGGTGACCGAGTAGTGATGGCCACCCACCAGAGCTTCAAAACAATTGCCAGAGGTGCAAGCTCTGCGACTTGTAGGATTCCAAATGGGCTGTCCTTTGTCGAGGCTGCAACAATTCCGACTCAATTCATGACTGCATGGGCGGTCATCTACCACATAGCCAGATTGCGTGCAGGTGAGACTATTCTAATTCATGCTGCTGCTGGCGGAACTGGCCAGGCCTGCATTCAGGTAGCACGAGTCATGGGCGCTGAAGTGTTCGCGACTGTCGGCTCGATGGACAAAAAGCACATTCTCATGCAACAGTATGGGATTGAGGAAGATCACATATTCTATAGCCGCAATGTGAGCTTTGCGAAGGGCGTCAAGCGGATGACCAAGGGTCGTGGAATCGACGTTGTAATCAATTCACTGACAGGTGAGGCTATGTTGGCCTCGTGGGAATGTATTGCGCCGTACGGACGATTCGTGGAGATCAGCAAGAAGGATATCGTTGCAAATTCCAAACTCCCCATGCACTCTTTCGCAAAGAATGCCGCGTTTGTGGGTTTCGATCTGGAACCGTTTTACGCAGACCAACCGATACAAATGAAGAAAGATCTTGAGACGCTGCTGGAAATGTTCGAGGAAAGAAAGCTCCACGTGGCGCATCCTCTACAAGTTCGCAGCATCGCTGACGTCCAAGAAGCCTTCCGACTATTGGCCAGCGGCCGATCCGCGGGAAAATTCGTGCTAGAAGTCTCAGCAGACGCCCAAGTATCGGTGAGATAGAGAATAGTCTTCCTTCCTTCGACGGTCATGATACTAATCTCGAGATCGTCCAGACGACCCTCGACATCAACACAGGATTCAGCCTGAATCCGAATGCAAGCTATGTGGTCGCAGGAGGCCTTGGAGGCTTAGGCCGCACTACAGCCCGCTGGATGGTCAGCCGTGGTGCTCGAAACCTCGTTCTACTTTCTCGCTCTGGTGCTAAACGGTCCGATATTCAATCATTTCTTGAGGAGCTCAGATCCAAGAATGTCCGCGTTGAAACGCCAGCTTGTGATATAACCAATATTGAATTAATGCGCGAAGTTCTTGGAACTCTGATCAAAAGTATGCCGCCTGTCAAGGGCTGTGTACAATGTTCCATGATCGCTAGAGTAAATCAAGTCATCCTGATCCATCATCTCGAATTGATCGCTGATGGCCGCGAATAGGACAATTTATTCCGGAACATGACGTTTGAGGACTGGAATGACGGTGCCAGCTGCAAGATATGTGGGACGTGGAATCTCCATACCATCCTACCAAGCGGCATGGACTTTTTCGTTCTCTTGAGCTCCGCATCCGGTCTTATCGGCTTACGCGGACAGGCGAATTACAACACCGGGAATACATACGAGGATGCATTCGCACGCTACCGAGTCATGACTTGTGGCGAAAAGACCATCTCATTGAACCTCGGCGCCATGGTTGACGATGGAATCCTGGCCGAAAATCCGGACTCGCTCCAGAGAGTCCTGACGTACGGGGCTCTCGACGGTATTTCTCGAGCGCGGTTCTTAGGTATGCTGGATTACTACTGTGACCCTAACGTGAAGATTTCAACGGCGATGGAGAGCCAGATGGCCATCGGTGTCGGTGCCCGAAATGGGAAGGACGATGGCCTCCGGGGCATCAACCTCGGCCAATATCCGCTGTTCCGACATGTCGTGTATGAGGGTCAAGCCGCATCATCCTCAGATGGAACACAGGGCGAGGTCGAAGAAAACGAGGCGTATTTCCGTTCCCAATTCTCGTATACTGACTCTCTTCTTGAAGCCGCAAACGTAATCATTAGAGCTCTGGTCATGAAGTTAGCGAAGACGCTACCGTCAATACCACATCGCATCGAGGACGTCGATACCGATCGTCCGATCCAGAGCTATAGCGTTGATTCGCTGCTTGCGGTCGAGCTGAGGAATTGGATTAAAAAGGAGTTCAGGGCCGAGGTGGCCGTCTTTGAAACACAGGGGGCCAGCACATTTTCAACGTTGGGAAAGGCGGTCGCAGAGAGGACTACATTAGAGCATGAAAGGTGGACCTTGTAAGTCGTGAGGATTGGGCTATGAGCTGGCTTCTTGAAAGCCTACACGTATACCAGCATGTTTTTCTGTTGCGTCCTTGACCATCAACGGCCTTACCAACAATTTAATCAACCAGAATTAGTCGTATGAGCCAAAATTTGTCCTCCTGGACGACGTTTGGCCAAACAATAAGTTCCATCCCCACCCTGTTGCAAACGGTTTCTATTATGCATTACCTCGTAGGGTGGATATTCCAGTCCTCAAGATTCTCTTAAGCTTCTAGACGCATTCCTCCTTTATAACCCACAGACTCAGGAACAAGGACACGAAGACTAGTCAAAGATCCGTCCATGTCATGCAGGTTGCGACGGACTCAATTGAGATGGGTGAATAGTCGACGATCCTTGGCAGATCATGAATGTCCTAGGACAGCACACGAATCTCAAAGGAAACGTATGCAAGGCTACTGAGATGATGAAGATGTGAGATCCGCATGTCGCTGTATTGGAGAATTTGGACTTCATAATGAAGGTAAGGCAGAATGACTATCAAGATCGGATATAACACTGCAAGGCAAGGGCCAAATGGCAAGAACGGTGCGTTCTTGATGGACGGCTTCCATATGCCGACCGCATTCTTTACTTTGTAGGAGGCAGAGCAAACAGGGAGGCAAGACAGCGGACGGAGGATGTCGTAGTAAGGTGCCTGAAAAGGCATACACTTGTGCTTTCAAGACTTGATTTAATACCTACAGAATTTGCCCTCTCTCAAAGAATGAAATTCTTCAGACTCGATTTTGTTTCATCTTCACTTGACAATTTGCAGCAATAAGTAAATGAAGCTGACATATAGGAGACATTGTCTTAAATGAGATGCTTGCTCGGCAACGGAGATGAGTCCATACGTGCGTGCATCCGATGTAGGTTTAAGGCAAATTCATGCACTGCAGCAGCTGGCACAGGCACTTGATAGGCGATGGAGGTCGAAGCGAAGAGACTGCAGAGGCATTCGTAATCGTGAGATGCATGATAGAGAAATGAAGGCATTGTGCGATGATTAGGCATGAGGGATATTTCATTGTCGCACCAACAAGCGGTCCTTTGTGCCTGAAGATCCCGACCGCGCCACGCAATCGACATGTGAGATGCAGAAGAGGCTTTGAGATGTCTCGGGATTCTAGATTCTAGACCCGAAAGCTTAGAGCATGTCTTGGCGCAGCATGCAGCAGCTAGGCTACTTCAGTCTACGGGGCCAAATCTCCCCCTCCTTTCAGCCCAGTCAAGGCAGTAAAATTAGGTGATGATTTGCGCCGTGCCTGCGCCCGCACGCCTTAATCTGGCAACTCCTCACTCTTCTGCCTCTCCTTCCTCGTCGTCGTCCGCCTTCACTTCTTCTTTCGACATCATCCACTTGTTCAATTCCAAGACCTCTCAAGTCTATATTTGTACCAGACTTGATGCAGCGCGCCTTTGGACTGTCAAGCTTGATGTATTGGTAGAGGCTTCTCCTTTTCTCTAACCCAATCCATCAGGGGGCGCCTGATCTGAAACCTTCCGCCCAGAAATCCCTAATCCCTGTGCCGTCCTGGTCCAGTCGCCCCGTCGCAGTTGCCCAGTCGCCAATTCCTCAAATCCAACAGCTGACACTCGGCCTACTTTGTCTCGAACACGACGTTGAAATCTTCAGGCGCTCGTCCCTCATCCGTCCTTCTTCACAGTAATCATTCATATTATTAAAGTCGCTCTTTTTCTGTCGCTCGATACAACTACATTAATTCATCCACAAACCTTCGGTCGGCCATCGCAACCATCCGCACTTCTTTGGGCCAGTGCAAACAAACATCCAACACCAAACTCAAAATCCCTTTCACCAAACCGCCGCAGGAAGGCAAATCCAGAAATCAAGCAAAAGCTCAGCACTTTGCGACGATCATCAATACATTTGCACGAGCAAGAGGAAGTCAGGAATACATACAGTTTCATTGAACAGCTTGGACATTTGCGAGAACACCCAACCATACGGTGGACGACAAAATATTTTCAAGCGCAAGGATTGTAACCGATTGCGACACTGCTGGAAGGATTGATGCCAGCTTACGGCAGCCTCTCACCAGACTCATTTCGCAAGATGAATGGGAATTTGGAGGCCAATGCTGGTAGAAGAGGCCGTGGTTTTAGTTTGGGTCAGTCATGGCAACCATCCAGTCCTCCTGTACCATTGCGATTCTGACACCCCACTTCAGGCCATATCGTTGGAGATCCCTTCGCACTTGCGACCATATCAATAGCTTACGTAGGCTCTTTCCCGACATCCCTATCATCTTGTATCAATGCTAACCGCGGTGACAGCTTGCATGGCTAATCACATTCGTCGCATCCATCATTGCCGATGTCAAGGGCGCCTTTCCTAACTTCGCCTGGTGGTCGATAGCATACCTCTTTTGCCTGATACAGGGAGTGGTGGTCGTCGTAGGATCCGACTCAGCCCACACCTACCAAGTTGCCATTGTCGGATTCCTGGCTGCAGGCTTGACCTATTCAACCGCCGTCGTCAACACCCTGGTCTACTCATCGGATGGCGCCAAAGAAGCCTCCGCAGCTGGCTTCATCCTCCTGTCCATGGTCATGATTGTGTGGATATTCTACTTCGGCTCCAACCCACAAGCCACCCACCGAGGCTATATCGACTCTTTTGCTCTTCACAAAGACCAGCGCGCCTCCACCCGCAACTCACGTCCCATGTCTCCTCAACAATTTGGCACCCAGAACAACCGCCCTGAAACCACTCTCTCGAGCCAGAATCAACACAATAATGGCCCGCAAATGTACACGTCCGCTCAGTTGAATGGATTCGAGACCTCATCGCCGGTGTCTGGTTATCCCGGCGGCATGGCAGGGCAAAGAGAAAAGGCTTCGCAGCAGCACTTTGGCGGTTCTAGCACAGGTCTTGGTGGCAACCGAGCGGCTAGCCCTCCAGCACAACAGACGCCCATAGCCTCACAAGCCCCGTTGGGTGGACAACCGCACGAACAGCAGCATGACTTGCGGAACGACATTGCTGCGGCGACCGAATACCCCTACCGCGCCAAGGCTATATACAGCTACGAGGCCAATCCGGACGATGCGAACGAGATCAGCTTTTCAAAACATGAGATTCTGGAAGTGAGTGATGTTTCAGGCAGATGGTGGCAAGCGAAGAAGGAGACTGGCGAGACTGGTATCGGTATGTTTCACCATCCCTTCCTTTCAAGCTGCCACAGTGAAAAGCTAACAATTCTCGCAGCACCCTCGAACTATCTAATACTGCTGTGAATATGATTCCCGAGCTTGCGATTCGTCCACCGACCGACCCTTTCAATGATACCCCCGTCTGCTTCCCCGTCGAATATTTTTTGGTCCTTGGCAAAAGGAAAAGAATCTCATCACCTCCATTCGGAAGAAGAAACAGAAAGAGGCACGAAGTCTAATGACCTTTTTTGAGCTTTTCGGAAGTACCGGCGTAATCACCTTCTTCACCGTGTTTGTGACGCAATTGGCTCTCAACATCCTTCTCCGCCAGGATCCTGCTCCACGAATCTCCGGTCGTACAATACCTGGTCCGTTTCTGTCGTGCCGCTCACTCTTAGGAGTACTAGTCTTTGTTTTAGAAGATGGCGCAGAATCATTGGTGGCGAACGAAGTACGACCAGAGACAAAGCCCCAGGCTGGGCGACTGAATGATCGGAATGATTGGGAGGGGGAAAATTCGAATCGATATTCTTCATGTACCATAGAGTCACCATTATCCTCCTCAGGAAAAGAAAGAAAAAAATGCCAAATGTACAATCTCTCAAGATGTGCCACCATCACCACTGATGACAATCGCTCACGTTCAACGCCCTTGGCGCTTTACTTTTCAACCATCCCGAGACCCAGAAGATGGGGCCACAACTAATCTCTAAACACCACAATTCCTAAGATAAGATGCGTATATCTCTATCACAATCCTCCCATCTTTCCACTCCACCGAATTGCCCCTCTCCGCCTCAGCCTTCCCGCAAAGAAGGATGGATCCACCACCACCACCCATCCTCTCCCTCTCATCTCCATCTCCAACCCCCTTCCATTGCCTTCACCCCGCCAATCGCGCACACAATCACCCTCTCCATTCCATCCCTACAAGATGACATCATACCTCCTCCACAATCCCTCAAGACCCCACACACACAGGCTTCATCCAACCCCCCCGCCCCCTCCTTCCCCAGCCAGTCTCCCCCCCACACATAGAACCCCCCCTTTTCCTCCCCACCGAAAAAGAATTTCGCCGGGAGAGATATTTCTATCCCTCCAACCCCCTCGCCCCACCAATCTCCAAACTCATCCATTCTCATCCTTCTTCAGCAACGGAAAAAGCCCATATGATCCCGGCGGGTGTGTGGAGTCGGGCGTCCGTAGCACGGACGGACAGACGCGGGATCAAAAGGGTGGTGTGGGATGGGGGAAAGTGGGGCAGAGGTTGGAGAGGTGGGGGGCAACATGTGGGGAGGTAGCGAGGGAGGAGGGGTTGATTGCGGGAGGAAGATAGAATGAGGAAGGGGGGGATAAGGTGGTAAGGGGGGTCGATTGGTTTGAGAGGTATATGGATGGTTAGGCACAGGGGAGAATCGAGGACGTGGGGGCGAAGTGTGGTTCTGGCTTGATTGATGGGGCTAAGAGGCGTTTTGCGGGACTTGGGAGTGGAAAATGGCGAGGGATATGATGGTGGAAGTGATTGCACAAGTATGGAACAAGAATCTGAGAAATCGAGAATTCAAAGCTTTGGTGAGGGAAGAATGGAAAAAAGGGCAAGGGTTCAGACAGAGGGGTATTTTTTTGCTCGGTGGGGATATACAAAGCCAGAAACCAGGATCCACACAGTAAAACAACGCTGGGAACGCTCACACCCACAATGATATGCCGCCCCAGGAGATCGCTCCCGACAGAAAGGACACTGTTTCATGTCATTTCTTGGTCGACCCCCACACGCTCTTTTGCTTGTTGCCCACCACCATCTTCCGCCTTCCCAAGCCCGAGCTTGCTCTTCAACCCCTCCAATCGCTCCTCCGTGACCCTGATGGCGCTCTCCACTTCCCTCTCACTCATCCTCGCATCCCCGAGGATCTTCTGCTTCGCCGATTGAGCCACGTTGGCCTTGACCTTCTTCGCGCGCCCAACATCCGCGATCGGATCCTTCACACCCACCCTCTGATCCAGCCAGTCCCAGAGATCAGCCTCCTCGCGGGCCCAGAGTGATTCGTATGCTGCGAGGCGGTCTGAAGATCGGTGGCCTATACCGGATGAAGAAGAGGTGGAGGTGGAGGATGGCGAGCGGAGGTAATTGAACAAGATGACAACGAGCAAGAAGCCAATGACCATGTTCGCACTGACAACACTGCCCAGAATATCCCCAATAGGCGACACGATGGCGTGGATGGGTTCGAGCGGGCCCCATGCACTCCCGCCCACTGCGCCGGAAGCTTTGGTCGTGGGCTTGTCGTCTGCCGTTTTGGATGCGCTGGAGGAAGCCCGGGCGCGGCGTTTAACGTTTTTGCCGCCTTTAGTCTTGGAGGTGAGGCCTGTGGCGGTACGTCCGGAGCGTGGGGCAGCGACGCCGGCTTTCAGAGCTTTGACGAGTTCGCGGCAGAAGAGGCCTTGGCCATCGGTAGCGCCTTTTTCGATGGGACCTGGAACGGAGTTAGCATGGTGTGATGTGTGCGATGTTGCGTGTATTTGGGAAAGGATTCCGTCCAGCCATACCTTTGAGCCAACTTTTGCCACTCCATTCGATGGTGTAGTTGATGACTATCCTGGTGGAATTGTTGGCGGCCCACATGATACAGAAATGGGTCTTGGTGACGAAGACGTTCCCGCTGGGCACGTCAGGGGTCTGGGTTGCGTCGGTGGCGCAGACGGCTTTCTCCAGGTCGAAGAAGTCTAGAGTCTCAGTGACAACACACTTGGTGGATTTCGGCCCTATAGAGGCATAGAGAGGTTTGATGTATTGGAAATTCCGAGATTTGATCTCTTCTGAGAGACCCTTTTTGTCGTCTTCAAGCACCAGCTCGGTGCACTTCATGTCGTCGAGGAGCCATTTACCCATGAAGCCTCCAGACTGCGGACCGAAGACCATGGAATAGACTTTTCCGAGAGGAGCGGGGATGATGTCGTCCATGAGCGGCTTGTCGTAGTGGGTAGCCTCATCGGGGCAATCAGTGGGAGCATGCGTGGCAGGACCAGGGAAGTCTGAGCCGATAGCATTCGCAACGGCAGCAGCCTTTTCTGCGGCTTTTGGTTCACTTGCTACCGGTCCTGAAGCAGCAGCTTCTCCAACTTGTTTGCCCATCGTGGACACTCTCCGGACGGGGGCATTTGCGTCTTCCGGGGTGAGGACACTGCCGGCAATGCTGCCACCGCCGTTCTCGGTAATGCTTCCGGCATCCTCATCGAGCTCGTCTTGATCCTCGTCGTAGACTTCTTCATCCTCGGTTGCCTCACTGCCGTCCTCACTGCCAGTTGAATCCATCTTCTCGGTCTTGTCACCCGTGCCGCCCTGATCAAGGCGAGCGCCATTCAACGAGCTCTTCAGGTTCGGATGACTGAGCCTCCAAATGCCGATGAGAAGCTCATAGGTCGCTTCTCGACTTAGGAGACTTCGGAAGGTGTTCCTGGCGTGCAGGGTTTGAATCGCTATTGCATTGGGGAAGACCATAGCGGTGTTCTCTTTTTCGACCGAGACGACTTCGTCGAAACTTATTACTAAGGTGGTGACCCATCCAAGGATATTACTGGAGAAGCAGATGTGGCCTTCCGAGATGTATATCCTACCCGCAATAATGATGTCCTTTTGAAGCGCGCAACTGTAGTCTTCGATAAGATAGTCATCCTCGGGGACGCTTCGAAACGATTGATGGAAGTCTCGGTTACGCTTCTTACTTGCAACAGCAAAGCCTGTCGGTTTCCGACCCAATGGGTTCGCCATCGAAGCCCCTGCTCCTCCAATGGCTGCGGCAATAGTGTTACCTGTAGCAGAGGAGCTGTTTCTCTTCTTTCGAACAGCTCCAGAGACACGACTCCGTACACTTCCACTCCTTCGTATGGGATCACCACCCTCATATACGCTTGAAGCGGGTGGAGTCTTCTCGCCTGTTCTTACGCTTGCTTCATAGGACTTCGGCCTTGTGCTGGCGGCTTCATCTTCACCAACAGGGACATCGGAAATGGGCCTTTCGCTGTACGCCGCTGACACCGCACGAGCAGCAGACGCATCTTCTGCTCTGGCTGCAGCCTCATTCCGCTTGACCGAGATACCATTTGCAGCTTTCGCCCCATTGGGGAGATGACTACTAGAAGAATTGCCGGTAGCAAGAGAATCTGTGGAGATGCCGAGATGACTGAACCTCAAATCTCCCGAGCCCAGGGTATCCACGGCGAGAGGTTTCTTCTCAATCGTTGATTCGGATTGCCCATCCGCCCCGCCACCCAGGGCTTGTTCAGGCTCTTCGAGGATCACGCTGCTGTCGTCGTTAGTCTGTGTGGAGCTTCTGGACCGTGGAGGATTGTTTGCGATCGTGTTGGTCAGCGTATTGGTCATGTTTTGCGCAGCTGAAAAGACCGAGGAGAAGAAGCCGGCACTCGCGATAGATGAGCTCTGGGATGGGGATCGAACTCCACCCCCCGGTGTCCTTCCTTCTTCCGGCATGGGTGTCATCGGAGGCGGCATGGCTTGCGAGAGCTTGCTGGGCATATTTGACCCAGAATCTGATCTCACGCGACGATGCGAGATCATGTTTCCTGAAGGAGAGACCACAACATTGGAATTCACGCCGGACGCACTGAACGGCCTGTTAGGAATAGAAGAGCGATCTTGGGATAGTCTGCGGTCTACAGGGGTCGGCGGTGTAACAACTGTAGCAGGCGTCGCAATTTCCTCGTTCTTTGGCGGTGTACTCGGGCTTGTTGCAAGCAAAGGGAGATCTCGGGGCGTTGTCGGGCGTTTGACAGGTTCAACGAGGTTGATCTGAGGGACGCTATTCGAAGCCTCCGAAGCAGGTCCCAGGTTCACACTGTTCCTCTTACTACCTTTCCTGAGCATGTCCCCGAACTGTGACAGCCGGTCTGGACTCGGGCTTTTGGGAGGACTGCCGCTCTTCTTTTTTGATCCTACCGAGAAGACATCCTTGATCCTAGCTCCTGGCGACACGCCTCGGCTGCGACTTGCAGCCACGGACTCCTGGGAGGATCTTCGGGTGTCAAAGGTTGCAGCATGTTGAGGCGCCAGGTTTGGCAAGTTCAAGGCGAAATTCGAATCTATAGGCAGGGTGTTTGATTTGGAGTACTGAGGGTCTTGGAAGGTAGGACCCTCATCTATAACGTCGTGAGACTGGCTTTCGGAGGAATTGGTGGTCTTTATGAGAGGAGAGGTGGTGGTCAGGTATCCAATATGTGAATTATGGCTCGTAAGCGGAGGCTTAGAAAGGGAAGTGCTAGATTCTGGATCAGCACAATCATCTTTCTTCCCAGAATTGATGACAGCTTCAAAAGAGTATGAGGAATCGGCCTCAAGTTGTCAAGTGTCATTTTGTGCCGCACAAGGCGATTGCAATATCTGACCGCATTCGGTTTCTGACAATACTTGGCAAGGCGGAGCGCGGCGGAGCCAATGATGATGATTTTGGTGAGATATAAAGAGGAAGATCGAGGCTTACTTGTCACCCTCTGATTCGACTGTCAGGAGGCTATTCTCTTCATCGCCCAATGTACTTCGACTTCTGTTGTCCACTACGGGTGAGGAGAGAGCAGAGGTGGCAGTCTGATCCTCCGCGCTTCGGCCACGGCCTTGTTCTGCTTCCCTTTGGGCCTGTTCTGCCTCCTGCCGTCTCCTTTGCTTCTTCTTGACTCGTCCAGGCACCAGCTTAGACAGAGCGCTTGGTCCTGACGGCAGACCATCCTCGACACTTCCAGCGCGCGTACTTCGTGCTCTGTCTATGAGGGAATCGACGGAGTTCCGAATACCGCCCCTTTCACTCGCATCATCGCCATCAATGCTCGGAGTAGGAGTGGTGTCTGTCTTGCGCCCTATCCTTGCTTTTGCCAATGTGTTTTTGAATCCTTTGGAGGAGATGGAGGGAGCGGGAGAGAGCTCTTGACTGGAGTCCATGAGCGGCGTTTGATAGGCCTTAGGCAGTGTCACCAATGCATCGCCAGCAGGACAGAGTCAGATTAGAAGTCGTGAGAATTGAAGGAGGTGATTGTAATGTCACATGGATGCAAAGGAATGAATACAATGATATGTCGTTGCTCTTGTGTCCATGGTTCAATGTCCTTGCTCGCGTTCCTGCCCGAATCTTGATCTGAGCCTCATCAATCGAAAGTCTATCGGAACGCGGGGGCCGATCCTGCCCTACACGTTCAAGCCCACTAATTTCTTCGGGGGGTACGGGCACCTCTACGTCACCTTAACATCTGTCACGTTGTCAACGGTTACTTTGCATTTCCGTCCTGATTCTCCTACAACATAACATTCTTTTTGAAGTTTGCATATTGGAGGAAGGAATACGCCGATCTCATGGAGAATTCCCCACTGCTTCTGGTAAGTAGGAACCTTTGGACAGTTCCGGTCTTGCTACGACACCATCTGACACGGGATGCATCTAGGCGCAGACACATGCTCGTAAAGCCTCCAAGGCAGAGACACCAGTGATTGCCATAGAGGAGCACGACCATGCAGCCGGCCAGTTTGCAAAAGCCGCAAATGACACAAACAATTCAGAAGTTTGCGCTTAGCTGGAAAAGCCTCCTGCTACCTTGCTGACACGTTTCCTCAGGCATCTCGAACCCTGAGACTCCTGGAGCAGCACCATGAAAAGCTTGCCCAAATAATCAAGTTTCGAACAGAGCATCCGTCTCTCCAACCTCAAAGCGCGCCCGAAATCATCAGCATTCTTGAGAAAACGTCCACACCCGCCTCCCAAACGCCTGTACCACTCCAAGAAAAGTCGCCCTACCGATCAGAGTCGCAAAGCTTCCCGGCTGCCCACCGGGCTCCGCGAGATGTGAGCTCTTCTATTGCAAGCAATCTGGCATCAGCGCGAGGCATACCGTCGACTAGGCAGAGGCGTAGTGGCCAAGCATCGTCCCCGATATTGAACCAACACAATGTTGAGGGCAAAATCACGGCCCCTCCCCGACGATCACGGCTTGTACAAACTCCCAACAAGGATTCTCATGGTGTCCCGGGTGCTGCGTCGGAAAAACATTCCAGTTCTTCACAACCATCGGCCTCGGTCGATAAGCTTCAAGCATCAACGAAAGAGGCGGAAGCGTCCATCACAAAGCCGGAAGAATCGTTCAACCGGTTTTACAGCGCCTTTGAAAATGTCTTTTCCAAGCTGACTGCTCCGCTTGCGTTCGCTGGACTACCCTTGAATCCTGATTCTGATCAGACAATTCCGTCGATTGCGGAGAGCAAGCCCGCAGCGACCAAAACCCCTCCCCACATCCCCCCTTCACCTCGACCTCAACGACCTCGCCCGAAGAGTCGAGCGACTGCTTCTCCAGAATACTCACGTCTCTTCTCCCCCGCCGCTCTGAACGCTATTCGGGAAGAACCCGGCAACACGCAATTGGGCGCGGCGGAATCCTTCTATGTCGTTCCTACCACTGGTGGCACCATGCCTTACGCCAACGTCCTCGCTCGCCATACAGGCGCCGCGCAGCCGGTCTTGTCGCGCGACAGTACTGGCTTGAGCGAGGATATGGATGAATTCGTAGACGCCCGCGAGACGCCAGGTCCACCAAGCCCCCTAGCCACACGCGGCAAGCGCGGGCCGGTGAGCACGACAAGCGGGAAGACGTTGGAGGAGCTAGATCTTGAAAATAATCAACTGAAGACAATCTGCGATGACTTGTCACGCCGCCTTTGGCAATTCGAGATCAGTTCGCAGATGAACAGCATGGCACTCCACCAGAGCATAAGGGCAATGAAGGCGACAGACAGCCCATCAGCCGGTGGTTCTGGGGACGTGGAGGCGACTAAAGAACTAGCAGCACGATTGAAGGCATTGGAGAGTGACATGGTGAGCACGAAAGCAGAGAATCTGAAGCTGCGAGAGAGGGTTGGTAAATACCAAGAGCGGTACGAACTGTTGAAAAAGGGCGCCAAAAAGCTGCGGGAAGGCTCAACGCAGAAGAACGATACCGAATGATGCAACGTCAAGGCATTCGAAAGGTCAACGCATTCAACTCATACCAGGCCAAGCTCATTTTGATGCGCCACGATCAAAGTTTCTCTACCAGACATGAACGACCCTTCATCACCAAAAACGCTCTTACAGTTCATGAAAACTCATAAGTCCACTTTATTGGAATCATGCGTACGTACTCAGGGAGCCTGTTAAGTTCAATTGATCTAAGCTGCATCTGACGCTCTCGGTCATAGACCAGGAAAGGGGTTGACGTTGAGGATAAGCGGTCGCTTACGACTGCCGCTCGCCTTGGCTTGCGTCTCCGGGTCGGCTCAGCCACTTTTTGGCTCTGTGGTAGGCTTTCTGGTATCACACCATCTTTTTTTGCAGACCTTAGCTATAAGATGGGCGCTCTCTGCCAAGGAGCCTTCACGACGGGTGACCCGTTATCCAGCTTGGCTTGGTCATACCTCTCCACAAGCCTATCAAATCCGGACTATCCCCAATGGACGATTCGACCCCAGCAACGCGAGAGGATTCTTCCCAATTGACGCAACAGCCTCGTCCCCAAACCGCTCTCGAAGCCGTCCTTTCTTCTCCCCCGGATGGCGCCCCACCATACACCTACCTCCTTCATCCTGAACGCTACAAGTCCCTATCGTCTTGCCGCGAAACCACCCAATACACCATCGTCTCCCTCATCTATGCCATCCCCCTCGCCCCGGAGAATTTCACCATCTTGGACATCAACCCCCGCAGCGGCAGCACCTGCACTATGAAGTCAAATTCCTCTCCCGGCACGCCTTAAGAGTCCGATTTGGCTTCTCCTCCGTCACCGGCACCGCCGACAACGAGCGCGAGGAGCCTTTCCCTGACGACCGCTCCTGGCCCCGCCCCAACGTCAAGGAATGGCTGGAAACCGGCTACTGCCCGGAACCCCACGAGGACATCATGCCCCTGCTCCAGCCGGACGCAAAGCAGCAAATCATGCGCTGCGGCCTCGAGCAACGCTCCGGCGATTTCGCCACGTGGGTGAACCCCCAGGGCCGGGGCGGGATGGAATATCAACTCGTCACCGACTCGGACGGGAATCAGGGGTTCGAGGGCTTCTACAACTACGACGCCGCGGGCCACGAGGATGCGAAAGCGCGGGGTGAGGAGTTCGCGGCATCTCGCGCGACGGAGGAGAATGGGCCAAGCCAGGACCACATCGACGCGATGAGGAGGCGCAAACCGCTGTGGAAACAATCGACTCGTGGGCCCTTCACGCATGCGAATATGCCTTCCGGGGTCGGCGCCGTGCCGGGCCAGCCTGCGGAGGAGATGACGTATTACGAGCTCTTCGAGTTCCAACCGGGGGAGAATCTCAATTTCCAGTTCTCTGATGCCGAGAACGCGCTTTTCCTGTTCACGGATCGCGGATGGGGCTGTCTGGTCAAGACAAGGGAGTCCATGAGAGTCGAGTGGGTGGGGCGGTTTGGGGGACCGCAGATCATGTTGCAGGTTCGTAGCAAGGGCTCGTATGGCACAGGGGCGGGGATGGAGTACATTATCGTGGCCGGGGAGGCGTTGGAGAAGATGAAGGAAGCTTACTGTTCGGGTGGGGAGGATGCGGGTAAGCAGGGATGAATGAGGGAGGTTTGTCCTGGGGTAGATGAAGAGGGCAAGTGTGATGGGTATGAGTACGTGCTTGATGATGGTTCATTCGTTCTCTCTCAGGAAGATAATGATTCCTTGACATACAGACCTTTTGAAGATGCCCCGATCCCGTTCCCTTCCTCCCTCAATTCTGCCTTGAACACTATGCCACCCTCCTCTTAACGAGCGCAAAAATCCCCTCCCGACTACCCCTCATCCATCCATCCATCCTTTTTCCTGCCCATTTTTCAGCAGGCCCATTCCCGTCCTCAAATTCGAAGAAAAGTTTTTTTTTCCAAAAAAAAAAAAAAAAAAAAAAAAGAAAAGAAAAACCTCAACGTGAGCAGCATGCCCACAGCATTGATGTCCACTTACCCTCCCGTCTAAGCAAATTGTTCCAACCCACCACCCTCACCCCCTCGCCATGAATCCAAGATTTTCCCCGTCTTTTGCCACGTCCAACCCGGGAACTTCCCCCATATTCAGGGCGTTCTGACAGCTGAGATACCTCATCCCTCGATCCAAATCAAGCCGAAACATGCGAAGCTGTGATCTACAAAAACCCAACGCTAGCCACGTTCTCCCATTTTGTCGTTTGCGTAATCTGGGAGAGAAGGTATGCTATGTTCTTCGGGCTGTTCATTTGATATTTGGCTCTTATGAAATTTTTCCTATGATGCGAAAACCTAGGAGAAGGGGGGATGCACTTGGGATTTATATTTCCACTGGAGATTCGGCAAGTACGTATGGTTGAAAAGACCGAGTGCATCTTTGTAGTTGGGAGTATTCACGGCAAGTATGAAACCAGGACGAGTTGAGATGTTTGACAGATCACGGTGGTTTTAGGTGCTGACTACCAGGAGTGCATGAAACATTCATCTCTTCGTGACCGCGATGGGAGGAGTGAATCGGAGGTGAGCGGTTGGTCAAAGGAATATCTTGGGATCTTCTTGTACTTATGACCATGACTAAAGCAAAGTGAAGATGAAGGTTTGGTCGAATGATTATCTTGGAAATCTGTTAATTTATTTGACAAAAGTCTTGGTGAATCAGCGCACGTGCTTGATCACTTTGCTTCGATGTAGTGAATGAACCAGACAAGACTTCTGTTCACCAATCATCTAGATGACAGTTTGTGATCTTGTGAACTACCAACCACCCAGACTCAACACCTCGGAACTTCATGATTTGAGCATTACTTGATTTCAGACAAGTGAGCTACGTCGATCTTGCATTGTCTGAGGCGAATTCTGCTCTCTCTCAATGTCATGAAATCTCTGATGCTTGATCTAGTCAGCGTCCAAAACTAGCTTCGAGCTCTCTCTGGTCTTCGCAACTTACCGTCACCTTTCCTGTCGAGGTTTCCATCGCTATACAATACGATGGCCACCCTAGGAGATCTCATAAAGCTAGATGTTATGGTAGCATCAAAACATGCTCTAAGCTCCGAGCTCCCATTTCATGCCAAATACCTGACATGCGCAAACGTGATCAAAGACGCCAATGGCAAAAACAAGAATTGCACCAAACGGCCATCCTCAACCTGTGGCAAGTGTGCTCTTGTGAAGGTATGACTCTTCTGATGGATTCCCGAGATCCTAGCATCCATGTGTATTGATAAAATGCTCCAGTATTGCTCCAAGCAGTGTCAGAAAGACCACTGGCCCTGTCATCGTGTAGATTGCAACCATGAGCTCATGAGAAAGGATTGGATGCCAACTTGGCATCGGGAAAATCGTAGTCCTGTCCTGGATTTTCCGATGATCCACCAAGCATCTGGCCATATGAAACATCTTTGGGGTAATGTACCCGCATACGATGTGCTCCAGCTGGAGAGGAATGAAGGACGGAATCACACTGAAGATTTGAGTCTGTGCTTTGGTGGTATATTCTCCGTTCTATGGTCATTTGAGGAGATTGACTGACGTACCGAGCCTCTGGGGACTTGCGTAACATGGTCAAGACGGTTGTCAGCCTGCCTTCGACATACACGAATCAATGCACAATAGTATTGAATGACATGGATGGATATGTCGTGGCCCGGAATGCTATCTTACTAATCCTGGCCTTGATCCTTGATCCGCATGAGGCGCCTGAAATACTCTTACATGTCTGGTACTCCGCTCGGCTGACTCCCAGGATAGCTATGACACTCCAGGAAAAGGTCAAGCCCATGGTCCTGGATGTGGTCCAAAAGATTCAAGGTAAGAATGAGACCACAATTTTCTCAAAGACGTGGTCTTCTGGGCGCGCTTCGATCAGCGTACGCTTCTACAAGCCCCAATGGATGTTTCTCCTGAAGATGCTTGAAGCAAAGATGACCCTAGGGACGACGGAGAGCAAACGAAAATACATCATGTTGCACAAAGACCGTTTGGACTTCCGAGAGCGAAATTGGTTTAATTTCCTGGAGGAAATGCGTTGGTGTGCGCATCAGCTGTTGGAGACGGGCGTTCTTCTCCCAGTTGGAAATTGCGCCGATGATTTTACCGTACCCAATGTGTGAGTGAAGATGCCAAAAAGGATTTTTGAAGAATCTACTGACTTTTGCCCCTTCAAGTACTCTGTTTGACCTCGATAGCCGTGAATGGTTGCAAAAAGACACGGCGACGGTCATAGGTGGCTACGATTGGTGTGAGGTCAAGGTGTACGGTGTGGGTCGCGTGCCGATCAACGACATGAATGGCCGACAATTCTGCTATGTCCTCGACATGCTGCAGGAATTCTGTACCAAATTACATGGATTGCGGCTGTCTTTCGTCTTGTATGAGGGCGAAGCTTCGGCCTTCTCATCCAAGATCAGCCAGATGTCGCCAGCTGAGAGATGTTTTGACCGCATTGAGGTATCGAACATTGCAGATCTGGTTTTCCTTGGTTTAGAAGAAACCCTTCGAAGCTTCGGTCCTTTGCTCAAGAGCCCTGCCGTAAATGCTCATGCCACACTGATCACGATGTTCATGACGGCAGTACTTCAGGCTCGTTATCATCGAGGTAGACCATGGGCAGAGCAACAATTTTCAGCCCAGTGGGACCAAATTATTAAGTGGATGCCCCTCCCTGGTGGTGCCTATCTTCCCAAAGACCATCCACAGTACATCCAACGCGACTGGGCCAGGGAATTGATCTGGGATTACGAAGAGATGTTTGGCTTTTATTGGACACAAATGATCAACGCCCAGGCTGATGCGGCTCGGACAGGAATGCGCGAGCGGAAGGAAAACAAGATCATCGACAAGTGGCCTGTAGGCAAACGCGCAGACCCGCAGACAAAACTTTGGACCTTACTGGGATCAGCCCGCACTGGATACGAGCGCTATGTCGAATGGACTCGAAAAGAGTGAGCTGAAGATCGGTCAGCACCATTAAGACCTGGCCAATCTTCAGAGACCTTCACTCGGAATCTCGTGATCTTCGACAGGGAATTTGAATTTCGTGAGGATGTGCGCTTCATTCATAGCTGGTATGGCTTTCTCTTCGGTGTTTTCATCAGAAATCTCGACTCTTTATGCGGAACGGCTTCGCTAATAAGGCAGCGAAGACTGCTTTGAGGGGCATGCTTCTGGCATACCGCAGAGTGTCCACAGTAAACGTCCGGCAGACAGCTCCAGATGGAATGGGTTATCAGCCTTCTTAAATCATTCCTCTGAGGCGAAACACATTTAGTCGTTGCATTGATTGCTGGTGAGGTCCATGAAAGCCATCTTACCGACTGCAAGGGTCAACAAGGATTGCAGAGCTGGGTTGGTCTTACATTCAAAGGTGGCGGATACCTAGTAAACAATAGATACGTGCTCCTTACTTCGCTCCTTCCTTTGGCGTGCTCTTGCTTGGCGTGCCACGTGGACTGTTCGAGGCACCCCTATTCATCAGATTCTTGAAAAACTTCTGCAAGTCTTCATTCTGGGCCTTCATTTCAGGAGTTGACATGTTGGCTCCCTCCTTCTTACTCTGGGGGGTCCCTTCGCCCTCCCCATCCCTCCTCGCACTCCTGTCTCTCTTCGTTTGGTGCTGCAACTTTCTGACTACATCATCAGCGTCGACTTGGATGCCGCCCATGTTCACCTGAACGGGTCCGATCTGGTCTGACATGCGTTCGTGGGTTGATGCAGCCGTTTGCGTGGCCGAGGGGGTGGATGATCTCTCGTCCTCGGCGAGCAGACGGGCGAGGGTTTCTTGTTGCGTTGCGAGGAAAGCTTGCATTGAGGGGACGGAGACCTCTACACGAGGCTTCTGATCCTCCGTAGATCTCTTGTCGCCATCCGGGTCATAGATCGTAGCTTCGTACATAGACAGAGTAGTAGGCTGTTCATCATCATACTCAGAGTCATTGGTGGGTCTCGTGGATTCCTCCTCAGGCCCTCTCACTTCCGCCGTTAGTGGCATGGAGATGTCGTCGCTCCACCTGCTGCTGACCCCTTCGACATCAAAGCCTTCGCGGAGGACGCGGATCTTGCCCCAAGAATCCCAATTAGGAGGCACGAGAACCTTGTCCCGATCTATGACATTATGCTTGAACGCTTGCTTCTTCAGCATTGAGTGAATGCCTAAAGACGAATGGATGAGAGTTGGTAAGGAGTTGGGGGCGGAATTGGATGTGTAGATTAGAGAAGCGCCATCTGTTCACGGATCAGTCAACTCTGAAGCCCAGAGAGAGGAGAGAGCGTACGCTTCATGAGGATGGTACGAAGGAACTGCAGTACGAAATCAAAATCTTCTTCTCGCCAACGTTGCTCGCTCTCGAGGCTGTTGATCTTCTCAGACTGCAAGATTGATCAGCCATCCCTGCCAACATGTCGACATGGTCCAATCACGTACGTTGTGGCAGACGACGCACAATGGGAGGCCAAGGGGCTCATCCCACTCCCCTTGGCTCAAGGGCAAGGCAACATTGGCCTCGCTACCTGCTGCTTGAGTTGAATTATCATATGAAGAAAGACCTCTCCTCTTCTCCTGCCAGTCTTTCATCGTCTCTTCAAGCGTTTCTTTCGCTTCATTCGACAGACTAGCTGTAATGCTCCGGAACAGGATGATCCTATCCCGCAATTGCCGTATCCATGACCACGGCTCATTCCAATCCAGCAAAACGACAAGCAGGCTTTCCGGTATTGATTGCGGCGTGAGCCTTGAGCTCAGAAGGGGGGCAAAGGAGGGCGACGGTTGAGCAAGGAGGTAGATGGACAGTCTCGCGAGTATGTCTGTAGCAATACATCAATTCTGATCAAGCACGGTCGAGAACGGAAGCCCATACCTTCATGATCCGCATCCAGCACATCCTGATACGTGTATCCCAATGCAAAATCATTCGCAACATGCGCGTTCTTCCGGTGCCGATCCTGCTGCCTTCTGGGTGCGTCTGAATTCAGGGTCTCCAAGAATTCCTTCTGCATGCTTGGGGTCCCGCCTGTTCCCCTCTTTCAGCGATGATAGATGCTGGATTGGGAGAGAACTGACCCAGCACAATGAGGTTCTTTTCAGGTAGCTTTCTTCCACTGGCGACGCTGTCGAGCATCGACGACCACATGCCCTTTTCGGCTCCATCCTTGCTCTTCCGCCTGGTATCGCTACGAATTGCAAAGGAGCCTGAGCTACGGATTGCCGTTCTCCGATTCATACCTGTGTGATCAAGCCGTGCCTGAAGTTCGCGGATTGGAGTAGAGATGATGGTGGTTGTTGGGAAAAGGCTGTGTTTGAATCTTTCCCGAATGAGACGCGGCGCCCGCCTCTAACCGGATACAGGTCTCTACAGAACTTCTGCCACTTACTGCAAAGTTTTATTTTCCGAAAACACTCGCACCTTCCACAACCATTATGTCCCGCCAAATTCTCACATACTAGGTAGCCTCGATTGCCGTATGAAACCTCCCAACTATCGTACTCGACTCCCCAGCTTGCACCATGAACACCGTCCGCGAAATCGAGCGCCTCAACAAACGCGAACTCGAGAATGCAGTGTAAGCGCACCTCCTTCTTCCTTCCCCATGATCCCTCCTAGCCTTTCCCTTCCCCACAACCCTTCCCCTCCTTCCCCCTCCATCCCCAACTTTACCCCCCCCGACTAACAATCCCACCCCCCTCCCCCCCCTAGCCCCCCCGAAGCATCCTGGCACACCGACTACCGCGACACGGCCTACATCCACATCGGCGGCCTCCCCTTCACCCTGACCGAAGGCGACATCCTCACCATCTTCTCCCAATTCGGCGAGCCCACGTACCTGCACCTGGCGCGCGACAAGGACTCCGGCAAATCCCGCGGGTTCGCCTGGCTGAAGTACGAGGACCAGCGGTCCACGGACCTGGCGGTGGATAACCTGGGCGGGGCGAGCGTGATGGGGCGGGTGGTGCGGGTGGATCATGCGCGGTATAAGAGGAAGGAGGGGGAGGATAGTGAGGAGGAGAGGAGGAGGGAGTTGAGAGGGGATGAGGGTGGGGGGGTGGTGGTGGGGGCGAGTGAGGAGGAAGAGGAGGGGGAGGAGGGGGAGGGGGGGAAGGGAAGGGGGAGGGAGATGTTGAAGGAGGAGGTGGAGTTGCAGACGTTGATCAGGGAGCATGATGAGGATGATCCGATGAAGGAGTTTTTGGTGAGGCAGAAGATGGAGGAGGTGGAGAGGGCGGTGAGGAAGGCGGAGAAGAGGGAGGGGAGGAGGCGCAAGCATCATCATCGTCGGCATCGCAGGCGTGAGAGATCGGGTGGGGATCGGAGTAGGAGTAAGAGCAGCGAGGACTCTGAGGGGAGGAGAAGAGAGCGGAGACATCACCATCGGAAACGGTCGAGAAGCCCTTGAGGTTTTCGAGGGTTCTTGAATGGAACGCATTCCCACTGTCCTGCACGGCCCAGTCTCGTAGAGGCGAGGAAAGCCGCGGACGACTTCTTAGCTGTAATTTGTATGACAAGCATCCTCTCAGCTTGTTCTCATCACCTAGGACCTGGCAACCGACTTGATCAGAAGCGCTCGCAGGGAGAAGCGAAGAAGCACGGAAAAACTACTCTGTCCGAAGAGGCTGATGTAGTGAAGACGCTTGAGAAGCTGATGAAATACATGATAGGCTGGGCACAAATAATGTCAGAAGGTATTATGACATGCCCAAAGCATAGACTCAGGCTTGCACCGTCAGTAAGCCACCGTTCTGTTATCCACTCCATCGTTCCACCTTCAGTCATCCACAATGGTGAAGTTCCCTCACATAGTCCCATTGGCATCGTCCATGACGGTGCTCTGCTCCCTCGTCATCCGCCCTTCTGCCTCCCTCAACTGACTCTCCCGCGCCAAAAGCTCTTGTCTCTTCTCATTAATTTCACGCTGGACCTTGATTTCAATCTCACGAAGCTTCTCCTCTTCGCGACGGAGCTGTTCCTCCTTCAGACGAACGGACTGAGACGCCAGATCTTCGGGGTTCATTGAGGAGTCGCTGCAATTTCCATGTTAGCGGCGTATGAGGCTTTGGGTGTTTGCAGCTTATCACTTACACAGACGCGCCTCCCTCCACACTCTTGCTAAGCTTTTCGGTACGGTAATTTTCGTAAAGGAAGTCATGAGTAATTTCCTTGAGATCCGCGAGATGGCTGTGCAACAGGGCACTCTTGATGGCAAGGAAATCCGAGTGTCGCGGGTTGTCAACCTCGACCACACCCCAGGGGTACGATCGCGCCCTCACTTTCCGCCCGCCAATATCGACCGATTCTTCTGAGCCGACAATGGCAAAGGGCATCAGACCGCGAAGCTCGGCGTTTTCCTCAACCGTGTCCTCATCGTCCTCCTCGATGTCATATGGGAAATTGTAGACGGGGATGCGATAATGTTCAATGTCCTCCATGACCAACTTCTTGGACTCGGCCAATTCTGCTGGGGTGAGAGAATCGGCTTTGCCGATGACAGGAATAACGTTGACACGAGGAGAAAGGCGCTTCATGAGCTCGATGTCGAGTTCGCGGAGGCTGTTGCAAACGTTAGCGTTTGATAGATACCTTGAAGGAGGCTCTGTGGTACCCATGGCCGGTGGGTGTGATGAAGTAAAGGAGTGCGTGTACGCGGTTGTCCCTGAAGCGGGGGTTACGCTTAATGCGAGACTCTTCTGCGAGGATATCGTCGTATTGACGCTCGAGGTGTCCCACGATTTCCGAGAAGCTAGACACTCCATCATTAGCAGTGGTTGTAAGATCAGCAGACCCGGATGGACATACCTTGCTTCATTATCGATCTGATCGCCAAAGCCGGGGGTATCGACAATGGTCAGCGATATTCGAGTGCCTTCTTCGTCCAGTTCTAGCTCTGGAGGGCGGTCAGTGACTGGCAGAGGTAGCTAGCAAGATCGATTCCACTGACCGACGGTGATGGGCTTGATCCTCACTCCCTCCTCCAGATGTGCGCTGGTTGGATCATCAGCATCTTTGCCTGCTAGCACTCGCTTCCCGCATAACGTGTTGACGAAGGTTGTACGGCCTAGGCCACACGGTTAGACGTTGCACCGTTCCATCAATGGGCCGTTGACGAAGCATACCGGTTCCTGAAGCACCGCAGACCATCAAACAAAACTGGATACCCTTCTTGACATTCTTCTTTCTGCGCGTCTTGATCTGTTCGTAGACCAGGTCAACATACATGACCCCAAGCCCAAGCCTTCAGGGGCAGAGAGCGTACCGAAGCGAGATTGGAAGACATTTGGACTTGTTGAGGAGGGCGATGAATGGTGAATGGTGAGTGGTAAGAATGGATCGTTGTTTCCCTTGTAAAGTGAGGTCTCTCTGCTTCTTCAGATCCTTTTGGTGTCAAGGTTTAGAGAAATTTGAGTTGCTAAAGGGGCCCCAGTCTTGGCAGGTCGACACATCTGCAAAGGGGTTAGCGTAGCCGCAAATTATGCGACCCCGCGTCAGGGAGTCTGGGTCTGTCAAGGATTTGAGCAGAGTGTCAAGGAGAAGGAGGTAAACGATTGTATTATTGAGTGAGTCTGAATACAAGACGAAGTACAAGGAGAGAAAGAAGAGAACTGAGAACCATCGCTCTTAAATATGATTGTCCATAACACCCATTAGCGTCCTTCCGGTGTTATGATCCATACAACACGCGTCTTGTGTCGAGATTTGGGTGTTGAGAGTTCGGTGTTGTCTGAGATGGTGTAGCGTCACTAGTGTGCGTGCGTTATGACCCTTTTCGGAAGTGTTGCAACTTCAGTCACAAATATCTTGCATGTCGAATTCGCAATTGTAGAACGAGGAAGATTGAGGGCACGCTCACGGCACGGCGGTGGGGTGTTATCTACCTCCGCTACCGTCGCAATGATTCCCACCGTCATTGCAGCTCACATCCATGCTCCTTGATCTACCTCCAACATGAATACACGACCTGCTATTGACGAGTCCACGGGACCTGTGTCTCTTGCAGTCGCCTTCAATCAGGATGCCAGCTGCTTCTCTGTCGGCCTTGATACAGGCTTCTGTGTCTTCAAGTCGGAGCCCTGCGAGCTGAGAGTCTCCCGTGATTTCAACGCTGGTATCGGATCCGCTGAGATGCTCGATCGGGCCAATTTCATTGCATTGGTGGGTGGTGGGAGACAGCCCAAGTTTCCTCAAAACAAGGTCGGTAAGAACTGTTTCGATAGGTACACGTAGCCTAGCTGATTCACATCACGTTTTAGGTTATCATCTGGGATGACCACAAAGCCCAGGCCGTCATAACTCTCGAGTTTCGCTCACCAGTACAAAGAGTCCGACTTTCCAAAACACGCATCGTCGTCTCTCTGCACAACAGCGTCCATGTCTATGCTTTCTCCTCACCTCCTCAAAAGATCTCGGTGTTCGAAACGGCCGACAATCCGCTGGGTCTTTGCTGCTTAGGCGCAAAGATCATTGCATTCCCAGGTCGCACACCTGGGCAGGTTCAGCTGGTGGAGACGAATACGGGCAATGTCAGCATCATACCGGCCCACAGTACGCCTTTGCGTGCGATGGAGTTGAGTCCGAATGGGGAGATCTTGGCCACAGCAAGTGCGACCGGAACCTTGATCAGGACCTTCTCGACAAGCAATTGCGCGCGTACTGGGGAGCTGCGCCGAGGTGTCGATCATGCGGAGATCTTTTCCATGGCCATTTCGCCCACCAACAATCTTCTGGCGGTTACATCAGACAAAGCTACGCTTCACATTTTCGATTTGCCCCCGCTATCAATGCACTCTCGCAACAGCTCCAACAACTCCAACCACCTACATCGAGACTCGAACAGCTCTTCTAGCAATGGTACTGGAGATGACAGCGGGGCCCATAAATGGGGACTTCTGGGCAAGCTACCTCTCATGCCGAGGGTTTTCTCAGATGTCTATTCCTTTGCGTCCGCCCACTTTGAGATCGAGGACAATCCACGACCCGAGCTGGGAGGAACCAAGACCATACCCATACCAGGCGTACCCGGCGGCAAGCCAAAGAAAGGTGTCATTGGATGGAAGGATGAATACACAATCCTTGTTGTTGGCTCAGGAAGAGACGGTAGGTGGGAAAAGTTCATCCTTGGCGAGGCCGAGGATGGAAGAAGAGTCCTGGTCCGCAGTGGCTGGAAACGTTACTTGGGCAGTTGAGCAAAGCGCTTCGACATATGCTCAAGCCATGTGTCCACTTCAATGATTTACTGGGTTTCTGTAGACAGCGTGGCGTGTGGCGCGCATGAGGAAGACAGGCAGGAACCCTTGCGGATTGATCGAAGTACACGCGGTGATCAAAACGCAGCAATGCGTTATCTTCAAGCTTTTCTTTGACGCATCTTCTTCAACATCATTGTCCTGTTGAACGCGAAATTTAGTTCCGCCTCAAGGGTGCGTCAGCATACCATGGTACATCTTGTCTCCTTAAAGGCAAGATAGCGCTGTCTCACCTCACAAAGAGCAATACCGATCTTACTGTTCTCCAAGCTTGCAGTGCTGTTGCGGGAATCAGTGCTGCAGGCTCGAAGGCACCGACCGAAGCTCTGATCACCATGTTGGATAAGCTGCCCTTTGAGCTTCTCTATGCCGTGCTATCGTACCTCAGGCCGTCTGATTGTCCGAATCTAATGAGAACAGGTCGACGTTACCATGTGATCGTTCAACCAGAGCTGTGGCTCAAGACCTTGCCGTCCTTTGTGGCCAATCTGGCGGAGTCCGCCAATCCAGGAGCAGATCAAAGAGCGCGAGTCGTCCAGTATTTGTTCACTCCTACGGTCTCTCACGCGTCTCATCACATGTGTAAGCAGTGCATGCTTCGAGAGATAGCAGCTCTCAACCCGGTGGGGACAATCACCTCCCTGAGCATCAACATTTCAGGTATTGCAAGCCACAGATCATGGTCTGCGGTCCAGCAATGTCTCACCCTCCCTAATCTTCAAACGCTGCACATCAGAGGGCTATCACTGGACACAAACAACAAGCTGTTCTTGGATCACGAAGCGAGTGCTCTGAATCTACGACGCCTAAGCATAACCAACTGCGCAGCTTCAGAGAAAGATTCGGATATCCCTTGGATCTTTGTCCGAATGCTCCGCTCTGTATCTTACCTCACGCATTTCACCATCGAGATGGCCTCGTATTCCCAGCAAAACATGGATCAGATCCTTACAGGTCTTCGCAGTCATCAGGAAGCGCTGGAACATCTGATCATTGCAAGCGTGCCGGGTGAGAGCCTGCAAAAGACGATATATCGTCCGATAAACCTTCAACAATTCACCGTTCTGTCTTCGCTTGCCTTGCCAGTGGCATTTTTGTATTGGGACTTCTTATCCGACCGAGCAGTCTTCACTCGTCTACCCAACAGGCTTACGCGGCTGCAACTCCAGTTTCACAACCCGCGAGTCGAGTGGGGCGACGACTATCCGGAGCATCGCGCTAGGACCCTCATGCAATCCATGGAAACCTTTGCAGAATGTGCGAATGAATATTGTTCGGCCTTGAGAAATATCTGGTGGTGGTATCCAGTCTTGAGTCAGCACGATACATGGGTGAATGGGCCAGACGACAAAAGTAGCGACGATGCCATATACCTGAGCTTGAGGGAGCTAGTACAGAAGCCAGCCGCGATTGCAAAAAACTTTGCGGTGAAGGATATTCTTTATGAGTGTATCTCCGCCAATAGGCTTGCAGGGACACCCCTCGGACCATGCAGCTTGCCAAGCGACGTGTAGCAATAGGCCTCCAATCACTTCGCAATGGAGGTGACAGCAGATTCTTGGTAATATGACCTACGAGCTCCGAATGAAAAACAGGTTATCTGATTGAGATGAATGGTGCAACAAGGCAGGCTGATACAAGGTTGGTCCTATCGCTGAGTGCGAATACTGCGACTTCTTGGACATGTACAGGCAGCTCTGGCGAAATAGGAAACCGCGACTTCGCCTCTAATTTCCTCGACCCAACAACACGACGGTCATCAAATTTTGACAAGATGATGAAAACTTTTTTTGCCCGGAATTACAATGTAGTCCTCGCAAATTGTTTTTGTGAGAGGTGGAAACATTTTTGGAGGGCAGTGCGGAGCATTTGGTAGATAGAAGGTATTGTCGACATTCTCAAATACAGTACAACACGCTTCAGAAACCAGCCCCATGGAAGTTCTGTGTTATGGTCTTGTAATAGAATGGGTGAATTGTACAGGGAGGAAGCTCCTGCTTGCTACCATTTGACCCGGACTATCGTTGGCTGCATGTCCAGACAACGCTGCTAGCACAAGACTCGCCCAGTGCACCAACGCGTTTGTGTTATTCGTCATCATCATCGTTGACCCGTGGTGATGATCGGCACGCGTCCATGGTTATCGCGTTACTAATGTTGTTTCTGGTTGACTCACACACAAACATGTCACTCGTTTCTGGAAGCGTCTACGTTCGAGAGGAAAGATTGAACCCATAAGTTGGAGCATTACTACTGCTAATCATGTTTCAGCAAATCCTTCTCAACATGGCGCAGCGGTACGGAGCAGAGGCCTTCAATGCTACCATGGCATCGGTCCTGGTCCACACGGTGGACCGCTATCCGCTATATCGAATGAATCCTGGACCCATCGTTGGAGAGCCGAGCCCAGTCTTGTTAACATGTAAAGACTTCTATCGCTCGGGACGTCCCTTCTTCTTTCGTACAGTCTATATTGACATATCGTTCCTTGCACAGTACTGCCGGATGATACATGACAACCCTTACTGGAGCATCCAGCGAGTAGACAGCCTCTTACCAGGGGTAGAGAAAATGTTCTACGATCTGGTAATGAACAAAGACCGAATCGAGCGCGTTGTGCTATATGGAGACTCGGATTTCGCACATGAAAAAAGGGCGTTGTGGAGCAGTAGCGGCCTTCATATACTAAATGCGGCTTTCTCCTCTGCATTCCAGGAGCTTCATTTGAATGTAAATCCAGTACGCAACACCATGGATTTTGCAAACATGAACAATCTTGTGGCACTTCGAATTGACTTTCGCTCACTGTTTGGAGATCCCACGTCGGAGATTCCCTTTGCGGAACGCACCTACAGGGAACAACAAGGCTGGTCACTTGTCGAACAGTGCTTGAACTTGGAAAGCCTACGAAAGCTTGAGCTGGAATGGCTCTGTTTCCCGGACGGCTTGACTGCTAGAACTTTCCTTACAAGGGCCGCACGGCTTGCTCGCAAGAGGCTCGACTTCCTTGGCCTCAGCCTTCATCATGGCTATGCTCCAGTCTTCCGCACAAATGAGAGGTCGTCGGCGTTCCAGACCGTTTTTGGGAGATTGCTGCAGTCGATCGACTCGCTGGAGCGGTTCTTCTATCAAGGCTCGTTGTTCGATACTCAAATAGCCTCAAGCCTGGTCGCGGCCCTCTCATATCACAAAAACAGCCTTCAGAAAGTGGTCATCTCTTCATCGCAGGACGGCCTATGGTACGGCGACATTGAGGTGCAATACCTACGGGAATTTACTGTTCTCCGCGAGCTAGCCATCCCGGTCGACTTCATTAATGATGGTGTAACCTCGGAGTTTTCCAACTGGAACCAAAACCCTCTACCGCCGAACTTGGTCAAGTTGCAACTGCAATATGGATACATCGATCTTGCAGAGGTAGCTATACATCAATGCGCTACCGAGTACATGGATCTCCTGCTCCATAAAGTAGATCTGAAGCCCAATGTGGCCTCCGCGTTGCCGAGCCTGCGTGAGGTATACTGGTGGCGATCTCAACCATCGTGGGATTCGGAAATGCCGGAGATGGAAGATACAACAGAGGATTTGCAAGGCATGATCGAGTATTTTCAAGACGTTGATGATCCTGCCATGGCAAGGATCGAGTACCAGCTTATTGAGGGCAACGTGGAGTTAAGGGACACTCCGCTTGGCCGGCAATTGAAGTGCTGGGATCCCCTACCTCGGCGTGAGTGGGTTTCAAGGCCTTGAATTGTGGGACCATTTGGTTCATTTGGTCCGTATCGACTCGAATGGGCACCCAGCCTCAAGACTGAGATCGAGAATCTCGACAAGAACATTGGGAAATGTATCAACGCTAAGCACAATTGCTCGACGTACAGAAAATGAGACTTGCTAACCACGGCACCAACATCTTTATGTTCTTGATGAAAGAATCTTCCTTTTCGACAAGTGATCCGGCCTCCTTTCTCTCCAACATCAGAGTTCACTGCCTGGGCCATAATCACGACTTAAGCGTCCCAACGCGGTGATCGTCACACTACTCTGACGTCGGACCTGGAGGAACGTCTGGATTGCCTTGTCGGGCAAAGCCTTTTCTCGAAAGAATACTTGAGCTACGGCTAGGCTCCTCGCGTTTTTCTCTCACGCGCAAGCAAGGGTCAACCTTGCCTAATGTTACTACTCAACTCTGTACCCCCGTGCCGTTCACCAGTTGCCTTAGCTCTGTAATACTTCCTGCTCTCGAAACTCAGCACGTATTCCTTTTCATACATCAAAACTTTGGGCTTCTCCAGATCTATCAAGGGACTTAGGGCTGCAAGCTCAGCAACTAATGCACGTCTCTTACGGCCCATTACCCCGTCTCTACTTTGTGATTGCGATTGATACAACCCCTTCATGTGATCGCCAGGGCAGTGAGATATTCTCCCACATCCCCATACCTATCTCATTGCAGTGTGATTTCTTTCAAATGTTCTGACGATGCCAAATACCACGAACCCATCACATTCGAGATTGGCAATGAATTTCCACTCCTGACTGGGTCAACAATCACCCTCCAAAGACATTCATAGCACACTCCCCTAAGAGTCACCGCCCACAATTTCTCCAAAGCCGCATGATCACCCCCTCCCTTCCCCCTTTCTCGGGAATCGCACCGCCTGCGAACGCACAAGCTGCTTCTCCATTCCACTATTCCACCCCTCCTCCTCCTTCTCCTCCAGTACCACGCCGACGTTTCATCCTCCCTCCCACCACTCCAGCTATGAAATACCGGATGTGCCAATGCAGCATTCCCAGCCCAGCCCCAATATCCCTCAGCTGCTCCCTGACCATCCCCATCACCGCCGCGGTTGCTCCTGCCCCTGCCTTTTATACGTCAAGTAACGTAGCGTCGCAATGCCCTATCAATCCACTCAATCCTCGCGTTACATCCATCGAATATCACGAGAAGAACCGACAGAACATCACCATGCTGCTTCGACCGGCACCCAAACCCACCAGCCTCCTCCCTATCCCAAATACCTCCGCCACAGCACCACCCTCCTACATATCCCCCCCCCCCCCCTATCAACCACTGAACCCCCTTCAATCTTCTCCATCACCGAAAAGACAAATCTCGCACCAACTCCAGCATACCCAAGGCAGCCACGCTCGATATACCCTCCCAAACGCACATCTCTCACTCGCGTTTCTTCAATGAGATCACCAGATTCCCACCTTCGTATTCGTGGGAGGATGTCATGGGTGATGTACCAATCACGCGGCACGAGACCAACTCCTGCAAGACAAGCCCGGGCTCCGAAGGGGAGGGGAGGGGGAGCAGTACACGAACCCCATGTCTGGCCAAGCTAGCTGATTCTCACCAGCAGGGGATGGTGGTATGATGGGTATCACGCCCATGCATCCTCAAAGCCTGGGGGGGAGTGGAACAAACAAATCTTGAATCCTTCTTGCGGGTTCGGATGCTCGGGAATGCCTGCTCCTGTGTCCTCTGACGGCAGCAAAAACCTTCTGGATCCGATACCTCTTTCCTCTCCGGTGAAAAGGAGGACCGGGGAAATCTGCTTCACCCTCCCCCCCCTTTCCTCCTTTATCATGAGTAACCGGGTAGATGTGCCTTTTGGAATGGCATGCTGTGTGTGAAGTCATCGCCATGCCAAACGCAAGAACGAAGAACCCTCTCCTTCCTATCTTCAAGGTGCGAGATTTTTGTCAACTACTACGATCAGCAGGGCTTTGTTGGCACATAAAAATTGAGGATGGGACATCACTATCGTTGTATATTCTCTCGCCCGATATTCCAAAGGGGAAGGGTGAGATGCTGCGGCAACGGCATCAGAACGGCTTTTTCTTTTTGGAGCGGGGAGGACGGGTGGAGTCGGGATAGGGGAATGAGGGAAAGGCGTGGGCAGGGGGGGAGGGTTTACTTGTCGGGAGTATGAGGATCATTTTCTTGGGTTGTGCTTCTGCGTGTGGATGGGAGGGTGGGAAAGATGGCCTTTTGATAGTTCTAGCGAAAGGGTCTGATGGATAGGGACGTTGATAGCCGTGGATACATGGACGCAGAGTTGATTGGTGGATGCCTGTGGGGGAGAATGGAAAGGGCGGTGAAAGAGAAGTGGGTCCGAGAGTTGTTGATAGAGGAGATGCAGTATGATAAAATGTGTGACGAGCGAAAAGAATGCTGGCCTGTCACGACATGGGAAAAAAGAAAGCTGCCGTATGATGCAATGGGCATTACAGGGGGCGACTTCCCCTCCTTTGCTTGCAATCGATCCCATAGCAAAAGCTGCCAGACTAGCATCGTCCAAACGCTGCCACCGCAAACCCCCTCACTTACTCCACCCTCGTGGGTATCTTCACCTGCCCCTTCTTCCGATCCTCATGCGGCATCCCATACCTGGCCCCAACCCCCTTCCTCGCCCTCCCATCCTTACCCACATCATCCACACTCATCTCCCGGAACCGAAACTCCCACCTGGGCGTCTCCCGCCTCTTCACCACCATCTCCTCCAACCTCCTCTTCGCCTTTTCCTGCACCTCCTTCCGCCGCTTCTCCTCCTCATTCCGCTTCCGCTGCCTGCTGGCCACCTCATCCTTCTGCAGTCCCTCATTGTACCATTTCTGGATCTGCACCAGCTCCGGGTGCGGGATGCGGCGTTCGGCGGGGAGTAAATTGCGGTCGAAGACGCGACCGGCGTCGGTGCGGGTGAAGTGGCGGGACTCCGAGGTGGGGTGGAAGAGCTGCAGGGTGGTGGCTTTGTGGACGGGGAGGTCGTTGATGGATTCGTGGGGGAGCGGGGTGGCGCTGTTGGGGAGGAAGCGGGTCTGTGGGAGCATGGACATGACGGCGCGGGCGTAGGGGAGGGCGAGGGGTTTTCCCTAAATGAAGGATATTTTGTGGTTAGCGAGTGGCGTTGTGGTTCTTGATTAATTTGATGGATTTGGTGAGGGATGAAAGGTTGATGTTCAGAGAGTTGTAATTTATGATCGGTAACCATGGTGGAATGTCTTCAAGACTAATCGATATCTGTATCTCATCATGCTGTAGAGGGAGCTGGACGTGTCCGCCAGCTCTCCCGGGGGCAGTCACAAAGGCGCAAGAGAGAGAGAGAGAAAGAAAATTATATAAACTCACCTCCTTTACCCGGTCCTCCTCCAAGGTCTTCAACCGCACCACCGCGGCCACCCTCCCCATCTCCACCTGCAAACTCGCACTCACACTCCGCACATCCTCCCCCCGTTCCACCACGCGCTTGTAGATTTCATCCCTCAACTCCTCACTCAAGACATGCTGACTCCTGAAATTCCTGTTCATCGGGTAGGGCATCATGTCATCAAGACTCTCCTTGGGGATCTCCCGCTCCTGTTGTCGGGAGCGATCTTTGGAAGGTTTGAGCCCCTTGGCGCGGATGAGGCCGCCGTACTGGTCGTAGGCGTTGATGTAGTTGGTGCTGTTGGGGACAGGATGGCGAAATACAGCGCCAGGACCTTGAAACCAGGAGAACATGTCTCGACGGAGGCGGGTGCTTAGCGGATGAGTAGTAGAGAGGTTGCGACGAGCGAGCTTGTGGAGGCATGAGGGGCAGATCTGAGGAGTCGATGACACTGAGGCGAGAATAGAAGTGGAATGAGATCGAGGTAGTCGCGGTGGCATTGCGAGAAGGCGGCAATTGACAGGTACAACGGGCTCAACACGATCGGTAAATGCTCAAATGTCGATTCTCAAATTTCAATATCTGAACTTGAGCCAAGAAAATTATAGCAGTGGGCGGGATCGGCCAATGCGCAAAAAAGAGAAGACGATCACGGGTAGTCATAAATAGGGGCGAACTGAAATGGCATTGGAATGGCAATGTAAACCGGGTTCCAGCAATATCTTCTCATCTTTGGTCTATAGCTATCTTGATACTCGTCAGTAAGTCTCTAGTATCTTCCAATGCGGCTTCGTTGCCCTTCAAACCCAGAGCTCAAGCTTTGTCACGGGTTCACTCATGCCCTCCATCACAGCCAATTCTACCAAGAAGCTCTTTCCGATCACTAGGAAATGCGACGCCCGTGGTTACGCCTCCCCCGTTCCTGAACCTCATCACCGGGCTGCTTCGTTGACTGTGGAATCGGACATCTTCAACACCCACTTCTTCCTCTATAGGCTCGTACTCGATTGGCGTTTTGGCAGCATCAGCTTTCTTGTGTTCCACTCCAGCAACGCTTTCCTCGTCTGCTTCCTCGCCCTCGTCCTCGCCATCACTCCGCGAGTCTTCAGCCTCACCACCTCTCAAGACCTTGAGAGCAACCTGCATGATCATTCCAAACCACACTATCATCAGGACCTGTAGGATTAGCAGTGTGTTAATGAAAGCCCACTTGACCCAATTGGTCCAGCAAACGACCCCACTAGGATTAAGGAATGGTTCGACGAGATGCCAGTAGCGATCGGGAGGTGGGAAAGGGCCCGTCACGTTTTGTTGACTACCCGAGTAGCAGCCCATCGCGGTTTCTCGAGGACTGTCGTAGTAAAGCGAATAGACTACCCGAAGGTACAGGACATGTCGTGTCACAAACCAGACAAGCATGAACACACCAAAGGCGATGTCACATGCGAGCTGGAATCCCAGGTATTTGAGGATCTTCGCCAGCTAAGAGCGGGTTCAGCCAAGCACCGTGAATATCAGGCGGGAAGAGCTTACTGCGAAGAAGAGGTCGACCATATCCATCAGACACAAGATCGTGTTGCCAACCTTGGTCTGATGATAGCAGTAGCTTCCGAACATCAAGGCACACGTCACCACGTGGTGAGTAAACATCTGCCAATGATCCTTTCGCTTCTCCTCAATGTTCACAATCACAATCTGCTGCAGCCAGAAGCTGAACTGGACGAGGTAGTACCATTTCATCGAGCTCTCCAGCTCTCGACCAGGCCAGCGGGTCCACATTTCCGGACAGTTCATCCAATGTTCGTGGGTGTACATGACATACTGGTGTCTCGTGAGCTTTCCGAAGTGCGAGATGACACGTCCAACCTACCATGCCAAGAGACCAGAAGGCTGTGTAATAGATCAGGACCCAGCCCTGCTCTGCGAATCGATTCTTGTCCTTTCGCTTCTTTATCCCTAGCATTCCTGCCAATGGCGCGAGCACATAGTCTAGCGTGAAGGCACGTAGACCTGTGAGCGCGACAATGGAATAGAGTACCATGTAAATGTCAAACCAGCCTGCAGCATATTTTCCCGTGTCCGGGTTGTAGTAGGATAGTTGATAGAATCTTCGAGTGCTCTGGCGAATGCGAGGAAAACAGATGTGAGCCATGGCATGCAGCAGCAGGAGATTGACAGAAATTCCTGATTTGGGTTTCAGCATGTGTGCCTTTCCCACTGATTGGGGTCCTGACATACCGACTTGATGCTCCACAGTCCATTGACATACTGCCCCAATGAGGCTGTCGGTCCTGTGACTTTTCCTCTTCTTTGGACGTTTGGCCAATTGATTGGGAGGGATCGTGGAGATATTGCTCGTGCATGAGGGGATCATATCAAGAGCAGCGGGCTGAATATGGCCATTTGACCTTCCCCTAGAAGAGAGGGGGTTTTTAGACATGTTGACATCCTGCATGTTATATTCTGTGGAGGCCATTGTGAATTTCACGCGTTCGTGACGCACACAAGGTCTAGAGAAAGATGGAAAAATCAGAGAAGCATTGAAGGTGCAGATAGAATAATCAAGGGTCTTGTAGTCGGCGTCCCTTGAGCGTTCGAGCTGCGTTCGTAGTCTCCTCTGAAAGTGCGTCTTGAAGGGGGTTGAGTCTTCTTCTAATTGGAGTGTACCGTGCAATGCTGTCAATGGAACCACCAAATGCTGTTGAACGAGCGTGGGGTGTGGGAAAACGAGCGACAGATAGGCGGACACAGTAGCACAATGGTTCTAAATTGACCCTGGCGTGGTGGGCAAGGGTGGGCAAAAGACCGGTTGAACCAAAAAGCTGCATTAATCCAGCTTAGGGCACAAAGCAAGATTGGTCAAGTTCCCGCTCGCTAGCTCCGCAGTAGCATATGGGGCAACGAGCAGTGCACAACACCACGAATCAGAGAACAGCCTGACGCTACACGTGCGTTTTGGGACCTGATGCATGCAGGGTCCGAGGGTCCTCGACTGAACGGAGTAAAAGATGTTGCAATTTATATCTAAACAAATAACACTGCACGACTGCGTAGAAAGCGAACAACGCCTTTCCCCCCGCACTGCAGCCTGTGAACACCTTCCTGAACCCATTATCTCACAACCCTGTTCCCCTCAAATCGCGTTACGCCTCATGACATGCGTGACTTGTGGTCTGGAATGTACCAGCCCTGATCGGCTTTCGAGTCTAGTTATTTTGCTGGCTGTTGAGAATCCTCAGTATTGCCAGGAAAAGATTGATGACATCCAGGTAGAGCGAAATTGCCGCCGCAATCTCCTCTTCAACATGGTAGTGGCGCATGATGAGCTGGGTGTCGACCAAGATGTAGCCACTGAAGATGAGAGCGGCAGCGCCGCCGTATATCAACTCCGTCGTACTTGAGCTCTTGAAAAAGGCCGCCACAAAGCCGAACAATATCAGGATCCACAGCGCTCCGAAGAGATACGGTTGCCACGATGTAAAGTCATATTTGGTCTGACAGGCGAAGAGTGTCAAGGCAACGAAGATGCCAGCGGTGAGGATCAAGGCCAGTAGAACCACGCGGGTCTCGTAAAAGGACACGATGACCGAGATTGAGTAGGCTTCCATGGCGGTGAAGGCACCCAGGAAAAGGAGATTTGTGGGGTAGGACTTTCGTTTCCAGAAGGTGAGGATCATGAAGCCAATTGCTCCGAACAGCGAAACCCACATCATCCACTGGTTGGACTGGATCCATGCTTTGTAGCCCGTGGAAAGGTAGGAGATGGAGCTGACCGCCATGGTGGCAATAATCTGGACGGTACTAAGTTCTTGTCAGGTGGTGACTCTGAGGTGGGATCTGGAGGAGCCTTACAGGATGGCGTAGACTTTTCGGATGAACTGCATTCGGATCGGGAGGGTGGCCTCTGCGACAGTCCCGCCATACTGTCAAGAGATCAGTTGGTACTCTCAAATGTAAAATGGAGGGCAGGTCTGCTCACCTTGAAGTCGTCAGGGACGTTATCATCTTCGTCTCTGGGATTGCCGAGGATATTGCCTTGATCACTCGACCCGGCTTGATAGGATGGCGGCGCTTGGGTGTAAGAGGATTCCTCAAAGGAGTCGCGCTGCGCAGCGGGCTGATATTTGGTGTTGGCAGCCATGATCGTGGACCAAGAATACAGATGATGGAGATAATGGAGGGAAGGCAATATTATTGATGATATTGGGAAGGCGGCAAAGCGGTTGTCACGTCGTCTGATGATGGCAAGGCTAGCCGGATTTGGCCTAGTCTGGGCTGAGTTTCTAGATCCTCGAGGAATCAAGCAAAAGGTTTTCACCCACAGGGCTGGATTCAGCAGTTGCAACTTCTTTGTATTACTTTTCAACCGTTATCGAGGTAGACGTCTATCTGTCCACTGTCTCAGGGGCCCATGCAGTACATGATGTTTATTCAGCTGTGCTACCACCTGTATGAAGATCCTGCTAACGAACTCCATCTGACGCCGTTCCGTGCAAATCAGGTCGTCCAATGCATGTAGTGAATTTTGATTGACACGTTTCGGTAGACGTTCAAATCTGGTGACAGCAGAGACATGTCACCTCCTGGAAGAGTTGTAGAATGAGAGGAGCTTCGATGGAATGATGGCGTACTTACATTCGTTTTCGTTTTCGGTTGATTCCAGCTTTGCTTGATAATTGCTCCACGCGTTTCGCCTGCGTGTGACACGATAGAGCGACTTCACTCGCCCTTGTTTTGCATCCTTATTCACTAATTTGCAGCATCAAACAATCTTTGACCTGAACCATCATCAATTTCAAAGGCAGAGCACCAACTCACTCTCCATGATGCCAGATGTGTGAAGGTGTTTCAGCTTTGATAAACACTATTCAACCATACACACAAACACAAGAAACACTCCAATTTCCATGGTAGAAGTCTAGAGTATCCAGGACATTGCAGTCACAGCTTACAAGTCTCATCCTGACCGTCGAACATCATGCTCCTCATGGACCTGCCGTCGGAAGTGATCCTCGAGATTCTCTCCTGCATCAAAATACAAGCTGACCTAAGGGCGGTTTCACGAACCTGCAAGAAGCTACGCTCTTGCAATCAAGTGTTCCAATGGCAGAGTCTTCATCTGATCATCAAAGCGGGTCATCGCCGGAAAATCTCCATGCTACAGCAGCTAAACACGTCTTTCACGATCGTGGCTGAGAACGCTCCAGGGCGCTTGCTTGAGGCATGTAATCAAGGCCGCATTCCTTGTCAGAATGTCAGGCAGATCATAGTCACAACATTGGGCCCTACGAATGACTTTCCCAATATACAATCCGACTACAACAAGATGTTTGCCAAGTTCCCAAGCCTCAATACCTTGATTTTGGGTCTGCCTCCCTTCGCTTTGAAGCTCCCATCCGATCTGCCCATACGGACGATCAAGGCCGACTTCGGAGACTTTATCGACTTGCAAGATTCGGGGAAGCTTCCCGAATCGTTGAACGTCATGGTTCATTTGGCAACCTTGGCGAGGCTGCCTCATCTCAAGACGCTTCAGATCTCAGGCATTGCGCGTTCTGGAGCCCACCAAGCCTGTCCAGAACAATCCGACTACATGGGATCGGGAGGCTCTACAATTGAGGATTTGCGAATATCCCTCTACGATGATGCTGACGACGCGGTCGTGCTGGCTTTGCTCGCTTGGCCAAATGCATTAAAACACTTGACTATCAATCTACAGTCCCTCTACCGGCATAATATCCTCGCTCTCTTCGGTAAGTTAATATGTCCTTTTGTCTTTGATCATTCCCACTCGGTATATTATGCACATTCAAGTTCTCATTTTGTCAGAGCTCCACACTGAACTTGCGGGCAGCCATCATCGCCCGTTATAGCCATAGTCTCAAGACCCTCGTGATTTCCATTAATTCCATTTGGATGGTGCTTCATCCTGCATCAATCCGGGTGAACGGCGACTCTACGTAATCCGGTTTGCACGGATGGGTTTTCAGTACCTTCACCTCTATGAGCTCTCTCGGCATACAATTGCCCCGATTACTCGATCCGAACATTAATCGTCGCCTTCCGCCCTATTTGAAGCACATTCAACTCGAGTGCAATGTATACTTACACAATGTTAAGCCACCTTGGTTGATCTCTTTGGCGGATGAGAAACGTGGGAAGCTTTCGTGCTTAGACAGCATAACGTGGTGGTGCTCTGTGAAATCACAGCTTACATCGAAGGGACCCAAAGTCTCACGGGAGATTGGCGAGGTATTAGCGAAGAGGGGTGTGGTACTGACATGTGTTCGGGCAAGGAACATATTCCATACGCCACTGGGTCAGAGACTGTTGGACTGGGACTAAGGGGAACAAAGCACATTGGTGCTGTTTGCACTACGCGAATCGTTCTGTCATTTGGTGAGAAGCTACCACATGAGGCAGAGGAGACATTATGAGGAGACAATAGGCACTGGGCAAAGGGATCGCATCACAACGATGGAGCTTTCTTGCTGTAATACGAAAGACTGTCGCCATGCTGCTCTTTGCTGACTCATGTACACAATGGTATCAGCGATACCGCTGGTCCTAATATAAGTTGAACACTGGGAATTGCACAAGCATGAGTTACAATTGCACTGCACAACCTGTTGAGCACAGTCTGGCGCCTAGTGAAGGCTACCGAGGCTGGTGCATGATCTGAACACGCTGGATCAGGTTTGCACTGTGAGGATTTGGAAGCAGTGATGGTGTGAAACAACAAAGAGCTGGCCCTTTAATCCCGCAGGATGTACTCGTGGCCATGCAGGTTCCATTTCGGGCTTAGCTTACTCCTGGCGGCTATGTGTTTCGCCCAAGTTCCCGCAAAGCATCCCGCGCAAGCCTCCTCCAACCACAGATCATGCCGCGAAACATGATGAAACGGACAGATCTTCGAGATTGGCCATCCTTTGGCCTGCGTCTGCTACTTATATGTATCTCATAATAGCTAGGGCCAGATTCAAATCTTGTTTCGAAGCTGCCGGCGTGCCGCCCTACGGTGGACTGGGTGTTTCGCGTGGGATGAACCATCATGCTTGCGCGACCTTTGTTCTAAATTCACACGTTGAAAGTGAAGTACATCCGCCACCTGTCCTCGCATTGTCTTTTCGCTCATTTCTAGAATGAGCGACTCTTCATATCCTTTGACCTTCCCCTTCTTGCTTTCAAGCACTTGATCTATCGCAGAACTCTTTGTTCAACCTCAGCGCTGGGCGCCAATCTCCTCATCTCAACCTCATCGCACCGTCCGAAAAGCACCTTCTTCTTTCCTACAGTTGGTATTATCGATCTCGACATCTGTACATTCCCTTTTTGAGTGCTTCAGAATTTCTTTTTGACCACGCTCTTTAAGACACACTCCTTCGGTCGCTATGCATTTCATTTCACAGACTCTTCTTATTGCGCTCGGCCTGGGAGCTGTTGCAAGCCAACCCCATGGGTCTCACAAGCGCTTTCATGCTAAACGTGACATGTATGACAATCCAAACTTATACAAAAATGTGAATTACAACACCATGCCTTGGTCTACAATGGCGGATTGGAACACGGTAAATTACGGTGGGCAACCAACATCTACACCAACATCTACAGCACAGGTAGGAGGCAATCAACAAGCCGCCACGCCAACAAGGACATCCACGGTCACTATCACGCCGTCCCCCGTTGTAGTGCAACCGGCCGCAGTGCAGAACAACGGCGCTCAAAACAATAACAACGCTCAACAGGGCAGCCAGAATAACCAAGGCAGTCAGAACAACCAGGGTAGCCAGAACAACAATGGTAACAACAACAAAAGCAACAACAACAACAACAACAACAACAACAACAACAACAACAACAACAACAACGGTGGCAACACCACCCCTCAAACCACCCCCTCCAACTCCAGCCCGGGCAACAAACGCGGCCTCGCCTACGACAACACCTCCCCCAACATGAACATCTTCAGCCAATACCAGAACAAGCTCTCCTGGGGCTACAACTGGGTCTCCTCCCGCGGCAGCCTCCCAACCTCCATGGAATACATCCCCATGCTCCACTCCACCGACGGCACCTTCACGGGCCCTTGGTCCTCGGATGTCGACGCGGCGAAATCCGCCGCGGGCGGCAATACGCTCTACCTGATGTCCTTCAACGAGCCCGACCAAACCGGCCAATCCAACATGTCTCCCGGCGCCGCCGCAGCCGCGTTCGGGCAATACATGTCTCCCCACGCGGCGGGGAACGTCAAGCTGGGCGCCCCTAGCGTGAGCAACGGCGTGGGCAACAACGGCGCGGGCAACCCGATGGGGATCGACTGGCTGAAATCCTTCATGGGATCCTGCTCCGGCTGCCCGATCGACTTCGTCAACATCCACTGGTACGGCTGCGACAACGGGTGTTCCATCGATGCTGATGTCAAGGATTTTCAATCACAGGTCGGGAACGCGAGTGCGATTGGGAAACCGGTGTGGGTGACGGAATTCGGCGCCAAAGGGGATGCAGGTCGGCAGGAGCAGTTCATGGGGCAGATATTGCCGTGGTTGGATGGCTATGGTGAGGTGGAGAGGTATAGCTATTTCATGGCGAAGGAGGGGATACTGACGCAGGGGAATGGGGTGAGTGGGTTGGGGCAGAAGTATGCTACTTCTTGAAAGCGTTGCGCTGGTCAAGGGATTTCCAGTGTGGGCGGGCGATTCTGGAGGTACAGATGATGCAAGCATGACTTCTTCACTTCTTTTTAGCAAGACTTCTCTCGAGAGGTGGATTGGATTCTTGATGATGGTGGCTTGGTGCCTACATTCTTTGTTTCATCATTGTCTCTGAAGACCAGTAGCTGGCTACGATATATACATTCGGGCAATCTACAATACATCAAACCCCTATTTGCCTCGCACTCCTGAGATTGGCACTCCCCAAACGCTCCAGCATCCCAAAAGACGCCGGCAGCACGAGGGATAAGTCTACGGGTTTCAACACCAGACGACCCGTGATTTCTCAAGAATGGCACAGCTCGCCACCAGCATCCAACCCCCCCAAGCCCCTACTGGTGCTCTCCAATCCAGCAATATCTTGCCCTCCAGCATCGAACGCGGAGAGCCACAAACCGAGTGAGCCTAAACCCACTACTTTGCCGAGGCTCACCTATGATTCTCACCGCGTTTATGATGTGGGGGATGATCGAAAACGGGGGGCAGAGTCGCACCAGCATCCTGGGTGAGTGAACCGCCGCCTCTTGAGCTTCTCGCGGGGTTCTTGGGCTCACCTGCAATGCTATCAGCTTGGTGACTTTGATGTTGCTGTCTGTGAGCCGGGAAAGGTCATCTGCATGGCACATGCTTGAACGCTGGACGCGGTGGGTTTAGTAGTATGGTCAAGTGAGGAAAAAGTAATTGTTGCCTCAGACCCTCAGGACCCCTGCAGGCATTGCCTTGGCGCCCGGCGAGGCGCCAGGGTATGGGTGCGCTATGCAAGGAAGCTCGACAAGGGGGACCCGTCCCTGCGGGACCGCCCCTGCCGCCGCAAACACCGGTACCATGTGGGAAGAATCTACATGAGGCTTGGGATACAGGTGAAAATTCAAATAATAATAGAGATCTCACATTTGATTTCCGCCAACATGTTACACGTTATACATTAGGGGTACAGAGGGTCGTAAATACTAATACCGCTATCACGAGGAGAACAAACAAGGGATTTCAGCAGCATTGGTAGCGATCCGGGAATTCCAGCCTCCCAATTTCTCGTCGATGGTGGCATACTTGAAAGTATGCGAGGTGTTGCTGCACCGGACACCGCGGGGCTCCCTCTGAAAAGCATGCCGCCACCTGTACGATTGCGTGCCAAGGCCTAAGATCCAGGGATGAGGCTTTGAGATGATGGAGGGACTGGTGGAGCTGGTGCTTGCTCGCGCAGTTCAGACAGCTTTTCCTTCGCCTGCATTGCTAGTGAATGATGTTCACCATTAGGCATTTGCTGCAGGCTGCCCAAAATCTCAGTACACAGTCGGATAGCTCCCTCGAATTTTCCTTGCAATTGATAGCAGTCCACGGTATACCACAATGCCATGAGGCGGTCTGGATGGTCCCCTTCCTCCCTTGCGCCAGCTTCGTATCTTCGAAGGTCCATAATGTCCAGCAGGATCTCCTCGGCTTCGGGGTAAAGGTTCTGCCGGACTAATACCCTTGCTAGATGAGTCCTCCCTAACAGAACTCCATAATGGTCGTCCCCAAGATTGGCAGCTGCTGTCTCTAAACCAGCGCGCAAGTCAATTTCGGCTTCTTTATGCAAGCCTGAGCCGCTCTTGATGCGAGCGAGGCATAGCTTGGACCAAAGAGTTAAGCCGTGCTGTGCCCCTAGTTCCTTGCACCGCTGCTCCACAACCTTATCCATCGCATCTCGGGCGTCTTGCAGCGAGTCACCTCCAATTTCTAGATTCGTCATGGCAAGATTTTCTTTCGCCCAGAGCGTATCATCATCCGTTGGGCCACGAGCTCTTGTCAAACCTTCCACTGCCTCGAGATGGATTTCTTTTGCTTTTTGCCATTGGAAGTACTTCTGATAAACGACTCCTAGATTGGCCATGGCTCGGAAAATGTCCTCGTGATCTGCTGGCAGTATCTTCCTCATCCCTTCTATGGCATCTTCGTGCAATTTGAGCGCTTCCTTGAATCGTCCCCTAGCGCATTGGCTTTTGCCTAACTGATCCTTGATTTTGAGCGTCCTGTAGTGATCTTGCCCCAGTGAGTCTATGCAGCTATTCAAGGCTTCCTGTTGTAATGCCAGGGCGTCGTTCCAACGTGTGAGAAGACAGTATGTGCCTGCCAACGCCAGGGAGATATCCTGTGTCTTTCGATCTTTCATTCCTAGCATCTGGCACAAATAGTCCTTCACTTGAATTTGAAGTTCCGCGGCTTCACTGAAGCGCCCGCATTCTGTGTATACGCGACTGAATTTCGCGAACTGCAGAGCCGTTTTTCTATCCATCTGTGGAGGCGTGACGAACCGCCAGGAGAACCATCGCCCCTCCTGGTTCTTTCTCAATTCGGCACGAAATTCAGCTTGCCGCTTAAGCACGTGATCAAGATGAGGGAGCAGGTGTCGGCGCATTTGTCGCTCTCCGTCTGTGGTTCCCAATGGCGGCAAAGCAATACTCTGAGTGAGAATGGATGCTGCGGCTTGGCACCATAATCCTCGCTCCCGAAGTGCCATCTGGGGTCTCTCACGCACCCACCGATGGACCAGAGGGTGCATTGAGTATATGTCGGCGTCACCCATTCGACGGTGCGTCACTAGTGACTGCCGCATGAGTTCCGACAGAGCCTGACGGAGCCGAGTGGGTTGAAAGCATCCTGAGCCTTCGCTATCACGGAGTACACTGGGCAGAAGACCACGATCATCGTATCTGAACATTAATCCGATGGCCCATTCTCTGTATCTTTGGGGCCAGGGCTTATCGGCCATCTGGGGCGCGTGTGCTATTTTCTGAAGTAGTTTCTCCTCATGCTTCTCCAACTGCCTCTGTTCTCGACCCCAGGGACTTCTTGCTGCCTTGGCAAGGAAATCAAATCTTACGTTCTCGCAGTCAAGGAAAGCGAAAACTTTCAGCATTTCGATTGCGTCCCTGGCCTCTGATGAGCTTTGTCTGTCGAGTTGTTGGTACATCATATCGTAGCTAGCGAAGACATTTTTCTCCAGGTCGAATTCGTCAGGGTTCTTGCCAGAAAGCTGCCATCGTGAGCGTAGAATTTTCCGAATGTCGTCCAAGTCTTTGACATATTCGGGCAGTGTCGACAACCCTCTTGCGATGGCAGTACCGGCATGGACAAGGGCTAATGGTAAGTACCCAAGGGCTTTGGTGATGGTGGCTGCCAACTCCATTACAGATGACTGCCATGGTTTTGACTCTTCCGCCGTCTGTAGGAGCAGTGTCTCTGCTTCGTGCTCTTCCAGCCCTTCAAAATGGGAGAAACCATCGCCAACGGTACCGAGTTTCTTCAGGTCTGGATTCCGTGTTGTTATGAGTATATTTCCTCTTTCGCCGCCAGGAATGTAATCACCAATAGGAATACTCGGATCGTCAACGCTGTCAATCACCAACAGCCATGGATGTTCTTGACTTGACAGCCAATTCTTTGCTGCTTTGAGGCTTTGATGGCCTTCACCGTATTTTGCGATACCTTTAAAAGAATATTCCGCTTTCTCCTCAGAGCTTGCATTGATCCAGAAGACACCCCAGAAGCTGCAGGTCGCGTTAGACTTGATGCAACATGCAATCTCATCAGCACCTACTGTCTCTGGTTTCTCTCACAAAACTTGGCACAAAACTCGGTTTTCCCAGACCCACTGAGTCCGTAAATGACGAATCGCTGTTGAACGCGAGCTCTAGCAGTATGAGGTTGTTCTGACTCGTGCTCCGATTGAGGTGAAGGCGCTTGAGTGCCTGATGTGGGTATCGGAAAACTTGGTGTCCAACGGTCATGAGCAAGGCGATACCCTGGCTCGCAGAGGCTTGCTACAAAAGCAGTGCTGACTGTTTCTAGCAGTGCTTCTCGACCAACAAAGAGATTTTTGGCTGCTGGCGCTTCGAAGTACTTATTTGTGTGCTGTACAACGGGTTTGCCAGCATGGGGAGGATACTCCCTTGGTCGATCGAGGTCGATGGCGAGCAGCTGGATTTCTTCGAGTAAACGATCGAGCGAATTTTGGGCTATGCTGTTTGAGGTCTGGATATGCCACCTAAATTTTATTTAAAAATGGTTTACCAGCTGGGCATCATTCGACTCACTGATCGATCTTTTGCAAGCACAGCTGTAGCGCGATATGGCATGTATTGAGTTGCTCCCGTAGTCTCAAGAATTCGCCATCCTGCTTCTGTTTTCGCAATTGGACCCGGAAGCTATTCAACCTCTTGACGAATCCATGCTGTTCGCTCAAAGGCCTTTTTGAATTATGCTCGCCCAAGACATCTTTCACGAGCTTCTCCAGCCTCACCAACGTCTGCCTGCAATCAATTAATATCTTCCCAGTACCGTACCTTAGGTTCTTCAGGGGGTCTGGCTCAATCTCCGAGACGGCAGGAGGTTGCAAATCTTGGATTGATTTAGCGATAGAGGATAGAGTCTCGAATTCACGAAGTAATGTTCTCAAGTCCTCATTAACGTTCACAGCTGCCGCTCCTGTGGTTATCATATACTGTACAAATCGCGAGGTGACGTCGATGATACCGACAGTGCCGCCGAGGATAGAATATGGATCTGCCATGATATATCACATAGGATCGTAGGGTGGGTCCGGATAACGGTCCTGGCTGCCGAGACAGGTTGCCCCAGCGAGGACCACGAGGAAAGCATATCTGGGAAAGCATTTAGCAATAGCCTGAGAAACGATATGCGGCGCGTTTTGACGTTGCCACGAGAATCGTGGCAGACGATGATTCAAGGCTAGAAAGCACAATCATGTTCCCAGGGGAGAGGAAGGTGGGGCCGAGAAGAATTTTCATGCATGTCAGAATGTCTCGCATGTGCAGTAGTCACCGAACCATTGGCAACACCTTACTTATGTAGCAGCAGGCTCGCCCTGTGCAAAAAAAAACCGCTGAGGTCCTCCGCGCGGAACGCTTCCTCACTGCGATTTTTTTGATCAGAGGCTAGATCGCCGATGCCACCCTCAAAGGTACGAGGAAGGTACGAGGAGTGGATACATTCCTTTTTCGGCACTCACGTGCGAATTCGAGCACACCTTATGCAGTGCTTCGATAAGGCACACCAGGACTGACCATACAGATCCCAACACCCCAAACCCATGAAACGCACGAGCAAGCCCGAGCTGGATGTTTGACCGCTTCTTTCAACCCAAGGCTGTGAAGAGGAAGGTATCAGGCATTCATAAAGGATAAGCAGTGTCCTGCTGGTTGGACGTTGCTGTAAGCTCCAGGCTATGGAATTTTGGCGCCCCGTCGAGGAAGGTCTCGGGAACAGCCGCACGAGGCTTCGCATTCCGGACCTTCGACTCTGCTTCGTCACAATCGTCCTGGCGTGGGGCATTTATCGCTACGTAAGAAGGCTTATTGCGTTTCAAGTATGACTACAAATGAGTTCGTGGGTACGAATAAGGCTGAGCATCATTTTCATAGGCCGACAGTGCATATGGAGCCTCTCATGGGTGCCAGCCCATGAGAGCCAAGTTCCCATATAAATGGCCCTTGGCTTTAGATCTGCTCAAGCAACAATATGACGCCAACAAAGCAAAACGCTTGCTTTTCTGCCAGACACCTTTATTTGATGAACTGGGGCCAAATATCGAATACACCCTTCTGGGCAGCGCCGGATTCTTCACTTATGACCCAGAGAATCTGGAGGCTATCTTTTCGACCCATTTCGAAGGTCTGGACAGCGCGCTAGATCCGGCATGTTTCCAAGAGATCGATCAGCTGACGAAGGGGCAGATTATGTGTTTGGATCACGGAGCGACGGTTTCCACATGTTTCTTGGCGAGGGCATCTTCACTCAAGACGGACCCAAGTGGAAACATTCTAGGGACTTGCTTCGACGTCCATTCACGCGGATAGGATATCAGGATCTGAGAGGCTTCTCCGAGCATGTTGATGATCTTCTATCACGACTGTCCGCCTCGAGCCATCAAAAAACAGTCGTCGATCTTCAGCCCATGTTCTTTCGACTGACTTTGGCGACCACCACCGCCCTTATCTTTGGGCAGCCCGTCAAAAGCCTTGAGGGAGATGCACACGATACCTTTTCAAGTAGCTTTGACTATGCTTCCTTGACCACTGCATTACGCCTTCGCCTTTCAGAGCTATACTGGGTATACACTCCTTTGAGGTATCGAACAGCTTGTGGGAATGTCAAGCGCTATGCCCTAGACTTCGTCAACCAAGCTCTCGCTCACAGGAACGATGACTCCGAAGTATCGCAAGGCAAGTATGTGTTTGTTGAGGATCTGTATGGAGAGCTGCATGACCCCGAGCTCGTCCGGGACCAGCTTGCCCACGTCTTGCTTGCTGGACGAGATACGACCGCCTGTCTTTTGTCATGGACTTTGTGAGTTGAAACCCATCTACAGAGCTATTGTGCGTCTATGCCGCACAAAACATGATCAAAGACTAAAGCAAGCAAACGAACGCGATAGCTTCCTCCTCGTCCGCCATCCACCCGTCCTCACACGTCTGCGCGAAGAAATCAACGTCGTTATGGGGGATGACTCGTCACTCAGTCGAGCGCACATTCAGAAGCTGCATTATCTCAAATGTGTGCTCAGTGAAAGTGGGCAGAACCCTCCGAACCAACTTCTATAAAGCTAGCTAACAGCTTCTTCTCGCTTTAAGCCAATAGATTGTATCCACCAGTGCCTATCAACGTCCGCTTCGCCAATAAGACCACTGTCATACCCCGCGGTGGAGGTCCCGACGGTCAGTCACCTGTCCTACTCCGCAAAGGCACTGGAATTGGCACCTCCGTTTACCACTTGCATCGACGCAAGGATCTCTACGGCGATGACGCCGACGATTTCCGTCCTGAAAGATGGGAGGGGGACCAGCTTGCGAATATTGGGTGGGGCTACATGCCATTCCTTGGTGGTCCTAGGCAGTGTCTTGGAAGTAAGTCCAGGAGTATAAAGAGGTTTGGAGGATGAAAATAAGGATTGAAATGCTAATGATGCTTGTTATAGAGGATTACGCACTGATGGAAGCCTCGTGCGCAGTCGTCCGTATCTTGCAGACGTTTCCCAATATCAGACTGCCGCCAGGGCACATCGCAGTCCCTACGGGCCAGGAACGACAGAACCTCACGATTGTAATTTCTAGCGCGGATGGTTGTGAAGTCAGGCTCGACTGATGGAATGCAGTGGAAGTACTTTATAGAATTATAGAAGACCCAATATAGCTCCTCGTAGGCGAAATTGGCAAGGATCCCCCAAATACTATCACAAATTTATACACAATCACCGGTCCAAGCATCGAGAGAATTATATTTACGTCCAAGGAGGCTGATCTGAGCTCATCCGTAGTACTGCTGCCCTGAAAATAAACGCTGAACGTCAAATATCCAACGAAAAGGGGGGTATGGTTCACATGTGCGATAATGGAAACCAGCTGCTATAAGAAAGCCATTTCCCAAACTTGGGTGTTTCATTTAGTGGGTAGTCAACTGTATATACATACTATGTATAATCTTGGCTTAGAATTGAGAATGGCCTTTCCGGACGAGAAAAAGGAGCAAGGCCGCTTGATGGGTAGCACTGAGATGAAAAATATGGCCTGCCAGTCTGCACTGAATCAATATCTTCCCAATCCTTAGCAGGACGGAACGAAAATGGCTTGAATCAAGCGGTTTTTTCCAAGCACGCCTTCCAGGCTCTAGAGTGCTGCCTAATTCTCTCCCGAGGACGGACGTTCGATTTCCAGCCTGCAAGTGTTCTCGGCTTGACGATGAAAATGATGATCTGAGCCTTCTGAACGATTACCGACATTCCTCAGCTTGCTCGATGTCAAGCTTGACCCCGCGACGGTCTGGTCCCACCTCTTGGAGCACATCTGCAGGTCCGTCAGAGGAAGGCCGCGCTCCTTGCTCGTCTGGAACACGTCTATCTTCCCGAGTTGGAGGTTCGGCCCAGCTTTCAAGTTCCAGACTTGAAGGTTCGGCCAAGCTTTCCAGCCCCTTCCTGAACACATTCCGCAAGTATCGTTGGCAACACCAGCCCGAGAGGGTCACGCACAAGAGCACTCCCAGGGCCAGATACCCGGCCATGCTCCAGTATTTGGCGGAGTCCCGATCCTCCTGCGTGTCGGACGCCAGTGACACCATCGAACTTGGGGGGAACGTCCACGCGTAGGTCGCGGCGCATAGGCAGTTCTGGAATATACCTGTAGGGGAATGTGAGTGAAACGGGATCAAGTGGGTAGGGAGAATCGTTTGTAAAGGATATACCTGAGAGTTGGAGAAGTGTGCCCGCGAAAGTCGTGAACAAAGCCGCCAGCCAAGCTGGGAGAAGGAATAGTACGGCGACGAGGATCCCGACCCATGGTCGCCTCAAGCGGTTCAAGCCTCTATGGTTCTCCCAGTACTGGTCTTCCTGCACGGCCTTGAAGTGACTCCAGGCAGACAGAATCACGAAGACGAATTGTGAAATCGTATAAATTAATATAGCCGTTGCTCTACAACCATTCCCTACGATTGGCGTTGCGTACTCGATCCAGTAAGCAAAAGCACATGGGAGGAAGGCCATTGAGTAGGAGACCGCAGTGAAAATGACCCAGCTTGCTCCAGACATATCCATTGACTTTTGAAACCAGGGTTTTTTCCACACCTCAGTGGCTTGTAAGTGCGCCATCTTCGATTTGCCCCGAGACCACATCCACACGGGTTCGTACCGCGCGTTGTAGGCCAAGGGTAAACGAGAATATGCTTCCAACTTGGCCTGAATTCTGTCTTCCATCTGAACCAACTCGTCTGAATTTTCAATGCGTTGTTGGAGCGTCGGACGTACTTGGGGACGTCCGACGATGGCGGCTGCGGTGGTCGGATTATTGGACGCCAAGAGAGAGCCACTGATGGCCGCTACGTGCACAATTGTCATCCACCAGATGCCAAAAGCGAAGGCTCTGGCTGTATCTTTGTCACCTTGGGTTGCGCGGAGTGTAATGAGATTGAAGACGAATGAACCGACGTAAAGCAGGATCGGCACTCCGACGGTGGCCCCAAAAGGGAACTGGCAGTCGAGTATTCCGCGGAGTCTGACGATTATCTGTTGTACAACGCCTTCCTCATCCCTGTCAATGTCAAGTTTAGCGTTCATTTCTCTCTGAGGATTGATGTCTTGGTTTTCGTTTACGCCTGCGACGTTTCCGTTGACCCTGCCCTGACCCTCTTTTGGGACGCCCTTGATTGCAAGATTTCCAGCAAGGACTGTGATCAGGAGCTGCACTTTTTCCCTCTTTGTGAGAAGCATTGCAGAGTCCTTGGCTGCTATTATTCGGGTAACCTTGTAATCATTGATCACTTCATAGAGACCACTCAGAATGAACGGTGTAGGGGCAATCATGATGATGAACACCCAGACGATGGTGTCTAGAGTCAATGTCAACAGGTCCAAGGGCAACGAGATCAGACGAAAAGGGTTGCGCAGGTCTATTGAGATATATCCTAGTCGTCGAGGGATCGTCATGCTGAAAATTGTGGCGGGCAAGATAAATTGCACACAGGGAAGCGCCCAAGCGTTGACGTCACTGGCTGGATAGAGATAGTATCCAGCGCAATTGCGGCGGCACCAACTCAGAGAGATGTATAGAGGTGGTGCGGGAGTCAGATTGTTACTGAACACTTGGCCGCACTTGTAACTTGAATTGAGGTGAAGGGATGTCAAAGCCAAGTCGCAGCATGATTTTGACACCTCTGTATCTGCAATGCTTGTGCGAAAGGTTAAGAAGAGAAGTCCGTATATGATTGTGTGGAAAGTAGACATCGTGAAGAGGAGGGGAGGGATGTGCACAGATGGTGAGGAAAGCACAAGAGATGAGACGGGAAGATAGCAGTAATCACGAACTTCACCTATACACCGAGCGAATATGCCTCACCTTCTACCGACCTTGCTCCAAAATCGGTGAGCGAGAGATGGATAGCTGATCATGACCAAGGCCACAACAAATATATTGAGGCGGCATGGCTGAAGGTTGAGATGACATGCCTACCCGCAGCCAAAGAAGGCCCCAGCCACGATTCAGACGAGTCATTTAATCGTGATCAGATTCTGCAGTTCCCCTGTGTTCGCTGAATGTGGCACAGCTTGGACCGCCTTGACAGCACTCACGCATAATTTGAGGGAGGGACGCGTTTGGTGCATATCTAGGATCGGCCTCTCTTGTACGAGTACGCGCCTGGAAGATCCAAAATCTGCCTAGGGAAAACAACCCCATCCGTTTCGCAGTCTGCCAGGTGGATCCGTTTGGACGCGGTCTGGTCCGAGTCCCTGCTTCCGATGAACATCACCTGAAGCTGCAGGTATTGGATGAGCTGTACGCGGTACGAATGGAAATTCCGGCAATGCCAGTCCCAGCAAATGATCCTCGGAGAACTTGAGTTACATTTTCGTCCACCAAAGGGTCAGAAGCATACATTGCATCTCCTCACCACTTCGTACGTACAATCATCATGAGAATTTGCTTATGTGGAATACACACTGAAAAGTTTACGCTTGTCACCACTCAGCTGAAGCCGTGGTAGTACAAGGATGTTCGACGCTAATCTAGGATTGGGCTAGTTTTCGTCTACCTAATTTATCGATGCAAGCGATCGAGGGATGCTCGGCCGGATTTGACACCTCGTAGATACCGATGTTCTGAAAATCCACTCTTTCAGATCCTCTCGCGAGCGATGTACTGCTTGAAATCAGCATATGAACAGGCGCTGTTAGAGCGGTGCAACGTGTAAGACGCCTGAAAAAGAGAGGAAAGACGGACCCGCCCAACGACGGATGCAAGAGACCAATGGATGGAAAGCGAAGACGAACCGCGCAGAAATGTAGTATCCCGTAGCAACTCTTAAGTCCGCAAGGAAGCCGGCGAAAGAGCCGTCGCAGCTCGATCCTCTGGAATTTCCCTCCATCCTGACTCTTTGGAAGGCAATTTCATCGACGTCCACGGAAACGAAGAGAATCCAACTTTCAGGGTTCACGCTGCGGTTCGAGGCCGTCCGTTCCCGGTAGACCACAGCCTTCCTCAAACGCCGGACCAGAGATTGAGAGCTCTCGAATGTCAAGGATGACAGCTGCTGCAGGTTCGGAGATCGGGTTTCGCGTGGTATGTAATCCAAGGTACCCTTGTGTTCGCTTCACCTGACGACGCCATTCGTTCCGGTCCGCGAAGCTCTGCAATCTTTTCACAGCTGATTGGCCTCAAGTGTGTCTGCCAAAAATAACCCTTTGCTTTTGGAATCATACACACGTACACCCCCGGGATGTGCACATACACCCTCAAATCCCCTGCATGTACATCCTCAAATCCCCTGCATCTACAAGCTTTAATATGAGCAGCCAAGTCAGGCTCCCACCAGCGGTGCCCCTGCATTGCGCCGTAGCACTCCCGTGTGCTCACCCGGTCTTCCCTCGGTGTTCCCATGTGCTCCCTCCTTGCTCCCTTGCTGCTCCCTCGTGCTCTCTTGATGCTCCCTCGCTGCTCCCTCTAAAGTGGACTTGCTCCCTTTCCCGTCCTGGAACGGCAATCCTCCACCCTGAGTTCGGGGTATACATAGTTCAAAATAATCCCCGAACCCAGGCCAACACGTGACCAGTCGCTGACTGACGTGCAGCAGCTTTGCTCCCCCGCCAACATCCGGTTCGTCGATGTGCTCTCCCTCTCCTCTCCCATGCTCCCTCATTGCTCCCTCGTGCTCCCTAGATAAGTGTAATCTGTTTGTACTCGATATCCTTAATCCAAGCATCCTTGTACCGTTGCCTATTTCAATCTTGCATCTGACCCTCCTTCCAAATGCGCCGTGTGATCTTCGCGTTTTCGTTTTCAGCTTCGGAATGTGACGGTGTGTGTAAGCATGATGTGTAACGATAAAAGCTATTTCAGTAAACCTTTTCTCCTTCATAGAGCATATATTATATATATTCATGGCAGATACAGAGAGGATATATAGCCAGCGAAGATAACGTACAACGCTCCGTCACTCGAACAAAAGAAGAAGCATACCAAGGAAACAGGGGTTCAATGATCCGACTCGAAGAACTGCACAATGGCCTTACTCCCTTTGACCCCCAACCCATGCGGTGGATAGCACACATACACCGCATCTTCCTCGCCACCCAGCTTTTGCCGAAATTCGCTTTTATTCGTGAGCTTGAATTGCTTAGCCAAGCTCTCATAGGTATGCTGCAGCATCCGCACTCTCGCGCCCGTCAGATGGTGTACTGCGTGCAATTCCGACGTCGCCGCACTGCCGAAAGTCAGGATATGAGTTCCAGACTGCTTGGCTGCCTTGATGGCATGCAACGTGATGTGCTCGATCGTGCCTGAAGGCGCCCCGGCGAAGTCGAGACTGTATTTGACTTGGTACCCATGACGAGGAGCGAGTTGGGCGAGCACGACCATGGCGCAGATCCTGCCATCCCGATCTTGGGCGTAGAAGTAGCGACGATGGGATTCGTCTCTCCAGGGTGTAATTTCCGAGAGGTGGATTTGCTTGCCTTGGCGGTTGGCGAGCCATTCCTTAATGCGGATGTCACATTGTTGCTTGATCTCGTCAGGTACAGGGCGGCCTTCGTCAATGCCTTTGATTTTGACGCCCTCATTCTCGGCATGTCGGACCTTGCGGGCAACTCCATGGTCCTTTTCAGCTCCAGGCTTGGTGGCGTCGATACGCTCTTCGGCAACACAGGTAAGGGTCTTCCAGCCGAATTTGTTGCCCAATGTCTCTTCCATCTCATGGCCGACCAGGACCCAGATCGGCTTTAGACGCGTCTCCTTCTTCAGCCACTTAAGGAATGTTGCGGCAACGTTGGTATATTGATGGATCTCGCATAGCGGATCACCGGGGAGGATGGCGAAACCACCGGTAGGCACATAGGAGACTGCCGCCCCATTCTGCGGATGGCGCCAGATTTGATATCTATCATCGGTCCAGGAGGTGTTGGTGGAGTCGCCGTAATTAGCGATGAGGTTCTCAAGAGGCTGCATGTTAGCTTCGTCTGGCGGCTGATCATCACCCCACGGAGGTGGCGAGGTGCCATCATGGGGATGGCGCAATTCCGGCGGAGCTGGCTGAGCAGGCAGAGATTTAGGATCGCGAGGGAAGAGTGAGCCCAGACGAATGTTGCCCAGGTTCAAGATGAGCATGAGGATCCGTTCTAGCCCCACACCCGCGCCTGCGTGAGGTGGTGCTGCGTATCTGAAGCCATCCATGTACTCTTGCATGCTGGAAGGGTCGACGCCCATGATGTCCATCTGCTCCTCTAACATCTTCGCATCGTGGATACGTTGTCCGCCACTGATGATCTCCTGTCCACGCACGAAGATATCAAAGGAATTGGTAAACTTCTTGTCTTTGGAATCTGGCATTGTATAGAAGGGTCTTGCAGAGGCCGGGAATTTGTCAAGCACATAGTAATCGGTATGATACTGCTCTTTCACCAACTGGCCTAGCCGAATCTCATCTCGAGTGCCCAGGTCCTCGTCCGGCGAGGGAGGGTTTCCGTCTTCGTCTCTCCAGCCTGAGTCAATAAGCATCTGCACTCCCTGTCTGAACGGGATGATCGGAGTTTCCTTGAGCCACACCAGGTCCTCGTGTGGGAAGTGGTGCTTGACTGTCTGGAGTTCAAGGGCAAAACGTTCGTAGAGTCCTTGGAAGATGTGTTTGAGCGTATGATCTATCAGTTCGAGAGCCTCATGATAATGCTCTTCGATTGACATTTCTATATCCAAGCCAGTATATTCAGTCAAGTGTCGATGAGTGTTACTGTTCTCGGCCCGAAAGACGGGTCCAACCTCATACACTCGCTCAAAGTCTGCGGCAATGCACATCTGCTTAGCCAATTGAGGCGACTGTGCCAGGAAAGCCGGTCGCCCGAAATAGTCGAGTTGGAAGACGCTGGCGCCTGATTCAGTCGCACCGCCCTGCAGCTTGGGGGTGTGAATCTCGATAAAGCCTTGCGAGTCCAGATATGAACGAAAGAGGTTGCAGATGCCAGATTGGATGCGAAAGATGGCCTTTGAAGTTGTGGTGCGCAGGTCTAGAAGCCGATGGTGCAGGCGAACGCGGTCGGTGATATGCGCCGTATGGCCTTCGTTGTCGTGTTCATGGTCCTTGGAGACTTCATCTTCGTAGACGGTGAAAGGGACTGCCTCTGGCCTTCTTGCTATGACGTGCAGATCGGAGATCATCAACTCAGCATCGTGCACTGTGCAGCCCTTGATACTATCATGTCTTGCCGGCTGCTGAAGGGTCCCCTTCACTAGGACTATCGAGCCTGCTGGTATTCTCTCGGCCCATTGAACCATGTGCGTGGTGATGACACCATCCTGCTGCTGCAGCACGCCTTGAAAAGTGGACAATTGTTGACGGAAGACGAAGAAGGCAAGTTTGGCGCTCAAGTTTCGAGTGACATGAACACGAGCGCGGAACTGGATCTGCTTTCCCACATGGATCGCAGATAGATCCTTCAACTGCCATCGTGGGTCGAAGGTACGCTCGGTCGATTGTACAAGGGGAAGGTCCCCATATCTCTGACGTATCTCGTGCGGCTCCTCTTGCTCTGCAAGTCGATCCGCCTCTTCCCGGTGGCGGACGGCATCGGCCTTTTGCTGAGCGGCAACAGCATTCCGCTCCCTGTTTTCACCACGCTTGGTCTTCTTGTGCGTCTGCTTCTTACTCAATGGATAACCGTCAACGTTCAATTCGCTGGCAGATGTCGAGGAGGAATCGAGTGTTTTCGGCTCGCTAGATTTGGTGGCTAGACTATTCTGGCTTAGTGCGTCATGCTTCCCTTTAGTGCCGACCCTCCTGATTTTGGCAAATGCGCCTGTGAGAGAGGGCATGGCGACGACTGAGTGGTCTACAGAGAGCTATGAAAGCTCTCAAGAGCTGTCGAGGAGAAAGAACGCAGAGGGTATGTTTACCGAAGTCGGTGTGTATGTCGCCGGCTGTGGGATCGCTGAAGGGTCGGACGGCACACTCGCCCTTTTTACAAATCTCAATCGGATGCCCACGGAGTCCCTTTCGTAATCCGGCTCTTTTCCCTAGACTCACTTGAGCCCTGATATACACACCCTCGTCCATGGCCTGCGGTAGATTGACGTCACAGGTCACAGGTCTGGCTATTTTCGTGCTTACTGCTCGGCTTTCTCGATCCTCTGTCATCAAGCGATATCAAGCCATTCTTTTGGGTCAAAGACCCTTCATCTCAGCCAAAACCTGACCTCTTCGCGTAAAGTGTACTTATCCTACTCGCAATGACCAGTGAAATCAGGCCTGTATCATCGCATCTTGAAGCCCCCTCGAGTGCTGAGACGGGTACGCCCATCACAAGGACGCCATCTCGGTCCCGGTCTCGCCGAAACCTGACCTATCAAGCCAGTTGTTGGCGATTTCTGGAGCAGATTGGCGCCTATCTGCACAACTGGCCAGATCCAAAACCACCCGCGCCTTCCTTCATCCGCCAGTTCACCACCACCAACGTCGGGAGCTCAGAGGCTGCAAGCCTTGAGCTATCATTCTACGTGCCGACGGAATACTCGCAGCAAGCTCAGCATGACAAAAGATACCCAGTCGTGGTCAACTTTCACGGTGGAGGGTTTACCCTGGGCACGGCCAAGGATGACTCGCGCTGGGCGGGCTTCATCATTGAGGAGGTCAAGGCTGTGTTCGTGAGCGTGGACTACAGGCTGGCGCCCGAATTCCCGTTCCCAACCGCGGTCGAGGACGGGGTCGAGGCTCTGTTGCATCTGGCGGCGAATGCGAACGAGTACAGGATCGACCCGAAGCTGATGGCCTTGACGGGCTTCTCTGCTGGCGGCAACCTTGCCTTCACTGTCCCTCTGAGGCTACAGACCCATCTGCAATCCATCCGGAATGAAGTTGCTTCCAAGGCTTTGGATCCAGCACCCTCAGAGTTGACCCTACCAGAGATTGTCTGTATTATCTCATGGTATCCCATTGTGGATCAGCGCATTTCGCGTGCAGATCGCCGTGCTTCATGTCCTAGACCGGATAAGACGCTGCCTGACATACTCACCAATCTTTTCGACGAGGCCTACCTCCCCAACGTCGAAATGAAGAGCTCGCCATACGCATCACCGACCCTCGCTTCGGACGAGATGCTGAGAACAGCACTGCCAGACAACATTGCAATATTCCTCTGTGAATGGGACATGCTGATCAAGGAGGGGAACGACTTGTGTGAGAAGTTGTCCGATCTTGGCAAAAACGTCAACTGCACGCTCATTCGAGAGAAGCGGCATGCCTTTGATAAGTCGCCGTATCCCTTTAGTGTCGATCCCAAAGTCATTTTGCATTATAGAGAAGCGTGTAGCATAGCCCGGAGGGCGTTTGGGATGAGCGAATAAAGGAAGTATGTTCCCTTCGAATCTTAGCCTTGTTCATAGTGGTAGTCGAAGTAGTGGCGTTGTGGCCCGTGGCCATGCGGAGGGTTTGCGTCATCCCTAAACGGCGCCCACCACTGCGGGCAGGGCCGTTTGTGGCTCAAAACACGTGTTCTTGGACTCTGCAATCATTCTACATATATACCACAAGTTAGAATCTCTCTAGAGTTGTCTCATCCTTGCAATCTAACGTGCTTGCATGCTTGGAAGCTACCATCTTTCATCTCTTGCACGCAGTGATGGCAAGGCTTACGTGCAGACGCCTCTTTCAATCGTGAGCGATGAAAATATACAATTGTAACATCATGCAGTCACCCAGGTACCCACATCATCCCAATCGCATATCGTCTGAACCGATATGTCCGCTGACAGCTGCAGCCTGATCACTCGAAGTGCCTCCCCGGTCCAATGAAAATTCAGGCCAAGGAAGCTAACATATCTTCCGGACTCTGAAACGGTGGTTTGAAGCGATGGATTGCATCCTTGTCGATTACAGGCTCAGCCGCAATGCGATAAGTAATCAGCCGCAACGCGATATCTAAACCCCCAATCAATTTCACTTCTCATATTTACACATTGTTCATACGGCTTCAATGGCTTACTCGTTTCCTCTTCTGCGTCCCGGTTGGAGGTCCACTTAAGTTCTACTGGGCTTCAATCGCATCCCAGCCGTCCCATGAGTAGTATGGACTTGTTCCATGGCTTACCTCAACATCACTGGCGTCAGTATCCACAGTCAAGCATGGTCTAATGTCAGTGGGTGGTATCAAGGAAGCAGGTCGTATGGTTTGCAAGAAGCCTTGAGCATCGGTGGCTCACAGAGCGCGTTTGATGGCTTATACGACGTCAGCGACGTACGTAGTTCCTGAACAGATGGACCTCCTTCTGCAATGGTTCAGAAGTTCATAAACATTGAATGAGGACTTATACGCCCTGAGATATCCCCTCGGACTTTTGCCTCGCTTGCAACGGATCAACGCTGACACAGAGACCATTGTGCAGATTGTTGAATACAAAGGGAATCATTCTCTCTGGGGCTCTTCTCGGACCAGCGAAGAATTGGCCGACCGTCTCAATTCCTCGAACTATGCATTATTTTTCGAAGATGCGTGCCAGCAAGAAAATTGCACGGCTGTTTGCGATGGCGACTTTGCTACGATATTCCAGGTCAACGGTTTACATACACTTCATAATTGTATGCTGGCACCAAATCTTGCACTGGCGACCCTCGTACCTGGCAATGAAGCTTCCCTCAAGGATCGTTACACCCTTGGATCTGCACTGAATGTGACAGCAAAGAACGTCGTATATCGGGTCAATGGTAAGCCCTGCCGCGTCGAAATCTGTGGAGCTTCCTGATTCAGATTTATTGCAGAATGCTTGAAAAGCATTTGTTCGTCCTTGTCTGGTTGTGATATCCCTCATGATTTCTCAAGCAACTTCACTACGGAATGGCCAGATGTCTATCACAATTATTACAATTCTTCGAATTTGCTCAGCGGAATATGTTCAAGTGTGCCGTCAGTGGTGAATGCCGACCTAGGTGGCATTGGGTAAACCTCAAAACCATTGTGACACTGGCTATGCTGAGAATTCGAAAGCGTTTACGTTTCTTACTGGATTCAATCCGGCCTAGCAATTTTCGGCTTTACAGTGACCATGATATTCCTAGTCCTGATACCTCGTGCCTACCTTGGTCTTCTATCTCTACGGCGTGGGCGTCTTGAAGCTCAATTTCAAGCAGAATATATTCATCGCCGAGCTCGAAAGAGAATGTAAGTTGATCCAGGACCGCTTTCACCGAGTCCTTTGAACGCTGAAATATCAGAGATCATACAAGCCCCTACTGACGCTCAACTTCGATTAGGTCACCCTTTGTCGCTGTGAGTCAGCTTGGGAGGCGTCTTCTTCCACTTGGACGTCTCTTTCTTACGGAGCTATACTGAAATGTTACCCCCACAGGCTATGACTGAATTTCATAAACAACAGTGCTTCTTCATGGTATGTTGGACCCATCTCATGGACAGACTCAGCCAGCCACTGCTTGGTTACGTTGAACGTCCAATCGTACTATCATACGATAGACGTCATGGATGTGAAGCTGACATTTTCTAGCTGGCGACCAATATCGCAGCTCTGGTCGTTGTTGAAAGAGGCGGTTTCGATCCTGAGAGTCTTCAACAGATCTATCAGAACTACACCTTTCTTAATGAGATTGCACTTTCAGGAATCCTGCCAATCACCTTCACACTCTTCAACCTTTATCTCATCAGTATGATCTCTTGGTACTTGATCTTCCTTTCGAGTCTATCGATTATACTCTCAATAGCTACCCTCGCTATAGTCGGACACTTCAGTCCCAGCCTGTCAGACCTCAACGTGTTGAAGGGAGTAGCCTCAACGGGTGGACCGCAGGAGTGTGGCGGCACGAAGCCGCATGGTATGCAAACCGTGGCCCCGAATTTTCAACTTCTTAGAAAAGCGAGCTCCCCAGTCATGTCTTGTGACTTATGATCATTCTTGTATGGAACGCTACTGACTTTATACTTTGGCCCAGTCTATTGTTTCGACTCTTACGCCACTTCCGGCTTTTATGGCGTTGATTCTTATGATGAGAGTCCGGGCTTGTACTCAAACCCTTCGGTCCAGTAAGACAATCTCTGTTTTGTTAATCCAGCTGCTCTCACGTCTGAACACTCTTTCGTTCTGACACCACACTGACCCCAACTTTCACCTAGATTGACCGCCTTCTGCATGGTAGTACTATTACTGATCATAGTGTATAAACTAAAACCGCACCGGTGGAAGGCTTCTGGTCAGCTGTCAACATTGTCTTTGGTGACTCTTGGAAAAATTGCAGCCCAATATGAGCGCTTCAGTCAGACTCAGCTCGTCCGCAACTCAGCGTCATCAATCTCACGCTTTGCCAAGATATATTGGACGAGACTTTCTCGGATGGCAGATACTTACTGGACCAAGATAATGATGAAATCGCCTCAATACGTGGAAGGATCTGTCTCCGCAATTGTGAGGTGGAGTTCCACGAGCATGGAGTGGTTGCAAGGATGGATCCATAGACGAAATTGGAAGAAGTTGGCTTTGGCTTTTTGCAAATTCGCTCTCTATGCCACGATAATCGGATTCTATCTGTACAGTTTTATAGACTTCATGGGGAGGTTAACGCTCTTCAGCGTAAGTAAGAGCTGGAATTTCGGACAAATTGTTGCCATCACAGTTTGGTTTCCTCCTGCCTGTGAATACGTTCATCTTTCCATCCGTGAGTATCTCCTTATTTTGATCCACCGCCCAAGCTCTCATGAAGTGGCTTTATAGTTCTGAGCTTGAAGTGCTGACGAGCTGCTTCCATTGTAGGTGGTATGAGACGCGGCTTCGATCACAGACGTAAGTCATGACCTGGACAAACCGGCATTCATCATATTACCCCTTGCTTCTCGGGCAGTGGACCATCAACGGCAAAAGAGATCAAATGCTGACCAATCATCATCTCCAGTATTATCGCCCTACCACGTAACGTCCCGCGCCTCAACGGCAGAAACCCTAGTCGCCACAGAGGATCCGCACCCGAACTTTGACGACCGCGCCTCCGTAACCACGGGCGCTTCAGTCGAAGCTGTACCCCTTCGGAAATACACGAAACGTCGTTCCGAGCCTCCTGACAACGAAACCATCCTCATACGGAGGAAATCCCCGTTAGGACAACGCGACATCGAATCATTCCCGACACATTCGAAACATGTCACCGAACCTCAAGATGACGATATATCCCTTATGCGGCGAGACTCGCCGCCACACCTCCACGAGACAGAATCACCCAGGATATATTCAAAACGCCGCACAGAATCTTCAGACGACGAGTCAGTACTGATAAGGCAGGATTCGTCAACGGAACAACACGAGACCGAATCATTCAGGAATGAAACATGGCATGACGGCATGAGTTATGATAGCGTGAGAGGCGGCAGGGGAAGAGACTCGCCCGAGCAGACCGCGCCGACGGAGCCGGCGGATTGGCTGTTGCCGGAAGTGCAGCTCCCCAGTAGGAGTTTTTCCTTGGGGATGGGGCGGAGGCGGTCGGATAGTGCGGGGTGGGGATGAGGTACTTTTGGTTTGTCATGAGTGAAGATACCCATTTTGGTTTTTTATGTGAAGGAGGGAACGACGTTCCCACAGGGGAGGTTGAATTCGAACGCACGTTCCATTTTGGCCCACATCGAGAACTCGCAACGTCTCAATTATTCGATAAACGTTCACTATGAGTTGTGATCGCCCTTGTTGTTGGTGCGAGTGAAGACTACAGATCCTTCTCTCTACAAGCTGTCTGCCTCAATCAAAAAAAAGTAGTTCGAGATCTGAAACGCAAAGAAAGCTGATCTTTATTCACCCCTTTTCCCACCTCGCAGAATTCTCTCATACTTCACCAAGCAACGTTGATGCTATTTCCAAAAAGCAATCCACGTGGGAATTGCCCTTCAATTTCATCACGCAATGAACAACATAATCTACTCATAGCCACCACCTGAATGCCTCTATTTGCTCACATAATTTCTAATCGTGCGCCAACATGCCGTTCCTACGTCTCAGCAATGCCACAGTTCTCACATCTTTAAGAGTCTACAGGGATTGTATGAGCACGACCACATCATCTCTTCCCGTTATCTTCACACATTCGTCACACGATGAGAAATTCCATCTTGGGTCCCGGGATAAAAGGGTTTATGTCATCACTGTGGCCAGTCACGTTATCTAGCATCACGCTTCTCGGAGCGCTGCTGCGCTGAAGGTGAAGTGATCGTGCATGTACGGTGGGGTTGGTGGAGCGTCATAGAGCTGAGCACGATATCGTGAAGTGGTCGAAGGTCTAAGTGAGAATCTTCTGATTGCGACTCTTCACGACGCATGGAGCCTTGGCAAGGTACGCCTTCCACCTTCATCAGCTTCTCACGCAGGCGATAATGGTAAGGCTCTTGTTATCTTTACCATATCGCGACTCGAAAGTGAATATCTGTGGAAACACAATTCCCCCAACTCAATCTGGTGAAAGATAAGGCATCATCCCAACGTCACTACACACTCCAAGCCCCGTGCGTCCCTTCCACCAAGCACCATCTTATCTTCACAATCCCCAGACATCGATAAGACAGATGTAAAAATATACCTCATGACATCAAAACCTCCCCAGCCTCATCATTCTTATCTGCCTTTCACCTGTGAAGCTCAATCAGCCACCTTTCCCCAGCCTATCTCCACATTCCAGCCTTCTCAATATCAAGCATTTGTGATCGATGTCCGTGTCCAGCCCGTCATCCAAAACTCTCAATCCATTGAGTTTCCAGAACTTAAGCATGTTGGACGAGAGCGCCACAAAGTCTCCCGTTTTCGTGGATGGCGTCGAACGTCATGTCGAAGAGAAAAGTCAATATGACAGCCACGCTCTTGGCTGTGGAAGCTTGAGGCTCAGGACCTGAGGTCTGAGGCGTCGATGCTTGTCATGGGTGTTATTCTGTGGATGGCTCGTTTGGAAAAATACCTCTGGCCACGTGTTAGGCTTGTATCTTTCCTTCGTGGGAAGCGTGCAAGCTGCGGTCTGAGGCGTCCATAATCTTGACGGATGTGGGGGTTGGTATTCTATGGATGGCTCGTTTGGAAAGATTTGTTATGTCCCAGAGCCTGATTGGAGGTCGGTCCTCGGCCCCATAGGAGGCTCGAGTCTTCTTCTTTGTGGTTCTGCATCTATCATACTTCTTGTATATCTCTTGGCCGAGCTCGAGCCATCGAAGGTCACTGGATTCAGAAGCAATCAGATTCTTCTTCGATGGTGGTTCCCAGCCTCGTTCAGTATATAAATAGGTGACTTGAGACCCTCTTTCCTCAATCCAGATCCTCCTTTCTTCATTCTCCATCTTCCGTCGTCCAATTGATCCTCTTTCTTCAATCGTCACTCGTAACCTTTACTTGAAGAAGCCTTCGTCACTCTTCTATCAACCATGTATCCCCTCTTCTACCTCCTGACGGTGTTGCCCGTCCTCATGATGTGTGGAAAGCTGGCCGACGCGCTGCCGGCGGCGAACGGGTCTCTAACGGGGGATCGCTTTCATGCTGCCAATCCGCCCCATGCTATGAATGCCTGCGATGATGATCCATACTGGAAGATCACCCCGGAGAATCTCAAGGAGTCCGGAGCCCTCGAGTGGTTTGCTGATTGGGGTGATTATTCCGCCCTGTTGATCTCCTGTTTCTTTCATGTTCCTACTCTGCTGCGCAAAAGAGCATTGACATTGAAGGCCGCCTGAATCCTGGATCGGTCGCGTGAAGAAGCACATACAGACCAGGCCATTGAACCAGAAGGATGCTTCATCCATTTTCGCTTGCAGAAGCTGACACATGGGGATCTTTAGACGCAAAAGTCAACAGAGACTTGGTAAGAGACAGGAACAGCAGCGAGTCATATTATGACTACATCATCCAGAAACACATTTCCCCTTCGCAGCATGCTCGCTGCAACATCTATGATTGCAGAGAACTGCGATGCGAGGACTTCAAAACGGGAGGGCGCATGGACAGGACCTTGGCTCGACAGGTCTATTTCATCGTTGTGTCCGTGCAGAACATCTTCACGGTGGCCAACGCGTTGCACGTACGTCGTTCCCTGTGGACTTCCCCAAGCCTGCCTCAAAGCTGATCATCAACAGCGCCAGGCTGATTTGATGTATGGGATCTTGAGCTTGCGCACACAAGAGGTACGTGGCTTTCGAGCATATGTGCTTCTATCAGGAAACCATCCGGCAAGAGATTGTAGCTTCATATTTTAGAAAATGTCTTGAAGGTTTAAGAGCCCTTCCTCATAGAGTATGGCTAACGCAGGCGCCTTTGAACCAGATCGCGAAGACCTTCATCTGGCACCCGGACCCACAGGATGAAAAGAAATGCAAGATACTTGCTGGACTAGCCAAAGCTGCTATAGCAGCAGCCTTCACGGCCATAGGGGCAATACCGGGAGTTGGACCACAGACACAGGGCGGGGCCAAAGCCGCCAAAGCCGCCCAAAACGCCAAGATTGCCAGTATGAGTGGTGATCAGGCATCTTCTATCACCAATTATGTGAGCTTCCTCTATGTCATTGCCAGTATCGAGGATGGTGTTGATGGAGACCCTAGGTAGGCGGCGCGGCCATCGAAGATGGTATTTGCGCTCAATTCCCTCAACCAAGCCCGGAACTCTGGTCAGATATACAAGGGAAGCTGGAGCACATCATATCAGACGCGATTGACGAACTCCGCCGCATTCTGGAGAGGGACTTCAATGATATGATAATGGGGACACTTGAGAATGGTACGGAGCATCGCAGTGAGTAGTCGATATCTCGCATTGGCGGGTTTTCTGACGGTGATCTCAGCGAGCAATGGGACTGTTGGCAAGAGCATACTGGCTCAAAAGGTTTCCAGTGGGGACTACTTCATTTTGAGCCAAGATACCCTGGACTTGCTCCAAGTCCCATCAGAATTGACAGAGTACGTACCTGCACATATCACAGGAGATTGCCTCTGACCAAAGATTAGACAGATGAAAAAGCCGTTCATCGAAAAGGCAATCGCCACGTGCTTGAGGCTGGGCCAATGTGCCATCCACTGCGTCAATGAAACTGTCCACCATAAAGGAGCAGAGAAGGAAATGGAGTCTTCTCGATTCAATCCACGACCAGGGGTTTGGTGTCAATACCAGTGTTGGAGGGACTCCGCCCATACCAAGAATATCGAGCTTTTTGGGCTGAAAGCACTTCAAGAGAGGACTTTTGAGGAAATCACGCTCAAAGACATAGGAGATCACGCGTACGATGACTGGGAGGCGAACCGATATCACGCTCCAAATTATACGGATTTCTCGGTCGAGTCTTTCGTGAATCCAGCGGACAAGGCGAGTCAGGTCATGTCTGGTGACCACTTACCCGTCTGTGAGTAGACGCTAGAGCTTTTCCTCTTGGGAGTTTGGCATCTTTGGAAGCAACGCTAATTTGTCTATCCTTAGGCTTCTCAGACATGGCGCCACGTGACTTCAAATACGAAAAGAAAAATTCCGACAAAGTTCTCCCCTGTTTCTGCGGCGACATGTACGGCAACGAGACCGGCGCTTTCTTAAAAGCAATGCATATCGAAGCATGGGGTGGCTTCAAACACAAGGGTCTCCACAATGCTTGTGACACCAGTTACGAAAAGGATGAAACGTCGCCAATCTCGACCTTCATGGGCTACTGTCGAATTGCCGAGGCAGGCCTTGCCTTTGATGGTGGAAAGCAGCTCGAGCCTGACGACAGATGTGATGAATTCACTGATAAAGTCAAGAACCTGACAGCGTCTCACAACTATGGTGTCCAGCACACAGCTCGCATGATGTGCCACCCAAGTGACCTCAGCCGAGATTTATGTAAGTATCCAGGTCAACAGGACCAGGCTGCAAATCCTTTAGATAGTTATGATTTCTGTGCAGCGTGCCACCGAGTCTGTCACGTGGACCCGATGGGCTATGAACGGCATTGATGCCCAAGATATAAGAGTTGGACGACAGAGAGGACTGAATGTGAGAAATGTTGTACGGTCATCGGATGTAAAAACAGTGTAAAAAGGTGTCCCATAGCAGCGACTTCTTGTATGATATTGCTTCACTCGAGAATTATTTACTCACTCGAAGCTACAAAAAGATCTTCTCAGAAGCCACCGCTCTGACTTCGGGCTCTTCTGTATTAAGCCTTGCTCATTTTTCTTGCAGTCAGTGTTGAAGAGCCGTCTGCGAGTTGATGGTATCTGCTTAGACGCTCCTCAGGATCATCTTAGAAGCAAGCTCAAGAGCACATTGGCATAGCTTTGGAGGCTCAATCTAGCACCATAGCACCACTCACTTCTGCCGGGCTTCAAAGACATGGAGCAAGCCCGCGAGTATGACTGCAAGGACATCAGATCAGATGCCCTTGCTGACATTGAAGTCACAAGTTGCAGGATGGGGGCAAGAGTCCGGGTCCAAGTTTCAAACGAGCCTCTTCATGGCAGGCTGTGACCTGACTTAGGTGGAGATCTGCGAGCTGTCGCTGTCTGAGTATGCCTTGTGCCCATTGATCGATACCTCCCCATCATTGGCTCCAACTTCCACAACACTTCCGTCGCTGTCGTCTCTGTCGAGATCGTCAAGCTCCGCGCCCAGGGGACTTTCTCTCAATTCGAGCTGGCCCAGATCCTCCAGTATCGTTCGAGGAGGCAGCTTTCTCAGACTGGTTGCGCAGACCCGCTCCTTGGTCAAAAGATCATCGACGAATTGATCAAGGTAGGTGAGCGCATATCCGCCATCCCTTGTCCTCCTCCGCAGCTTCCTGTAATCCGCCAATAATGGTTCCAGCGTAGTGTATACGTCTTTGGAGTCGAATGTGAGGCGAACATAGAATGCGGCCAAAGCACTCAAATACTTAAATTCATCTTGGTGGAGGTATTCGAGGACGATGTCTCTTTCAGGCATGAGCTGGAGAAGCTTGAGAGTGAGGCAGAGGAATGGCGTAGGTTTTTGTTGCCCATACGTTCCCCCTATGAATGTCATCTCAACAGCCCGATCACACAGAGTAGCCTCATTGACTGCGAAGCATTGTTCTTTCCAGTAGTAGCTGTCCACTATTCGGTCCCTCACGGCCTTCTCCAACAGATGGGCAGGGTTTTGGTCATGGATTTGCGGGCCCGAGTAGCCTCGCTCATCAAGCATGCGTTTGGCATCTGCCTGGTGTGCCATTGTGGGATATGATCAATGAACATGATTGAGGGTTTGAAAAACCGCCTGGTAAAATTTTGAGGCAGGAGATTGAATGTGGGTGGAGGAGAACAGGTCAAGGATGTTCTACGCTCGCTACACTCGATTTGGAAAGGCCAGACGCGGGAGCTTTCCGAAACCCGAGACTTGGCCAAGTGCTAGCTTCCCAACCCCTTGAAAGAACGTTGCAGACCAAACAATGGTCTGCATCTCGCCCTTCCCAGGTAAGATTGCCAGAATGACCTCGAGCTTGACGCCTTCCTTTTAGGTTGCCGATATGTCCTGAGAAAGAGGCAATTTGGTGGAACCTGACCCTGCTCCTGATAATGCTGGAAAAGCTCCCACCTCACGTGCTCTACTATGAAATCGTCAGTGATTGCGTGATTGACTTACTGTACAACAAGCTTTGCAACTTAGTCGGTCGTTGTCACAATGGCACTCTGATGTGGTATGCACTCGAGCTCGCTTTCCTCAATGCCATCAACAGATTCTGTTTCTGCCCTTTCAGTGGATTGTTCTCAACCTCGTGACTATGTGGAACACACCGCTCGACTTTTCTGTAAATCGAATCCCTGTAACACCGTACCGCCTCAATAAGGTCTCCCATGCACGTTGCAGCCTGCCTGTATCACGCAGATGAAAACCAACAGAAAGCTGCCAGCTACAAGGCTGACATTGTTGACGATCAAGGTAAAATCGCTGCCTGTCCAATACCGGCATGATATTCTCTACCATCTCTTTCTCGACAGCCCACTGCTGTGATGCTGTATCAAAAAGCTTATGAATGTAGTTGCGATTCACCAGAGTGTGTCTCCTCATGCATAAACGACTCAATCCCGCTCAGCTGGCACAATGTAGATATGCTGTATTGATGAAGCTTCTCCCACAGTGAACTCGGGGCCTTTTCAGCACGCGGCACTGATCAAAGCCATCGCTTTCAGTGAGATGCCCTCCATGGAAAGGATGTTCTTTCGAACATTTGCTTTTTTGGGAGCAATGTGCTGTGCTGAGGCACAGATACTTTGTGATAGGGTCTCCTTTCCTGTCAATATTCCGGCCTCTGTTTCAAGTATTTGTCTAGTGGTCACCACCTGCAATTCAGAGGCACTAAGAAGATGAATTTTTGTCTTTCAGTGTTCTACGACCCAATTTACACGAATTTGTGAATGGCATCGATGAGACTGGAAAGAATGTAGCTGGTATCATTCGATTCAGTAGAAAATCGGGCGGCTGCAGAATTACGCGATCGACCCTTTTCGCATGCCGTGTATCCTCAAGGACCAACTCTTCCCACAGCACAGCCCCCCCGGGTCCCTGCCGGCTCCTTGATAAATTGTCAACTGCTACTAACATCTCTTGACCAAGTAAAGGTCCTGGGCTGCGAAGCTCGATCGCAATGTCGATTCGGAAGCCTGATCCCGTTCGAGTCTGATGTTCAGTTCATTGGATCTTGATAGAAAGACCTCAAATTGGTCTGCAAGCTCTTGTTTTGTTCCTTTCAAGACTTTCTTGAAATCGTGCAAGACCAGCGAGCAATTGCCGCTTCTTCATGTAGAAGTTGGGTATACCTGAGTGTCTTATCCACCAATATCTCAACGCCACCACTGTTTGTCCCTCGACCTAAATCGTCAGTCTTATAGAATTGGATAAGCTGTCGATCGACCATTGACGGGAACCATTTCGGGCAGACAATGAAGTATTGTCATTTGGGGATTCCAGACGTAATTTGTGCTTACAATTGGTCCTTCTACAACAATTTGCTCTGGGGCTCCAAAGGGCATCAATCTCTGGTGATTATCAGCGTTCACAGCCCAGATGTTGCATACTGACACGTCTCCAGTGATTCCGCCATTATTGGCTTGCACTGTCCCGTCCCGTCCAGAAAGCATGAGGGAACTGTACACTCCATAAGACCGTCACTTGCATCATCCTCCAAACGTGATAGCTGCAGTACTTTACGAAGTCAACAGGCACTCGCTCGCCCGCAAGGAGCATGGTCATGATTATTTGATAAGTCTTCCACCAACAGTGATGCTAGAAAGGAGGAAGAAAAGCTGCCAAATTGGCAGTCAATGCTTTCACGGCTTGAGCAAAATTGTCGGACCGAGCGCACTCCAAAAGTATGCGAACACATCCACTGGCTAGAAGAGGATGAGAATTTTCTGTAAGGGACAAGTCGAAGTTCAAAGCAGTCATCTGGAGTTTGCATGTCGCGAAATAATTTTATCCTTTCATTAATTGCTTGGACCATTGTGGAGAGCTGTCGATGCTCTATTATGATCCCTTTTGAGGTACCTGTAACAGACGATCAGACCGGCTCCAGGGTGCGAGGATCAAGACGCTCGAGAATCAGATTGGACTCCTACCTCTAGATCCAGACGTGAATAAAAAACGTGCAGTATTCTAAGGGACTGTGCTTAGCAAGGAATTGGGCAAAGCAACACTGACAGTGTCATCGAAACTTTTTCTGTCACCTATCGTAAGCACACACTTTGCCAATGTGTTCAGTCTGCTCGACTGGCTCTCTGACGCCACGATCGCTGTGATGCTTTCGAGTTGCTCCAACGTGATCTTAATTGTCGCTACTTTGCACCTTAACATGTCCGAGTCATTCTAGTACTTAGAAAGTTCTATTTGGTCCATCGCCATGCCAATGGCAAATTCTTGAACCGGCTTGGAAGGCTTCTTGGTTAGTGAAGAGGTATCTGGTTTGAAGCTCGGGCTCAATAGTGTTTCGACTTCCATTGGTCGTGCGATCGGAATCAGTATTGAGGCATACGGCGCTGATTTCGTGAGACGGACTGGCATCGGATATGTGGGCAGGGCATGTGTTACTCTCGGAATGTGTAGGGGACAACATTGTAAAGGCAATCTTCAAGGACTTGCTTTGCTCATGTACGCTCGAGGGTTTTCTGATCTGGTCAAGATCCTCTATGGCAAGGGTACCTTCAGGCATGATCCTGGTTTTTGTCATTTTCCCACTGACTCTGGATGAGCAACTTTATTTATCCAAGCGCTTAGATCATTCGTAGTCAACGATGATACGACAAGTCTATCTTTTGGGTGGACTGTAAGTGGATAGCATTCCGAGTTCAATCCTGACAGGAAGGGGTATTTTAGTTTCTCATCAGAGGCGAGCGTACCCATGCTATCAATTCATGCTCTAAAACGCGGACGTCAACATTGACTCTGCGCTTCACCACTTTATGCCTTCCTATCTAGTACCTATTTGACCGTACGGGTGCACTTGAATCACAGCTATGTGCCGTCCTTCATCAATACAACAGACTACACTGTTCTGTTTCTCGCAACAACCTCCATTATTGGACCTTTGTAGATTTTTCGCCCATGGAACATCCAGAATATCAATGAAATGACAAAGACACCCGCAAACACAACTGCGGACCAGTTCATGTTCTCCAAGGTAACATCAGAAGAGGGGGGCCAGAAGGAAAAGAACATTCCTTGCAAGCTGTATGCTATTGAGAATACCGTTACAGGAGTGCCAGCCCGACCAAGTCGAAAAGGTCCCCATGGTATGTCCGAACTAGGCGTTCTCAGACGGTAAAGCAGCATGACCGATGCGCTCATCAGAAAGGCGGTATAGAATCCTGCAATTGCAAGACTCGACAAAGCGTTGAAAGATGTCGTTGAGCCGAACTGAATCAATGAAAGTAAAGCGTTGATGACGACAGTCGCAAGTATCGACCAAATGGGCAGCTTTGTCCTTTGATCTACTCGTGCAATGTAGCTGTGTCCGGGGATTGCTCTTTCACGTGCGAAAGCCCACAACATTCGAGAAGACGTCGCCACGAATCCTACGATGGAGAATATCAACGCGTAGATGATGACTGCCGTCATTGCAGATCCACCACTCTTTGATTGTACCGCCGACGTGAAAACCTCAATGAAGGCGTAATTGGTTGGCGTCTTCAGCGCTGCTTGTTGGTCTCCGAGGCAAAAGAGGACGGCGATTGCGATGCTGAAGCCAAGGGTTCCGTTGACAACCACTGATGCGATTATGCTCCGTGGGATCACGACTGCGGCGTTCTCAATCTCTTCAGCCATGTGAGTGGCGCCATCTAGTCCAGTGAAAATGATTGTGCTGGTTGCGAGGCCAACAAAGAATGAAAGCCCTTGTATGGGCCAGTGACCTTCGTTTAGAAAATGTTTAAAGACTGTTGCAGGATCCCCATGAGGCCCAAAGTACACCAGGGGAATCAAGACGAAGAGGAAGCCGAAGAGGTGCAGCAGGAAGACAACACTCTCGATCTTTGGAAGGGATGCAGCGAGGTATGTGTTGATGAAGACGGAGAAAGCTAGGATTGCGTAGCCAATCAAAATTGCATGCCATTTTTGTGGCGTATAGATCGAGACGTTCTGAATCAGTAGACCCTGAATTATCGTTGATGCAATGTATAGTGTGTCACAAGTAGCTGCCTGCCACCCAATAACACTCATCCAGCCGGTCAGGTAGCTGAGATATTTTGAATATTTGTCCGGTGCAAGGACTGACACCCAGTTGTATTGTCCACCAGCCAATGGAATCATAGATCCTAACTCAGCGATGACCAACGCCTGAGAGAAGACTCCTATCCATGTGAGAAGGAAGCCATATATGAGGCCAGCTGGTCCTCCGTTCTCAAGGCCTAGATTGAAACCATTAATGAAGGATTCCCATGTGCTCATCAGGGTTGTTGTTAGCCCGACTATGGAAAGCAAGGAGAAATTTCTTTTCAATTGCTGGCGCTTGCCCCACCTCGCCATCATAGACTCATCATGTGTCACGGAGGAGCTAAAATTCCTTGGCTTTGATTGTATCGTATTTCCTGGGGCGTAAGAGTCTTCCATACTGAGCACAGACAAGTTAAGCTACTCCCATAATTGACGAAGAGTATGAACGAAGCTGTGTAGCAGAAATTTCAAGATGAAAAGCGATTGAGATAGCAGGCAAACGCGTGACTGCTCTGTAATCCCTGCTTCTCAGCCTGAACTTGGACTGTAAGGGGGCAACCCCTTCGATCAAGAAAAGAATTAGGTCCATGCATCATCGAGGCAGAGCACGACGATCTATTGTGAAGAGCCATGCATGCATCATTGGAAACGAGCAGTGGGCTTTTTGGAAGCATTCTCTTGCGATGATGAAGCCCGTCTGACTGCAATGACTCTCACCTCTTAAGCGAGAGGGAAGAGGTGAGGTGTGGCAGGGGGGCTAGAATTTCCGGGAATACGCTTGGTTGGCAGGAAGACATGCCTCCACTCACTTTTCGGCAGCGGAATGATAGGCACAGAATCCGTCAATAGATAAGAAATGACCCGATGCAGCATGGCCACATGACTGCTTGATTATCTTGGTTTAGCTTGTCAAAATATCCCGAGAAAAGTTTCATGACATGCAGCTCCCCACTTCAGTGTTTCCACTTGAGCACTACCCGTTGCTCATGTCTGTCACATCTATCATGCGGGGGTTGGACCCTCTTTGATTGCTGGTGTAAGGCGTCATCTGCAAGGAGATTAACATAGCTCTTGCTAAAAGGGAGCAGCATGTTTGGCTGCATCCGACTGGGGTTTGAGTCTCAACATCGGAGAAGGCGGACTTGTCTACTTTTCGGAGAGAAGTCTCCATGTCAACCTTCTTTCGTCCATACAGATTTCATGGATCGCTCCAAACCTGTTCTAGCCGCCGATTCGAAAGACGCCGCTTCTCCATGCAGGCAGACAGCATTTCTGCCTTATGTCGTGTGGTACCGCGTAGGAAGCGAGGATCTCATGTGCTCAAAAATGGCGCATAGAAACCAGCTCGCAAAAGGCTGCTTGGGCTGCATGGATGGCACTGACAATTGACACGCACGGCGCTCGTCCCATTAGCTGTGCCACATGGCAGCAGGGGCCGACCCCTATTCCGCACCCGCGCCGCGCCTGTTAAACCGCAGGGCATCTTCCTACTCCTATATTTCCGTAGTCAAGAGAGACTCTGAGTGGCTGGTTGAATCCTTATCTTGCTGATCTTCACAGCCAGTATTGCCCCATCCCTCACATGCTCAATTCAGTCCCATGCCGCACGGAAATTTTGTGACAAGCCTACTCAAGATCCTACGCCTATGCATTAGGAATTCTGCATCGTTGATGATGTACCACAACCTGGAGCCCTTGGCAAGGAAGAGTGTATCGGAGACAATCTCCAGCGTCATGTCAGCAATGCTTCAGCCACCTCTCGTACGAAAAGTAGAAAGCTGGGAGCCTACATCAAAGGAACACTCATTGCGATACTATCGAAGCTGGATTCAGAGTGGGCTGAGTAAACAGTCATTCTGAAGAATGGCCCATCGAAGGCCCATGGTCACGCCAAATGACAGGGGCCCGTTGATCGAAGTCTCAGTATATCTACTTATGTCAAGTTCAATGCTCGCTACAATCATAAAAGTCATCACCAAACTCCTCATTGCTAGGAAATTGCAAGGCGATGATTGGTTTGCTATATCAGCAGTCGTATGTGACAGTTCTCCAGAGTGCATCGAGCTTGTTTGACATTTACAAGATTCTGGCCACTGGACAATTTGTCGCTCGCCTCCAACAAGTCCACGGGGGTCTCGGACAACATGTCCGTTCCAGGACAGCCGGAGAAGTCTCTGCCTTTGAAAAAGTACGCCGACTGCTCGTGGAAGCAGCGTTTCGAACAAGAGCCACGGACTGACAAGGGGAAACAGGCAGGCTACGCCGCTGAGCTCCAATATATCCTGGCGATAGCTCTGACCAAGATGGTTACCCTGCATTTCCTAGCTACACTGGCCCGGGAAGGGCGCAAAAAGCTCTACGTCAAAGCTGCTGTGGGTTGCAATGCTGTCTGGGCATTGGTTGCTTTCCTTGTGATAGCATTTCAATGTGAGGCGCCTCGTGTCTGGGCAATCACGTCTGGTGTCTGTATCAATAGGGTAAGCCTCGCCAACTGTTTGCAAGCTCTTCTCGAACACTCTGTTATTGACCGGTATCAGCCAGCATTCTGGACTGTCCTCAGCACTATCGACATTCTTGTAGACGTTGCGGTGACTACCTTGCCCATAATCGTCCTCTACACACTACAGGTCACCTGGGCCAGGAAGATGAATACTATCGTAGCATTTGGCGGGCGGATACTGTGAGTAATCTCGTGTGAGCTATGAGGCCTATCAGAAACGAGACTGAGAGTTCTCATATCAGGGTGATTCCCGTCACTATCACTCGTCTAGTGTACATATACAGCTCCGACGGGTCTCTTGATCCGACTTTCGACACTTTCAACCAAGCCCTGACCACGGACATTGCGACTGCCCTAAGTGTCATTGTTGCGGTCATATCGTTCATCAAACCGTTCTTGGACAGCATCGAAACCGGTGTGCTGGCGAGCAAAGTACGCAATCCAAGCTCGACCTCGACGCCGAAATCATCAAAGTATATGAAGCTGGATTACGCAAAGAACGTTTTCAATCAGCAACGTAGTGTTTCAGGAGGGCGAACTCCACTCGTCACAGATGCTCAAGCTCCCTGGCATAATCGGAATCTGAACTCGTACGAACTCTCGGATATGCACTACGGGAAGGCGCAGGTTTGATGATTCGTGTCTTAGATGACATGCGATAGAGTTTGTTCGTTGTTCGCTAGTTCACACACCAGTGCAAGCTTTATTTTGACAGTTCCTTAAACCTCCTGGACCGAGGGGACAACGCTAAATGTGAGCGCCAAGCATGCCCAGCGCTTTTGCATAGAATAGTGTACAACATGTCGCGTCGAACATGCGATCTCCAATTGACATCACAGCATCTCCGCAGCTTGAATTGCCCGGAATTGTTCCTGATTGCTCGAGTGCATGGCCCATAATGCTGAACCCATAATGCTTTTCAGTAGTGAGAAGTGCAGTGAGATCGTATCACGTCAATCTCAGCCTGATTGGACGGGAATAACATGTCTGTCACTGGCACCATGATGGCTCCAGCAGCGCCTCTTACCCTCAGTCGGGGCGTGCCCACAACGCAAAATACTGCTCCCATAGTCGAGTATAGATGCCTCTACTCCTATGACCTGAGGAGAAAGCAGAAGCGTTGGCAGGATGGCCATCTGCGGTTTCATACATTCAACAAACGTGTGATGGTCTATGATGTGCCACGGAATTATATTGGAGACACGCACTGGCGAGAAAGTGATCTCGTGCAGGATGGTGATGAGTTCGAGCTCGATCGTGGCGTCCTGATACAAGTTGGAGAAATAGTTGGAAGTGTGACCCAGGATCTAAGTGCTTTACTGGAGAAAAGGACAAAAGCGGCCGAAATCCATGTGGAGGGCGAAACAGCGCCCAAGCCAAACGTGCGACCGAAAGCGGTGCAGCCCGCCGTGACTACAGTACGGGAGTCCGAGCCTTCGCAGATCCTGAGACCAAAGCCTCTAAATGCTGTACTAGGTACGCCAAAGGGACGCATTGGCAGGGCTGCATTTCCGACCAAATCGCCTTTTGACTTGAGAGCCGAGACCGAGAATCACGCGCGGCAAGATGATCATGCACCCAAGCGAAGACGTATCGAGAGTCCTGCAGAAAGAAATCGACCGCAGCCTGTCTATCCAAGACCTGCCGTGATTGATCAGGAGACGGCGAAATTTAATTGCCCTAATGCAGCAAGAGTAAGAGGTGGTCATACTGCTCAGGGGGACCACGCTCCTCCCAATGCCGCAAAAGGGACTCCACAAGCAGCACCTGTTGACAGTGGGCAAGCGAAGAACGGATCGCGGGATGCTCAACCGGAGCGTGGCGACGTGGATACTGCGAGGGCAACTGCGAGGGCACCTCTCGACATCACAAGGCCGAATAGGCACAATGTGGCTGCCGCTAAGAGGCGACCGGCGAATTCATCACACGCTCACGAAAAGTCTGGGAAGAGCAAGCCTAGCAAGGTGAAAGGCGCACCACGCTTTGAAGTGGTGTCAGAGACAGCTGCTACCCATTGGAAGCAGCTAACGATCAATGAAGAGATGGCTATCAGCAAGTCGGCTCCCTCGTCTGTCCAACGTACCACGCCTCCTCACGAAGAGCCTCGAAGCCAATCTCGACTTCAGTTGAAAACCCGAAAACCGAGGAAGAAGTTGATGTACAGAGATCTGTTGCCCCAAATGTCAAATGAGCTGGCCCTCTGGTCAGCATCCCAGCGGCCAAGTACGGGGCACGCCGACTCGCGTCCGAAAGTGAATGACCATACGTCCTTATCAAGCCTCCATCAATTGGAACAGGATCGGCTCGAAGGCAGGATGCAAAGACAGCATGAAAGATTGACGTCAATGGGCCACGACAAGTCAACACCACTCAGCCTAGACAGTTCAGATGAGGAGATAATTTCGACTCGCCATAAGACTAAACAAAAATCAACTGCCCCCTTTGAACAGTGGCATCGTCAGACCAATAAACATAGCCCTCAAAAGCCCATGCTTGACCGGATACCGCCAGGAAATTCGCTGCAAAAGCACGATGCAAATCAGACTCTAGCGAGAATGGACGAATTGTTACAACTACGGTCTGAAAGGGCAGGTCCTGATCGCCAGCTTAATCCGCCGCAATCTAGCGAGATAGCATTTGGTTCTGGATCAGCCGCCGAGCAGGACCATGAGGCCAACCCTGATCACGAAGCGGAACCAACATCTGCAGGGGCGCCATCTGCTAGCAAGACTCAAGTCTCTTCCTCCCCTGACCCATCCTTGCACGACTCTCATCATTCCCTGAGCGACCAAAACGGCGCTCCTCAACATCTCCAAGCTGTTGATATCTCAAGCTCATACATCGCACCGAAAGACGTAGCCAAAGACGCCACGAATGAGGAACCCCTCACCATCCCCTCCACTCAAGACCCATCCACCATCAAAGACCCCCATCCCGCCTCCTCGTCCCCCCTCTTCGTCACTCCCGCCCTTAACGTAGGACCAATAATCACCTCACCACCATCTAATTCACCACGACCACCACCCCCCTCCAAACCACCAGAAGCTTCAAACCCCCCAGCTCCCACCTCTCACTTCACCATCCAACCCGGTCTCCTCTCCCATCCACAACCGGCTGACCCTCCCCGCCCCGTGCAAAGCAAGAATCAACCCGCTCTGCCCACTTTCAAGCAGCCGACCCGTCGGTCCCCACGCAAGAAACCCATTTCAGCAAAGGAAGCCCCGCAGATCAAGCCCACGACGATATCACCAGGAAAGAAAACGAAGCAAGCTAGGCCAGTCTCACGGGATGGGGTCGAGCAAAGCGCCGAGGCATGGAGTGTCGAGGCGTGGGAGTTGTTTGGATGTGGGAGGAATGGGGTAGGGTGTTCGTTGGTGGAGTTTATGGGGGAAGGGGATTGAAAATCCGATGACATCTTGAAGATTTAAAGGGGCTGTACACGACGCGGGATCGACGAATTGTACATAGACACTGTGGTTGGAGGAACAAGCATTCATTGATTTTCTCTACGTATGGACATATGCCCTTGAATGAAGTCATCACCCCAAACATAGCTAGCAAAAACAGAGCGCGCCCAATTTTTCTCTTGTCGATACCAAAGCGAGACCCCCCCCCCCCCCCCCCCCCCCCCCCCCCAAACCCACCCCCCCCCCACCCCCCACCCCCACCAAAACCCCCCAACCCCCCCCC